>JAWNNV010000950.1:0-39004 GCA_035044485.1 Scaptomyza reducta
AATGTGTTAATACAGTTAATGAGTGAAGTGCAAAATTACATTAACAAAGAGAAAACGATCCCCTCTTCGAGGTAGCTCTCTCTTAATCTGTATGTAGAGCACATGTATATATATGTATATCTGCGTTCTCTGTATTCGATATGCATAAGTATTAGAAGTATATAGACCACAGCTGATTAGAAAATGTGAAAAGTGACAAACTAATTTAAAGTAACAAAAACAAACAAAAAACTAACAACAAAAGCAACGATGGACTCTCTCGCTGGAAGGCATTTCAACGTCGGAGCAGTACATATGTGAGTACATAAAAGCTATGAAGAAGCAACTCTCTTTTATTGTTTTTTTTTTACATGTTCTAATCACATCTGTATATTTGTTGGTCACCTTGAATTAACTTACAATTAGAGAAATTAATTTTGTTAATAAAACTAATTGCAGAACAAGTAAATAGTAAAAGAAAAAAAAAACAAGTAAGAAGGCTCTAGTCGAGAAATCCCGACTAGACTATACCCTTAACCCTATCCTTTACGCATACAGTCAGTGCTTGCAAGTATGTGTGAGTGTGTGTATGTATACGCGTATAGTGCATACCTTCTTAATTTCAATACTCCATATCTCCAGTGTTTCTCAACCGATTTCAATAATTTTCACAGATTGTCTTTATTTAGTCTAATCTTTCAAACTGCATCAAAAAGTTTTCCAAATTCAAGATTTTATTGTTATCGAAAACGGGAAGAGTTATCGAAAATTTAGAACAAACTTGTACTGCCTAGGCATTAGGCGAGCTAATGTACCAAATCTGAAGTCTCTGGCTTTTGTAGTCTCTGAGATCGACGCGTACATACATACGGACGGACGGACGGACAGACGGACATGGCTATATCGACTCGGCTGTTGGTGCTCATCAAGAATATGTATACTTTATGGGGTCGGAGATGCTTCCTTCTGCCTGTTACATACTTTTGCACAAATCCATTATACCCTTTTTACCCATTTTCAATGGTTTACACAAAAAACAGTTTGCTGATCTTTCCCTTACTTAATTTAAACGGAATCGGTTCCGTAACTTTAACAGCGCACACATGAAGTAAAATGTAATCATAACCCAAATAGTTATTCAATTTATTTCTAGTTATACGACATGTATTCGTTAGCAGTATTATAGGCATACACTGTTAAAATTAGTTAAAGTATTAAAATTATTATTTGAAGTTACCTTATTTTTTAAATGTTAGCATAATTTTTTTAAAAGCAATATGAAAAAGTTTGTTTTTATGATGATATATTCTTAATCTTTGTTAAATAAATTAAGCATCTATCATGAGTATAATGATACGGAATTTGTTATTCCTCTATTTTTTCATAAATTCGAGTATGCACGACTAAATTGATTTAGTACTATTGACATGGTACCATAAACGATAGTAACATAATTGTTTTTGGGGACTTCAAAAACATCCTGATAGTAAAGTCCATGGTTGGGAAGGGTATAGAATGCAGTTGTCAACCACCAACTTCAGACACAGCCAAAGCCAGGTAATAAGAGAAGTCACCCATTTTTTTTTTTGAAGCATATCGGTCTGTGAGTTACAGCTCGTTGGGCGCCAAAAATTTATGTAACCTTTGCTAAGATTATCTGTAGACTTTGCTCCACGTTGGGAACAAAAAAAAATTTATGTAGCCTATGATAAAATTTTCTTTAGAGTTTACGCCACGTCTGGACAACAAAAATTTACATAATGAAGCTAACGTCTGGATGTACTGTCCATACGTGAACGGATTGGTCAATCGCATTCGTCCAGTGAGTCGAAGGAGGTATAGCGGAGTGGGACCCTATATTACCGTAGCTCTTTCGGGTGGGGTAGGTTTTGCTAATTCCTTGACTCTTGCTTACAAAATTTTAATAAGGATCCCTACGGAAACTAAAAAAAAAATTCGCTAACATTTAAAAATAAGTTAACTTCAAATAACAATTTTAATACTTTAACTAATTTTAACAGTGTATGCCTATAATACTGCTAACGAATACATGTCGTTTAACTAGCAATAATTTTAATAACTATTTGGGTTATGATTACACTTTACACTTTACTTCATGTATGCGCTGCAAAAACAGTTAATGAAACGATCCCGTTTAAATTAAATAAGAGATGGGTCAGCAAACTGTTTTTTTGTGTGTGTGTGTTTTTTTTTTTCTTTTACTATTTACTTGTTCTGCAATTAGTTTTATTAAGAAAATTAATTGCTCTAATTGTAATTTAATTCAAGGTGACCAACAAATATACAGCTGTGATTACAACATGTCATATTCTTCATAGCTTTTATGTACTTACATATGTAATGCTCCGACGATGAAAGGCCTTCCAGCGAGAGAGTCCAAAGTTGCTTTTGATGTTAGTTTTTGTGTTTGTTTTTGTTACTTTAAATTATTTTTGTCACTTTACACATTTTCTAATCAGCTGTGGTCTATATACTTCTAATACTTATGCATATCGAATACAGAGAACGCAGATATACATATATATACATGTGCTCTACATACAGATTAAGAGAGAGCTACCTCGAAGAGGGGATTGTTTTCTCTTTGTTAATGTAATTTTGCACTGCACTCATTAAGTGTATTAACACATTAACATCTATAAACTAATACATTGTTTAGAAAAAAAACTTATAACTTAAAGGCTTTGTATATATAATTTTTTTAAACTGCTGATCTTCCTGGGTTGTTGCCTTCTCTTTGGACATGAACAAAAGAAGCTGCTCCGAGACTTTTATGGACTGAGTAGGCCATGCAAGGGCGAAGAGCACAAAAATGACGATTGCTCTTGGCAGAACTGCGATTGAGTGCAGGGATGCACTGAACGAAATTCGGGACGGGATTTGGTCCAATAATTGAGTTGACCAACATTGCTAGACTTGCGTTGACAAACGCATGGTGATGTGGATGCGTCTTTAAGGTTAAGGACACCTTTAGGTCATGGCCATTAGCTCATGTCGTGCACGTGCTCTGGTCGATACCTTCGTGTAGTTTTTTGTTCTTAATTGTTGTTTTATTTTGTTTATTATGGCATTGTAGTGTATTTTATTATTAGCGATCGATCGTTGTATTTCGGTTTTTTCTTTAATTTCTTCCTTTTTTTCTCGGTGCACCAACTTGTGCAATCGTGATCGCAACGATCACGTTTTAAAATGTTTTTTCAGCTCGCGACTCGACGGTCCGGCGTAACAATTAGCAGACTGAACAAAAAAGAAGAGCGCGATACGCATGCACTTTTTATAGTCGCGTTCCGTAACGCTGTAGTTTTTCTGACAACGGTTTAACTTTTTTGACATATATGCGATTTGGTTGCTCTTTCTCAACATCAGATAATTGAACTAATACAGGTCCATTCCAACATCACTTGCGTCAGAATGCAAAAAGAATTTCTTTTAAAAATCTGGTTTTTTCAAAACAGGAGCAGTTGTTAGAATGGCCTACAATTGATCCATTGTCACTTGGGCTTGAGGAGTCCAAATGAACTTTTTCTTGTTTTTTAACAATCCGGTAATTGAAGAAGCAAGCTCTGCAAAGTTTTGTATAAAACGCCGGCACCAAATACAAACTCCAGTTAAGTCTGATCAGAACCGCTAAATGTGATTCAAAGTCTTCTGATACGAAGATCGTCTATATAACCAAAAACACAATATCGTAAATCAGGGGGTATGATTTAGACGATTTTTCTCAACAGTTTTTTGCATATCTCAATGTGAAGAGACTAAACCATCATGTGGCTTTTTTTTTGCATTGCTGATCGGAGACGTTCTGGAACCCATAAGTCCCATGATACTTTGTCTTTCTCCAACTCGCCTGACATATGTTCTCTCTGTATATACAGGTATGGTACAACTATTTTTACACCAATAATCTGTGGTTGTTTCTTATTTATTAGTTTTTTTTATTAGTTTGCTGTACAAATTGTTCTCATTATTCGGTGCTGGGATCGGGTGAGGGACGGGTACAGGGAAACAATGCGAAATAATGTAACGTCTTCAAGTTGAACTAGGTGACAAAAGAGCAAAAGCGAACCAAGCGAAAAATCAACACAAATATGCGTTATTAAATTTGGTTTTGGAGTGCTACAATTCAGTATGCGAAAGAGATAAATCATATCAAAAAAGAAAACATATGGTCAGGAAAATAATAAAAAATTTACAGAGCACACACACTTAAAACCTAACAAAAATTGGGGTTTAACTTTAACAAATAATCGACGGGTCGACAACAAAAATGTTTATAAGGAGAATGTATTGAGGACAATTATTTGAGTTTATGTACAATTTAGGGATTGTTTGACAAAATTTGTTTAGCTAAAACACACATGAATTAAAATATATCCGCTCATTTAGTAATTAGGACAATATTTAACTAGTTATTATTTAGGCTGCGCTTCTGCCCTCTATATGCATAAACAATTCAAAATTTATACGTATTGTAGATATTACGATATTATTAATATCCATTTATCGTGGGCTATATTGTAGTTTTATGTGTATCTATATGTATATAAAGGCGCATACACAGCCGATTATTGCAGAAGGAGGCGCGCCGCACGCTGCGCCGCCAGCTTAAATTATGAATGAAACAAAATTTTGGACATAAATCAAAAACAAAACAAATTATTTAACAGAATCTAATGGCACGAGTCCCTAGGATAGAATTCAGCCAAAATGGAGGCTGGGATACGCTTAAGCATCTCCTTCGGGAAAATACGCAGTAACTGCCAGCCAATATCCAACGATTCGAAGACAGTACGGTTCTCGTAGTTACCCTGCGAGATGAAGTTTTTCTCGAACTTGGTTAAGAACTCCAAGTACAGCAAATCATCGGGCGTCAAAGCCTCCTCACCGACGACAGCCTTCATGGCCGGGACATCCTTACCGATGGCATAGCAAGCGTACAGCTGATTGGACACATCGGAGTGATCCTTGCGCGTCATGCCCTCACCAATGGCAGACTTCATCAAACGCGACAGCGATGGCAACACATTCACTGGTGGGTAGATCTGTCTGTTGTGCAGCTGACGATCGACGTAGATCTGGCCCTCGGTAATATAACCAGTCAAATCAGGAATTGGAATCTGTGTAATGGAGCCATTACGACCCTCTACACGACCAGCGCGCTCATAAATGGTGGCCAAATCAGTGTACATGTAACCGGGGAAACCACGACGGCCGGGCACCTCCTCACGGGCAGCAGACACCTCACGCAAGGCTTCGGCGTACGAGGACATGTCAGTAAGGATGACAAGTACGTGCTTCTCGCACTGGTAGGCCAAGAATTCGGCAGCGGTTAGGGCCAGACGTGGTGTAATGATACGCTCAATGGTTGGATCGTTATCCAAGTTCAAGAAGAGGCACACGTTCTCCATGGAACCGTTCTCCTCGAAATCTTGCTTGAAGAAACGGGCTGTCTCCATGTTCACACCCATAGCTGCGAACACGATGGCAAAGTTATCAGTGTGATCATCAAGTACCGATTTGCCTGGCAGCTTGACAAGGGCGGCCTGACGACAGATCTGGGCAGCAATTTCGTTGTGAGGCAGACCAGCAGCCGAGAAGATGGGAATCTTCTGGCCACGGGCAATAGAGTTCATCACATCAATGGCAGAGATACCGGTCTGAATCATTTCCTCGGGATAGATACGAGACCAGGGGTTGATGGGCTGACCCTGAATATCCAAAAAGTCCTCAGCCAAAATTGGTGGACCCTTGTCGATGGGCTTGCCAGAGCCGTTGAACACACGACCCAACATATCCTCCGACACTGGTGTGCGCAGAATATCGCCGGTGAACTCGTAAAGCGTGCTCTTAGCATTAATGCCAGATGTGCCCTCGAATACCTGGACTTGGAGCCGCTTACCTCAAGCACCTGACCGGAACGTACGGTACCATCGGCCAGACGCAGCTGCACGATCTCAGCGAACTTGGGGAACTTCACCTCATCGAGAATAACCAGGGGACCGTTCACACCAGACACCGTCATGTAGGTTAAGCGTGGCTGCGAAATAAAGTCCCGGGAGACGGCAAGGACATGCTCCCGTTGTGCTTGTTGGGCGTTCATTTTGCGGAATGAATTTTCTGTCTATATGCGATTGCCTCTACCTTGGAAAAATGCACAGCAAATTTCGAGAATTTTCCGTTTGAAATAATACTGAGCGACACACGCAAAAATATTGGCCTGCGACGTCGTTGCAAGTACGAAGAAAAATCACTCTCATATCTCTTATCTTATCATAATAACATCTAATTCTTACAGCGTTTCTAATTGTTTTCACAATTTCATTGGGCCTTACTTCCGTAAAAATATTACTACTTTTTTATAATTTTGTAAACGATCAACATGTGACTTTTTATAAGTTTGCTGAGACGCGTCTTGCCTGCTTGGTGAGACTTGCGTTGGCTGAGCAATCTTGATTTTATTTTCATTTTTGTTAACTTTTATTTCGACGGGGGCATTCTGGTGGTGTTGGATGCACCCTGTATTCGGTTTTCCAATTTGCGACGGATGCATTTTTGACATTGGGGCTTATATACATTGGGGTTCCCCACAACCATAACAAAATATGCGGCGCTCTGCTAAACAGTCTTGCCACACGTGTCCTATGACACAAGCTTTGCGTGTGAAGCGCGAACTGCTGCAATTTTACTTTCAATTTCTTCTTGATTATTATATTGATGATCATTTATTTCCATTGCGTGTATCGTACGACGATATATGGGTACTTTTGCTTTTGTACTTTCTAAACATGAACCTATTTCACGAGTTAGATTTTCTTTCATTTGACCTACTTTTCTCTATGGTTCTGATTGGCTGATATAATAACTGTTGACGCGTTTCGGGTAAGAGATATTTTTAAGAATCTCTAGAATTTCGTCTTCGTCTATTTGGACAGATGAGTTATCCATCAGTGCTGTAAAAAACATTGCAAACGTTTCTCCTGACTTTTGCTTTCGTGCGCGAATACGTTCTTTGCTAAGAAAGTCCGATGTATAGTCTTTATACTGTTGTCTTAAGGACATACAAAAATCAGACCAGATAATACGAGATACTCCTTTATGATATTACATTAGATATTTGGATGTAAAGGAGTTTACTGCGCAGGATGTGTATCCTTTACCAAACATAAATGTCATATTTGCACGCTTGCCCAAAGCAGATTTGATATCCAAAATCGATTTTAAAGATGTGTATTGGCCAGTTTCGTTATCTAAAGTTATCTCTACAGATTACAGCTCTTACATTTAATCAAATATTACAACATCTCTGAATAAGAACCTACCTTGCATCTTTGGAACCCAGTGTCATAAAATGTCGCGTACAAGATTAGCGAACCCCATTAACCGAATTAGTTCGTTTTTGGGTCATAAAAACAACTGATGCGCAAAACAAGCAATTCAGATAAACATCCCTTTATAGGGTAGGCAATATCGATATACCACATTATAGCTATTGTCAGATAGGGTACTACAGATATGCGCCACATCAACAACAGGCAGTATCCTTTTATGTATGAATATTGAAAAGTGCTACAATATACAAAGTGACAATCTCGAAGAAAAATACAAATTTATTAAGTGTGGAAAATGCAGAAGATTTTGTGTCACTGGTAAAATATTCACTGCCCATAGTGAAAGAATATTTAATTGACAGCAATATTGAAAAATCGAAAGAACTTTACTTCTCTTCAGCTTGTATGCACTTACATGTGCATGCTTCTTCGACGATAAAATGCCTTCCAGCTAGAGAGAGTCGAACGTTGATTTTAATGATTTTTTTGGAATGTTAATTTAATTGATATTTTAATTAACATACATTTTTAATACTTTTAACTTTTTCCATAGCCATTATACTTTTATATTTTTTGTTTAGAAATATATTAGTGTTAAATTCACCCATTTTCTCCGATTAAGATGAACAATTTAAAATAAGAATGTAGGTGGGCGCTACATTCGAATGAAGACAGAGCTACTTGTGGATTTTAAGCAGTACTGTAATATTACAATAGAAAGGAATATACAAGATTCATATTCAAGATTCTGTCGTACAAGAGACTCATATATAATTGAGAGTTTGGCAACGGTTTCGTTTTAAAAAATAGAATTGTTTATTTCAAAAACACGTCTTTACAGATTGGTGTAATACTTACTTCTTATGCTAGTGGCTTAAGTGATAAAGAAACCTCGCATTTGAATCTGGCGCCTTGATCTGTTTTATTACTTTGTCCCTCGTATTTATGTTGGATTCTTTGCTTACAGTTCTTTCATGTTTTCTTGCCATGGGCGCGAGTCTTTTTATACCCTTAACCCATTGAAAATGGGTAAAAAGGGTATAATGGATTTGTGCAAAAGTATGTAACAGGCAGAAGGAAGCATCTCCGACCCCATAAAGTATATATATTCTTGATCAGCATCAACAGCCGAGTCGATATAGCCATGTCCGTCTGTCCGTCCCTATGTATGAACGCGTCGATCTCAGAGACTATAAGAGCTAGAGACTCCAGATTTGGTATATAAGCTCGCCTAATCCCTAGGCAGTACAAGTTTGTTTTAGATTTTCGATAACTCTGCCAGTTTCCGATATACACATGTAATCGATAACAACAAAATCTTCAATTTAGAATTTAGATAAAGACAATCTGTGAAATTTTATTGAAATCGGTTGAGAAACACTGGAGATATGGAGTATTGAAATTAAGAAGGTATGCTTTATACGCGTATACATACAGGCACTCACACATACTTGCAAGCACTGACTGTATGCGTAAATTATAGGGTTAAGGGTATAGTCTAGTCGGGATTTCTCGACTAGAGCCTTCTTACTTGTTATTATTAGCTTGTGTACTATAATATGTGCTTGCTGTATTTTAATTAGTTTGCTTTTTATTACTTTTACTTTTCTGATTATTTATTATGCTAGGCTGTAATCTTATTTGTTATTTTGTGCGTGTGTCCTTCAGAAATTGGTTTGTCCTCAAGCGTTTTGTGTAGTCGTTCTTAAGTCGTTGGCGCTTCCCTCAGCTGGTTTATCTTCATTTTCGACTGGTGGTGTCGTTACTGCAGTATTTTTATATTTGATTATCATTTGTTTTAGTAAACCTTTGTATTTGAACAATGTATAACTTATTCTTACTATTGACAGTATGTTTACTGTTGTTAAACTTATGATTAATAAGGTATTGTTCTTTCTTGTGTGCTCTCTTATAAGTTCTTTAGTTTGTAAAATGCTAGGGTTCTGTTTTGATTATATTATAGTGTTCTCACATTCAATGAACTTCGTACCCTCATATGCAAAATTTCAGCAATGTTAAACTCACGACCTCTTTGTCCAATTTCAGAAAATCCATGCGACTTAGAAGTTCTTACTCCTGGTCACTTCTTGATTGGAACCCCATATGCCACAATCGAAGAACACGACATAGCGCATATCGACATCAATCGCCTAAGTCGATGGCAGCGCGTCTGTCAAATTCAGCAGACATTCTGGCGCAAATGGAGCACCAGCTACCTATCGTTGCCTCAGGAACGTTGAAAGTGGCGCTTATCGATGCCTAACCTGATGAGCAATTCAATCGTTGTCCTGAAGGTCGACAACGTGCCCCCCCTTCAATGGCGTCTTGGCCGAGTCGAGACCACTATTACGGCGTCTCACGAGTTGCAATCATTAAACAGCTGCTAGCACCGTCAAAAGAGCCATTAGCAAGATCGTTGTGCTGCCCCTTGAGACCAAGTCGTTTAAAACCCTCGCACTTACAAAGGGGGGATCATGTCGGAGGTAACAGCAGCTAAACAATAATTTAAGCAATATATAAATGAAAGGCTAACGTAGTTCATAAGTAGTTCACAATTTACTCAGAACTAATTCTCGTATTTGCCTTGCACATTCTATTCCCACTAATTGCATAGATAAGCTTTTATCACTTTCACTTTTTACCTCTCGTCTGCTACTGTTGCGCGCTAGCATAACATTTCACGCATATAATTAAAGTTTAACATACAAATGCAAACTCATACGCATAGGCTAATTCTGCAAAATTGTTAATTGTGAATTAAGCATTGAGGGGAAATAATATAACGCTATCGTGTTTTACATTTAGTCAAATAGTCACAAAATTTCTAAAAACAATTCGAACCTAGGTGAACACAAGAAAATGCTTCCTCTAAACATTTGTGGTCCTTCGAGCCGGATTGACTGCGGAGAGCACTTGCGTGCGTTAGAATATCTCATATCGCTGCGGCTTCGTCTAACGCGGCGGAGTAAAGTCATGACACAAATCCTCGAAACTAAACTCGGCTGCCTCCTTCTGCTTAAATTCGTACAGGAGGCAGGTCTTCGTAAGCATATTGTGCACCACGGCACAATAGTTCTTCCACTAGACTTTATGCAGCACCCGGAAGAGCGCTTGATTAGCGCCAGTCCAAACGCACTGGGTGCTGGTAATTTTCATCTTGCCTGCCATAATGGAGTTGATCTCTGCGCTATTGAAAGCTATGCCTTGTTGCTGAACTGACTATTGCTATCATTACTGTCCTTTGAGCTGTCTTCGTTGCAGGAGTCAATGGGCAGCGTATTGCTGTCGGCTGCTAGTTTTTCTTTTATGCCATCAATCAACATGTAACAGGAATTGGTGCAGGGCTCCACGAAGGTCTTCAGTTCCGGATAGCGCGAATTCGGTTTGCAAGGTGCTTCATAACATTCCGTATATGAGAGATGAAGTACTCGATAAGGATGGCAAGTTTATAGAGGAGCTGATAAAGAACTACGATGGAAAGGTTAACGTCGACAATGATCCGTCTTTCATACACGATGCCATTTTTGTGGAGTTGGTGCATGCGCTCACTTAGCAAGGAATTGAAAAACGACAACATTAGTCGATTCATTACCAACTAGTTCATCTCCTGATCCGCCTGCTGTAACTTGTACTGCTACCACCACTACTACTGCTACTGTTACTGTTGTTGCCGCTGACGACGATAAGAATGATGTGGATGACAAGAAGGATGGGGATGTGGTTGCAGTGATCGCTGCAGAAACTCAGCCGAAAGTAGAGGAAGTTAAAGAAAAGCTGCCGTTTCCTGTACATGTCATAATCAGTGCAAACTTTCCGGACAAGGGCACCGCCCAGGAACTAAAAGAGAAATACATTGAGCTAACCGAGCATCAGGTCCCTGAGCGTCCGCAACATCGATGGCACCAAGGCTGAAACTGTTTCACGAGAACGCACCATGCACTCATTCCACACATTGTTCTGTAGTCGCTGCTTTAAATATGAATCTAAATTTATATCACCTATTGGATTGTTTCTCTTAGTGTTCAAGATAGTGAATATTAGCTATTTTGTACATATTCACTGTTACTTCAACGTACAATAGAAGAATAGAGGCCTTACGCAGATTGGTGAGCTCACGAGTAAACTTGGATATTACCTCGCAGATAGAACACATTTTGCTGATTAACTCTAGTGGAGTCTGCAACATTTGCTTGTAAAAGTCCAACGGAGAAACCGTCTTTGAATTTGATTCGTCGCCAGACTAAACTACGTTCGGTTTTCATTAGTGCTTAATTATATGTTATATTCTGTTGCCTCAGAATGATTAATTTATGTATGATAGAGAAGTTCACCATGAGGATGGTGAAGAAACCAGGTAAAACCAGGTTAAAAAAGAAAACGAGTGTACTAGGAATGATGCGTATCCTTTACCAAATATAAATGTCATATTTGAACGATTGCACAAACCAAATTGTATGTCCAAAATCGATCTTACATTAAAGATGTATATTGTCCAGTTTCGTTATCTAAAGCCTCTACATCGATTACAGCTCTTACCATTATCACAAACATCCAGCAATATATTCTGAATGACAACGTGCCCAGCATCTTTGGAACACATGCAGTGTCATAAAAAGAGCGTGTATAAAATTAGGGAACTCCAAATTGGCTCGTTTTTGCGTGGGTCATAAAAACAACTGATGAATAACATGCGTGTGGAAAGTCCAGAAGATTTTATATCGATGGTAAAATATTCACTGCCCATAGTGAAAAAGTATATGACATAAAAATACGAAAGATTACTTCAGTTTGCATGCACTTACATGTGCATGCTGCTCCGACTATAAAACGCATTCGTTGCTTTTAATAATTTTTTTGAAATGTTAATTTAATTGTTATTTGAATTGACATACATTTTCTCTGAGACGAGAACAATATGTAGGTGCTACTTGTGGATTTTCAGCAGTACTGTAATATTACGATGGAAAGGCATATACAAGAATCTATATTAAAGAATCGGTCGTACAAGAGATATATATATATATAATAGTTTTATAATTTGTGTAGTGTAGTTGACGTCGATCTCCTTCGACAAACGCTTTATGAACCCAAAGTCCGGTAGATTTGTAATGGAATAAATATACTTGTCAAAATTAAGTTCCCAAATCTTCAACCCATTCAATAAAATCTATAGGTTTTATATGTAATATACATATTAAAACAGGAATATACATATTTAAACTTTGAGATTCAGTCAATTTACTACACCAAATTTGAATGTTGTTTAAATCACATTAGAGTTTATGAGCGGACATAAGAGTTGCAGCCGACGTTCTTAATTTTACATCATCAGCAGAGTGATTTTTAACAGACGAAAGATGTTTTACATGATGTGTAAATAATAACGGTTATTTCTTAGAGGAAGTGACCTGACCATTGGGAACAGATCCCTTAAATACCCTCTGAGTTCTAAGACAGGTATAACAACAGTGACAAAGCTAATACAACAGCTGCGCTACCAGTTAGAGAACAAATCAAAATTGTATGTAACATTAAGCGTGATCGGGAGATCCAAAACGTCAGGATGGACGAGTTGTAGCAGGCCACCTCTAGCACACGACGGTCCAAGACTCACTACTAGCAGAGAGAATGTAATGGATAGAGAGGTAACAAGAGTACCCCTCCACTGTTAAAAAAAATCGTAGACCAACGGATAAGCTCGTCTCCCCCCTTCTTCTTTGTGCTCGTTTATCGCTTGTTTGCTTATACTACTGGGCCCGCGGCCATATTTGATTTAATTTTTGTTTTGATTGGTCATGTGTTCTCGTATGTTTTCGGTACTGTCTGTCTATGCTAAAAGCCTAATACATATTAAAAAAAATCCCAGCCCTTTGGTTAAGCTAATCTCCCCCTTCTTATTTGTGCTTGTTTATAGCTATCTTCCATTCACATTGTCTAAAGTAACGAGCGCGCTCTATATCACTTCTTTGCTTCTGCTTTGATAATCGCTTCTTTGCTTATACTTCCGAACCTGCCTCAATGTATGAACTTGATTTGCTTGCCGATGGTTTCTTGTATATATTCGGCACTGTCGAATCATGAACTCTTACAGTTTTTCAGACTTGGCAATGAAATTATCATTGTGTGACTTCGGTGTGCTGAAATTGTATTTACATACAAGTTAATATTTTTTTTCAGTTGAAGTAAAAAATGAATTCAATAAAAATAAATTATTTAAATTTTAATTTTTAATAAATTTCTTGAGAATGTAAAATTTTAACAAATAACAATATAATGTGAAAATACAATACTAGACAATATAAATTAAAACACAACGCAGATTAATAAATCAAATTATACAAATATTTACAATAAATTAATTTTTAGTTTAACCTGAATATAAATACATTTTTAGTTGATTAGAATAAATAAAAAAGTCTGCAAATGGCCTGCTGCAGATGGCCTATGCCCCGTCATTGTGTGTATGCATGTGTGTGCTCTATCGCTTCATCGCAGACCTATGGTTAAGCTTGTCTCCAAGATTCTTCTTTATGTCTTGTTTGATTATAGTTCTGGGTCTGCCCAAATATTTGAATTCGTCCGACTTTGTGTGTATGCATGTGAACGATTCTAACGGGAATTGACAAAACGAAGCACGACAAACAACAACGTTGCTGGAACGCACAAGCTGCACAATATTTAATACCCTTTATTAGAAAATGCAATGCAGCTCAATGAAATTATTAATAAATATTAATTTAATACCAGGACAATTAATGTGAAGTATTTGAATGGAAAATGCGTTTATTTTATGGTTAGTGTTAATTTGGTATTTAGTCATTTTAAACATGCTTAATAAGTCATTAATGATATACCTAATTACCAACATATATATGATGGACGTCATATTTAAGTATCTCACGTTTGGCCATACAATTGCACAAAGTTATTATAAAGTCTATACTACCCTCCCGTACTACCCTATATCTAAGGTATTGGCAAGCAGATTGAACTAAAAGTCGAAAATGGAGAAAGTTGTGCGACAACAACAAGAGGAATGAAGTAAGGCAACACCTAATCGTTGTCTCATAAATCGCACTCTTCGCGATCAAAACAAAAACGAAAAAGAATAATGGCCGACCACTTCACATCGAGCAGACAGGGAAATTTTCCCAAGAGCTTAACCACAGGTATAATCCCATCTGTTAAAAATAGGGGTACTCTTGTTTCCACTCTATCTGTTTACATTCTCATTGACTGAGTAAAGTGGTGGCCTGATACAACTCGGCCATCCTGACGTTCCCTTGATCACGCTTATTCCTAATTACAATTTTGCTTTTAGATTCTAAACTTATTCTAGATTAGGGCTATATTTATTTTTATAAACTTAATAAACTTCTTTGGTGCGATTTTTTCTATTTTCCCAACCAGTGTCTTATATTTTGCGAGCTCCAAACACCTTGATAAGGATTACGGGAAACCTTCAACGTCCTTTAATAAAAATATATCATTTCTAAGAACTTTCACTATCATGTAAGGTGCTTTGTTCTTCGGTATTAAGTTTCTCAAGGACCCTACTGTGCTGTCGAAATTTTTTACCATTACGTAGTCTCCTTTTTATATTCTTTTGGACGAGCAATCAAGTAAGCAGAATAAGCTTAAAGAGCTTTCTTAAATTCATGTACATTTTATATTTTCGAATTTTAAGAATAGTTTCGCAAAATGGAAAAACAGATCAAATAATAAGTTGTCATATTCGTAGAGGGGAGACCAGTTGGGTCAGCGGTCGGTTTTCCGCAATTGGAGAACTCGGCTTAAAGCTTTTCTACTAGGCCATAGCGCCCGGTTGGGTAAACTGATCGACGCACCAACGTTGGGTGGTATAAATCTTCTGGATAAGATATAGCTTGTGATTTAAATTTTGTGACCACGACCACTTTGTCGAAACATTATTTTGAAAGCAGAAGTGTATGTTAATATAAATCTGCAAGCATCGAGCGCTACAATGTGAAGAATTGCAATTAACGTTGAGCTTGTCGTTACCAAAGTTTTTGTGATCAACGGTGCAAAACGCGCATTATAAAAATAAATACTATTTCTATTTACATTTAATTTGTTCTTAGTCATTAGTTAGATGCTGCTTCCTCAGACAAAATGATTAATCTAGGTGTGAGAGCAAAGTTCACCATGAGGATGATGAAACCAGGTAAAGTTAGATTATGCTTAGATGCAAGAAATGTTTTTGAACTTACTAGGAATAATGCGTACCCTTTACCAAACATAAATGTTATATTTCAACGATTACCCAAGAAAATTTGATATCTAAAATCGATCGAAAGATGTGTAGTGGCCAGTTCCTCTACATATATTACAGCTATAACTAATCAAATATCAAAACATCCAGAAATTAAACAATATATTCTAAACCCTGCATTTTTGGAACACATGCAGTGTCATAAAATGGACGCGTCTAAGATTAGGGAACCCCATTAGCCGAATTGGTTCGTTTTTGCGTGGGTCATAAAAACAACTGATACAAAAAAAGCAATTCAGGTAAACATCCCTTTATGGGGTAGGCCATATCGATTAAACCACATTATAGAGATAGGGTACTACAGGTCTGCAGCCAGATCTTCAGGCACGCTCCTTTTAGGTATGAATATTGAAATATACAAAGTGTCAATCTCGGTGAAAAATATAAATTTATGAAGTGTGGAAAGTCCAGAAGATTTTCTATCGCTGGCAAAATATTCACTATCCATAGTTGCTTTTATTGATTCTTGTTAGAATGTTAATTTAATTGTTATTGTAATTAACATACATTTTTAACACTTTTATTTTTTTTCCAAAGCCATTAACCTTTATATTTATTGTTTAGAAATATATTGGTGTTAAAATTAAGATAAAAAAATTTAAAATCAGACCTACGTTCAGCAGTACTTTAATATTACGATAGAAAGGCATATACATGATCCGGTCGTACAAGAGATATATATATGTATATAATATATATATTATTTGTGTTGTGTAGGGTACGTCGATCTCCTTCAAACAGCGCTTAATGAACCCCAAGGCATTGCATGCTCGATTTGTAATGGAAGAAATATACTTGTTTGTGTATGTTAAGAAGGGAAGCAGTCAGCACATAAACTGACTACTAGTAAAGCGTCGCAACTAGCATTTGTAACTAGTTGGACTTACGGAGAGCGAGTCCTTAGTGAATAGTCTATGTCTGTTGTACGAAAACACTGTTTTTATTAGCTTAGGTTAATATAGTTGTGGTGTCACTTAAATTGGGTTATTGTGTGCTCAGCAATTGCTTGCTTATTCAGAATAGCATATATGGCAACTACCGGGTTGGTTTACCGCTGCTTTAATAACACATATTGTGCAGTCAGCGACATTTTGTCGATAAGAGTTTTTTCTGATATTTAGTATTGGTTATTCACTAAATTTACTACACCAAATTTGAAGGTTGTCTAAATCACTTTGTAACATCAGCACAACATTTAAATGAAATGCTCACGTATTTCAAAAAGTAGTTCATAACTTGCTCATCACTAATTCTCGTCTTATTTGTCTTGCACATGCGATTTTATCCAATTGCATAGATAAGTTTTCGTCTGACTGCTTGGCATTGCTTAATATTGTTTTCTCTCGAGTTTCATCTCACGTCTGCTACGGTTGCGCGTTAGCATCAAATTGTCACACTCATTAATCAAATCATAATAAGAATAAACGATTTTGAAAGAAAGTAATGTAAATGGAAAAGACCAATAATTGTGGTGGAATGGAAGAGACTAATAAAATAAGTCGACAGTTCTCTCCGTAATCACACCAAGAATGACGCGCTTGAAGCATGTCATACCTAACATGCATCGCCTTTTTTATTAACAGTCCTTACTGAGTAAAGTAGTGGCCTGATACACCTCGGCCATCTTGACGTTCCCTTGATCAAGCTTAATCCTAACTACAATTTTGCTTTTAGATTCTAAGCTTATTCTAGATTAGGGGTATCTTTATTTTTATTAACTTAATAAACATCTTTAGTGTGATTTTTTCTATTTTCCTGGAAACCTTCAACGTTCTTTAACCTGCCATATAAGGTGCTTTGTTCTTCTGTATTAATTTTCAGGATGACCCTACCGTGCTGTCGAAATTTTTTACATTACGTAGTCACCTTTTTAATATTCTTTTGGACGAGCAATCAAGTAAGCAGAATAAGCTTAAAGAGAGACATGTACACTTTATATTTTGGATTTTTAAGAATAGTTTGGCAAAAGGGAAACACAAATCAAATAATGAGTGGTCAGTTTCGTAGAGAGGAGACCAGTTGGGACAGGGTTCGGTTTTCCGAAATTGACGAACTCGGCTTAAAGGTTTTCTACTAGGGCATAGCGGCCGGTAAGGTAAAGTGAATGACGCAACAACGTTGGATGGTATAAATCTTATGGATAAGATATAGTTTGTGACGACCACTTTGTCGAAACATTATTTTGAAAGCAGACGTGTATGTTAATATAAATCTGCAAGCATCGAGCGGTACACTGTGAAGAATTGCAATTAACTTTGAGCTTTCCGTTCCCAAAATTTTTGTGATCAACGGTGCAAAACGCGCATTATAAAAATAAATACTATCGTTATAAACTACGTTCTATCTACATTTAATTTGTTCTTAGTCATTAGTTAGATACTGCTTCCTCAGACAGAATGATTAATTTAGGTGTGAAGCAAAGTTCACCATGAGGATGATGAAACCAGGTAAAGTTAGATTATGATTAGATGCAAGAAATGTTTTTGAATTTACTAGGAATAATGCGTACCCTTTACCAAACATAAATGTCATATATCAACGATTACCCAAGAAAATTTGATAGCTAAAATCGATTGAAAGATCTAATCCACATAGATTACAGCTCTTACAATTAATCAAATATCACAACATCCAGCTAATTAAACAATATATTCTGAACCCTGCATTTTTGGAACACATGCAGTGTCATAAAAGGGACGCGTGTAAGATTTAGGGAACCCCATTAACCAAATTGGCTCTTTTTTGCGTGGGTCATAAAAAAACTGATACAAAGCAAGCAATTCAGGTAAACATCCCTTTATGGGGTAGGAAATTAAACCACATTATAGTTATTGTCAGATAGGGTACTACAGGTAAGCAGCCAGATCTTCAGCAAGGATTCTTTTAGGTATGAATATTGAAAAGTGCTACAATAGACAAAGTGACAATCTCGGTGAAAAATACAAATTTTTGAGTGTGTAAAGTCCAGAAGAATTTGTGTCGCTGGTAAAATATTCACTGCCCATAGTGAAAGAGTATTTAAATAACAGCAATATTGAAAAATCGAAAGAGCTTTACTTCTCTTCAGTTTGCATGCACTTTCATGGGCATGCTGCTGCGATGATAAAACGCCTTCCAACTAGAAAGTACATCGTTGCTTTTAATGTTTTTTTTTTGGAATGTTAATTTAATTGTTGTTTTAATTAACTTACATTTTTAACACTTAATTTTTTTCCAAAGCCATTAGACTTTTATATTATTTATTTAGAAATATTGTTTGGTTACGCATGTCTCCTCACCAAACAAC
Source organism: Scaptomyza reducta (assembly GCA_035044485.1). Classification (NCBI taxonomy): domain Eukaryota; kingdom Metazoa; phylum Arthropoda; class Insecta; order Diptera; family Drosophilidae; genus Scaptomyza; species Scaptomyza reducta. Next base: position 18,908 of record JAWNNV010000950.1, read on the forward strand.
CACTAAATTAGTTTCGCTCTTAAGTATTTAACCGTATGATAAGTTATGCTCTGCGCAGCATAAGAGCAAGTCTAACGTAATTACAATAACTTTGTTTTGCATATGAGAGGGAGAGAGAGTAAGACTCCCCGATGGGGAGCAACAGCCGCTGCAATTCGGCAGCTAATCAGTCGTTAGTTGATCGTCAAAGGTTTTTGTTTGATTTCAAGAGCAAGAGTAGCTGCAATTCGGCAGCTAATCGGTTCTATTTTTAGCAACAGCAACAGCAGCTGCAATTCGGCAGCTGATAAGTTGTGTTAGATCGATCGGAATAAAAAGTCGCGGCGCGGTATTTCGACATCGCTTGCCAATTAGTGTAATTAAAGCTGCAATTCGGCAGCTAATAAGTTCAATTCGGAGCTTATTATTAACAATTATAACTCGTTTTAAGTTTGGCCACGAAGGCAAATAAACTATTTTTATATTAATGCAAATTTCATGCATTTTTAATTTATTTTGGAAAACTCCATAGCTATTGAAAAAGCTCAATAGCTCAACATTTGGTGACCCCGACGTGATCGTTCGTTTAAATAAACACAAATTATTTAAATTATAAAGTTAATAAACCTCGCCCTCGCGCTCTTGCATCGTCTTCGTTATCAACGGTTCGTTTTGTGCTCACTTTCGGTACGGTCGATGCCCTTATCTCGTTTGCTTAAACAGTTGCAGCAGCCGTTTCTGCATTGCTATTGCTTTTCCTGTTTCGTTTTGCTGCGCTTGTGAATAAAGTTTGACCTCAAATTGACATTGCATCGGTCGAACGTGTGTGTTAAAGCATTAGTGGAAAATTGATTGACTCCTACAAAAACATTTAAAAATGCTTAATTCTGCTGCCGCTCAGTCTCCTGGTGCCCCGTTTTACAAAGCCAAAGCCAAGGCTATTGATGAGCAAGTAAAACGGATGGCCAAACTACTTGCTCCGGAGCAAATTGTGCATCTTAGCGAAGAAGAGTTGGTTGTTCGGCTTAAGGCGGTGGAAAGTGCTCAGCAGGCATTTTACCGCATGCATGACGCATTGGAGGAGCTGGATTATGATGAAATCGGGAGTGAGTTACGTGCAAGTTTTGATGACTTCTCAATATTAGCTGAAACCGGCTTGCGACGCGAAATTAACAAGCGAAAGTTATCATCGCCGTTGTGTTCGACTTTGAGGCAAGATACATGTGGTGACAATCACACATTGTCTCAAGGCAGAATCCGGTTGCCTGAAATCAAGCTGCCCGAGTTTAGTGGAGGGTATACAAAGTTTGCAGAGTTCATAGCGATGTTCTCTTCAATCATTGATGCGGACTCAGGACTTTCGGATGTGGAGAAGTTTCAGCACTTGCGATCGTGCCTGAAAGGATCAGCTCTAGATAGTGTTTTCGTTGGAAATCAGCAGCGCTAACTATCGAGTTGCATTGGAGCTCCGATTAAGATAAAAAAAATTTTAAATTAGCATGTAGGTGTGCGCTACATTCGAATGAACACAGAGCTACTTGTTCAGCAGTACTTTATTATTACGATAGAAAGGCATATTTTATTGATATGCTATTGCATTGAGAAATGCAATTGAGTTGTATGTATTAGTACGAATTAGTACAACTCAATTATATCTAATAAATATCGTTAATTGTTATTACTGCATTAAGAAATGCATTTAACCCTTTATTCATACGTTCACTTTAACAACATATGATAATGGATTATTTAGTTATCTTATTAAGGGACATATTAATTTATTATAAAAGATGTTCCTTAATGTTTGTTTTGCGAGATGACCAGACGTGGTGCAACTCGTCTTGTTATGCCGACGGAGCGCCTGAGCATGTTATGAGTTAACTGAAGAGACGTTTTCTATTTCGTCCGGCGATACACCGGCTTTATTGAATAACTATTTCAGACTAAATATAAGAGTACAATTATGATCCTTAAGAAGCCTAAGACAGAAGAAAACGCTAAGCCTCGCATGTTTACGACTTCAACCGAACGTTGATGTTTTTTGACTTAAGAGCAAGTGCTCGGGATGTCGTGTTCATTACTTCAATCGAACCTCGATGTTTAATGAATTAAAAAATAAGAGCTGCTGAGCTACGCATATCTACTCATAGCGGCTACACAACATTGTTGTATCTGCCAGCTACATAACATACAGCCAAACCTACAATGCTGTGACGTGGTGTTATATTTTCTTATAAATGAAATTAACAATCGTTAACTTACATATTAAAAAAGGCATTCGTGTTGATAAAGATATGTATAAATTTAAGTTTAGTTATAAAAATGTAATCGAAGAATGTATTTAGTAGCTAACATACTCGATGTATTGAATAACTTAAAATGAACTATCGATACTTTAGTTATTATCGAGAGCTAGAAAGAAAATGCGTGAAGTTGCCGGTGCATCGCTTCACGGCGCTGGTTGGGGCTGCCAGACTTTTACTTTTGGAGCTTAAATCGCCGATGAAAACCGTTAGGGTTTGAATTTGAACGAAAACAAATTTAAAAGTTATATTGAAGCGATTCTAATCGAATCCTCACAAACAGGCATCGGCTTCATCGCAGCAAGACGACGACATACAATCGGTGACATTACAGCTCTGTAGTCAAAGAGTACAAAAACTTCAATATGAAATTCAATTTTTAGAGGAGCAATACCAGCTCCAAGAACAACGATCAGCCCTGGAATTTAAGAAAAAACCGCTTAATCTGCAACATCAACTGGCACGGGTACAACTGGAAGCCGACAACTTTAATCCTGATGACGACTATGGAAAAGAAGAGCCCGATGAAAAATTGCATCACACAAGTAAGTCGGTTAGTGGACAACCGCCAAAACAAAAAAGTGAAATTAATTATACTAACAATCTAAATGGTATTGAAACGTTATTGGCACGACAAGCTATTTCACAAGAACTACCAGCACTTGCAGGCGATCCGATGGATTGGCCAATATTTTACGCGGAGTTCACGAACAGTCCAGAAATCTGTAAATTTACTAATTATGAAAATATAAACCGTTTAAGAAAAGCATTGACAGGTCGTGTCAAACAATCAGTTCAAGCACTATTGCTATTGCCACAGAACGTTAACATTATAATTAATATATTAAAATAACGATTTGGTGATCCAGCTCACTTCATACGTCACATACTAGAACAAGTAAAAAGTTACCCACCAATAAAAGACGATAAAATGGATAGGCTTATAAAGTTAAATGATCTCCTTACTAATTTAATTCATACTTTGTCGTCACTAGAGGAAAATGATGATTAACGAAATTGATATCTGAATTGATTGAAAAAGTACCTTTGTGACAGCGAATTGCCTTTACAGTATTATCAAGAATCCAACAGTAATGACCCGAAAATATTTATTTTACATAAATGGATTGGGAAAAAGGCTAAAGCCGCTCAATATTTAGGCTTTGGGCAAAACAAATCCAAAGAATCAACACTGACTCTTTCTCATGAATAGCCGCAGCCAAAGGTGAATAAATTCTGTTATTTTTGTAAAGTAAATGACCATTATGTAAATTCTTGTGACAAATTTCGAAATTTAGACGTTGACAAACGTTGGGAGCATGTAACAAAAAATCGACTATGTATTTCATGTCTGGCTAAAACTCATGCCATGAGAGATTGTAAACGAAAGAAAATATGTAATGTTAACAATTTTACGTATAGTCATAATACACTACTACATAAACATAAAAATCAGAGTCAGAAAAATCAAGATTCAATTGCCAGCAATGTTCCAAAGCAGCAGACTGAAATTGAGAAAAATTTTATTATCAACCATATCCATAAAAATGTATTGCTTAAAATAGTCCCAGTCACTCTTATGGGACCAAAAAGGACAGTTAATACGTATGCACTTTTAGATGAGGCTTCAACAGTTACACTAATTGACCTCAAGTTACCTGTTTGGTTACGCATGTCTCCTCACCAAACAACCACTAAATTAGTTTCGCTCTTAAGTATTTAACCGTATGATAAGTTATGCTCTGCGCAGCATAAGAGCAAGTCTAACGTAACTACAATAACTTTGTTTTGCATATGAGAGGGAGAGAGGAACATAAAAATCAGAGTCAGAAAAATCAAGATTCAATTGCCAGCAATGTTCCAAAGCAGCAGACTGAAATTGAGAAAAATTTTATTATCAACCATATCCATAAAAATGTATTGCTTAAAATAGTCCCAGTCACTCTTATGGGACCAAAAAGGACAGTTAATACGTATGCACTTTTAGATGAGGCTTCAACAGTTACACTAATTGACCTCAAGTTACCTGTTTGGTTACGCATGTCTCCTCACCAAACAACCACTAAATTAGTTTCGCTCTTAAGTATTTAACCGTATGATAAGTTATGCTCTGCGCAGCATAAGAGCAAGTCTAACGTAACTACAATAACTTTGTTTTGCATATGAGAGGGAGAGAGAGAAAGACTCCCCGATGGGGAGCAACAGCCGCTGCAATTCGGCAGCTAATCAGTCGTTTTTTGATCGCGAAAGGTGTTTGTGTTAATTTCAACAGCTGCAGCAGCTGCACTTCGGTAGAGAATAAGTTTTCGGAGCTTATTATTAACATTTTAACATCTCTAACTCGTTTTAAGTTTGGCCACGAAGGCAAATAAACTATATTTATATTAATGCAAATTTCGTGCATTTTTATTTTATTTTTGAAAAACTCGATAGCTATTGAAAAAGCTCAATAGCTCAACATTTGGTGACCCCGACGTGATTCGTTCGTTTAAATAAATACAAATTATTTAAATTATAAAGTTAATAAACCTCGCCCTCGCGCTCTTGCATCGTCTTCGTTATCAACGGTTCGTTTTGTGCTCACTTTCGGTACGGTCAATGCCCTTATCTCGTTTGCTTAAACAGTTGCAGCAGCCGTTTCTGCATTGTTATTGTTTTTCCTGTTTCGTTTTGCTGCGCTTGTGACTAAAGCTTGACCTCAAATTGACATTGCATCGGTCGAACGTGTGTGTTAAAGCATTAGTGAAAATTGATTGACTCCTACAAAAACATTTAAAAATGCATAATTCTGCTGCCGCTCAGTCTCCTGGTGCCCCGTTTTACAAAGCCAAAGCCAAGGCTATTGATGAGCAAGTAAAACGGATGGCCAAAGTACTTGCTCCGGAGCAAATTGTGCATCTTAGCGAAGAAGAGTTGGTTGTTCGGCTTAAGGCGTTGGAAAGTGCTCATCAGGCATTTTACCGCATGCATGACGCATTGGAGGAGCTGGATTATGATGAAATCGGGAGTGAGTTACGTGCAAGTTTTGATGACTTCTCAATATTAGCTGAAACCGGCTTGCGACGCGAAATTAACAAGCGAAAGTTATCATCGCCGTTGTGTTCGACTTTGAGGCAAGATACATGTGGTGACAATCACACATTGTCTCAAGGCAGAATCCGGTTGCCTGAAATCAAGCTGCCCGAGTTTAGTGGAGGGTATACAAAGTTTGCAGAGTTCATAGCGATGTTCTCTTCAATCATTGATGCGGACTCAGGACTTTCGGATGTGGAGAAGTTTCAGCACTTGCGATCGTGCCTGAAAGGATCAGCTCTAGATAGTGTTTCTTCGTTGGAAATCAGCAGCGCTAACTATCGAGTTGCATTGGAGCTCCTTAAAAAACGGTTTAACAACAAGCGTCTCATGTTCCAAGCTCATGTCACGGAGATTTTGGGTTTAGATTGCATCGAGTCATCATCAGCAGTAAAACTTCGAGCCCTTTCGGATACAGTTAACGCCAACATTCGCGCTCTACAAAGCCTGGGCAACGTGGAGCAGATTGCGGATTTCATTATTGTGCACAGTTTGCTGCAGAAGGTGGACACGGCAACGCAGACCAGTTGGGAGGAGACAGCACCAATGGATACTATTCCGACCTGTGAGCAGTTCATGGCATTTCTGGATCGACGATGTCAAAGGTTGGAAAATGTGGAACACGCTATGGCAACGTATACGCCTAGCTCTAAGGTGGGGAAAAGTAGTAAAATCGTTAACACCAGTAGAAAGGCCTTTGTTGCTACTCACTCCAACACAAATAAATGTGTGCTTTGTGAGACCTCTGGCCACTTTATTTACAACTGTTCCCGTTTTGCAAATCTGTCTCCGCAACTGCGTCTACAAGAGGTGAAGAAGCTCAACCTTTGCATCAATTGCCTGCGTAAAGGTCATCGGTTAAAGGAGTGCAGCTCCACTACCTGCTACCGTTGCAAGGCCAAGCATCATACGCTTCTGCATTTCGAGAATCAGATTGACGGCTCTCAAGTTAACGTTGCTCCGCATCCACGTGCTGCAAACCCTTCTGCAACACTTGTAGCCCAAAATCGTAGTCAAGACATGGTGCTCTTGGCAACTGCTGTAATCAACGTTAGAAGTCGTACTGGAGTTTTGGTCCCTTGCCGAGCGCTACTTGATTCTGGTTCGCAGGTGCACATTATTACGTCTCGTCTAGCTCAGCACCTCCAGCTGCGAAGGCATCGCTCACCTACTTTGATTTCAGGATTGGGGGAGTCTACTGTTGCCTCAGAAGGCTATTCAGCCGAGATAAGTTTTCAATCTCTAGCATCTGCGTACTCTGCCAACATCTCAGTTCTCATAGCTCCGTCTATAACTGGAAATCAGCCTAGCTACGATATTAGCACTGAGCTCTGGAACATACCCTCAAATATTCGCTTGGCTGATCCAGATTTCTTTAAGGCGCACAAAATTGATTTGTTAATTGGAGCTGGCCTGTTTTTTGAATTGTTGTGTGTCGGTCAAATCAAAATCGCGCCTGGTTTGCCTATTCTTCAAAAAACTCAATTGGGCTGGATAGTGACAGGAGGAACTTCTTCAGCGAGCCCTGCCTCATTGATGGTCACTAGCGCGGTTCCAATGCCAAATCCTAGCCCAGATCACAGGCTTGATGAAATCGTTCGTCGGTTTTGGGAGGTAGAATCGTGTTCTCGTTTAGTCAACGAATCTACCAAGGAGAAACTTGATTGTGAAGCGCATTTTAAACAAACTTTTGCTCGTTTGGACACTGGCGAATATTCGGTTCGCCTTCCAGTTAAGCATACTGTGGATCTACTTGGAGATTCACATCAACAAGCATATCGTCGTTTTTGCAACCTCGAGCGCAAATTAGAGCGTCATCCTGGGTTGAAGTCACAATATTCAGCATTTATCAAGGAGTATGTGGATTTGAACCACATGTCTCTTGTGGAGTCGCACATGCTAAGTCGCTGCAAGTATTATCTTCCTCATCATTGTGTTCTCAAGGAAGATAGCTCAACAACTAAGCTTAGAGTTGTTTTTGATGGTTCGGCCGTGTCTTCGTCTGGTTATTCCCTGAATGAAATCCTCATGGCAGGCCCAACTATTCAACGCAAGCTGTTCGCTACACTGTTGCAGTTTAGGATATTCCCAATAGCCCTGACTGGTGACATTTGCAAAATGTATAGGTGTGTTAGGATGGCTGAACCCGATTCCTATTTGCAATGCATCTTGTGGCGTGATTCGCCTCATCAGGAAATTAAAGTTTTCAAGCTGGATACTGTCACCTATGGCACAAAGCCAGCTTCCTTTCTGGCGGTTCGCTCCATGCAGCAGTTAGCTATTGATGAAAGAAGATCATTTCCTGCTGGATCTAAAGTCATCCTTAACGATTTCTACGTAGATGATCTCATCACTGGAGGTGACTCTGCCGAGGAAGTTGTTCATATCATGGAGCAAACAGTCAGTCTGCTTCGAAAGGGAAACTTTGAACTTAGGAAGTGGTGCTCCAACGATCCTCGCGTGCTTCAACAGGTTCCTGAAGAGGAGAGGGAGACCTTTCTAAAATTTGACGATGGCACGGATATCACGAAGACTCTCGGACTTGCGTGGGATCCAGCCTCTGACTGCCTTCTGTTCAACTTTTCGCCTATGAAAGCGCCTGGAAAGCCTAGCAAACGGTCGGTGCTGTCTACCATTGCTCGTTTCTATGACCCGCTTGGACTTATCGGACCCGTGGTAGCCAAGGCCAAGATCTTTCTGCAGCACATTTGGAGAGAGCAATTGGATTGGGATGAGAGTCTTCCTGCTTCTTTGCACTGTTCTTGGAACAACTTGTGTGCAGATATTTGCAACACAGAGCAAATAAAACTCCCTCGACTGGTCATTGTTCCAAAGGGCATCATCGAAGTTCATGGTTTTAGTGATGCGAGCATTGAGGCTTACGGTGGATGCATTTACGTTGTATCCATAACAGAGGGACGGCGCATAGCTCATTTGTTGTGCTCTAAGTCTCGAGTGGCACCTTTACGAACTCTCACAGTACCCAAGTTGGAATTATCTGCTGCTTCACTTCTATCTCAACTTATTCGCGAAGTAGCTCACATGAATTTATTTAACGCTAGATACTATTGTTGGTCGGATTCGGCAGTTGTTTTATCCTGGATACGAGATGAGCCTTCACGTTTCCAAACGTTCACGGCTAATCGCATATCTTTAATACAGGAGCTAACGACAGGAATGGAATGGCGCTACGTACCGACGGAATGCAACCCGGCAGACATTCTGTCTAGAGGAGCGCTTCCCAGCGACCTTTTAGAATCATCGTTGTGGTCTCATGGTCCCGATTTCTTAACAAAGGGAGAGTGCGACTGGCCCGCATCATGTTTACTGGCCCGTACGCTTCCTGAGCTGCGGCAAAAGGTGCTAGTTGCCATCCCTAGATTCTTGGATGTCAGCTTAGGATGCAAGTTTGCAAATTCTTTTCATAACCTGCGTCGTGTCTTCGGATATATTTATAAATTTCGAAATCGCATCAGGCATCCCAGTCTAACAGTAGATTGGATACACAAGGGCACTCAGCTACTCTTGCGGAGCATCCAGAAGGCGAATCTGAGTGATGAGTATAGGGCTCTTCAAGACGGACGGACGATCGCATCATCCAGCTCTATTGCCTCGCTTAACCCATTCATCGATGAGTTTGGACTTCTTCGTGTTGGTGGCCGTCTAAAGCACTCGAATCTGGATTTCGATGCGCAGCATCCCATTATACTTCCGAGCCATCATCCTGTCACACGCGCCATCATCATGCATTTTCTCAAAACGTCAACAGGAACTATAAAGAGAGCTGTGCGCAAGTTGTGTGCGCTTCCGAAGGAGGATGCTGTTGAAAGCCCGTGTCTTTCAACGGGGGGAGAATGTTTGGTTACGCATGTCTCCTCACCAAACAACCACTAAATTAGTTTCGCTCTTAAGTATTTAACCGTATGATAAGTTATGCTCTGCGCAGCATAAGAGCAAGTCTAACGTAACTACAATAACTTTGTTTTGCATATGAGAGGGAGAGAGAGGAAGACTCCCCGATGGGGAGCAACAGCCGCTGCAATTCGGCAGCTAATCAGTCGTTTTTTGATCGCGAAAGGTGTTTGTGTTAATTTCAACAGCTACAGCAGCTGCACTTCGGTAGAGAATAAGTTTTCGGAGCTTATTATTAACATTTTAACATCTCTAACTCGTTTTAAGTTTGGCCACGAAGGCAAATAAACTATATTTATATTAATGCAAATTTCGTGCATTTTTATTTTATTTTTGAAAAACTCGATAGCTATTGAAAAAGCTCAATAGCTCAACATGGACCTTGATTTGACATAATCTGTTTTTTATGTTTATACAGTAGTGTATTATGACTATACGTAAAATTATTAACATTACATACTTTCTTTCTTTTCTAATCTCTCATGGCATGATTTTTAGCCAGACATGAAATACATTTAAATTTGTCACATGAATTTTCATAATGGTCATTTACGTTTTTGCGTTTTGCCCAAAACTTAAATATTGAACGGCTTTAACTTTTTTCCCAATCTATTTATGTAAAAGAAATATTATCTGTTACCTGATAGATTCTTGATAATACTGTATAAAGACAATTCGCTGTGACAAAGGTATTTTGCAAAAAATTCAGATATCATTTCGTAAATGATCATTTTCCTCTAGTGACGAAAAAGCACAGATTTACAGATTTCTGTACTATTCATGAACTCCGCATAAAATATGAATCCATAGGGTCCTGCAAGCAGTAAAACATTGTTAGCTTGTCGTACACGGAAACAATAAATTTAGACAGACAACTAAATCAGACATATCATACGTTGTTTGTAAATGATCATAATGATGACAGACAAAATGACAGGGACGACTTCAGTATTTTACACGACCTCGTAAAATCCTATTGAACTGTTGAGAGTGAATTAACTTCTGCAGGAGATAAACCAATATCAATAGACGATGAAAGATGTTTACAAATTATTGATACGACCCTTAAAAGGCAAGGAAATAGATTTGAGTCGGGATTGTTTTGGAAGGAAGATAATCTGAAATTGCCAGAAAGTTATAATAATGCGTTCAGTATACTTCTTCTACTAGAACGCAAAATTGATAAATATCCCACATACGGAAAAAATATCAAGAAATGATTGAGTCACACATATCGAATGGATATTATTATTATATTATTTACCTCATTTCGGTGTAGTCAACAGTAACAAGCCAGAAAAGTTAGGAATTGTTTTTGATGCAGCAATAAAATCCCACGACAAGTGTCTAAATAACTTTCTATTGACGGGAATGGATTTATACAATGAGTTGTCAGCAGTATTGATGAATTTTCGCATTAAGAAAATAGCATTTGTTGGCGACATAAAAGAAATGTTTTTGCAGATAAGAGTAAGAGAAGAGGATAGACATGCACAACGAATATTGTGGCGAGGAAATGATCGTCCGAGAATTCCTGACATATATGAAATTCAGGTAGTATTTTTTGGTGCGAAATGCAGTCCAAGTATCGCACAGAATGTTAAGGAACGCAATGCAGTTGACTTTAAGGATCAGTTTCCAAAAGCTTGATTTGAAATTATTTCAAATCACTATATGGATGACTATCTCGGGGGAGCTGAAGACATTAATGGTTCGGTTCAATTAATAAAAGATGTTACATATGTGCATAGCCAAGCAGGGTTCCAAATGTGTAATTGGATTACCAATTCAAAAGAGGTAGTCGATCAAATATGTGGAAAAAATGTGAACGAAAAATTTATCAGAAGAATGAGTTTTGGATTTGATGTGGGAATTTGAAAAAGATGTATTTGCCTTTAATTTGAAATTTTTAGCATTCTGTCTATGGGAAAACGACCAACGTGAGGTACTGAAGGTTACGATGTCAGTTTTCAATACGTTGGGTTATCTCTCAAATTTACTAATACCAAATAAGATTTTGTTACAGATGATTTAGGATAGTGGCATAAATTGGGATGATGAGATAACGAACGAACAACATGACATATGGAAGAAAACGTGTAACAACTTACACAGAATTAATAAATTTAATATCCCAAGACAAATGACTAGCATGCCACTCGACAACTGTAACATACAATTTCATGTGTTTTATGATGCATCCAGATTAGCATATGCTTCCTGTTCTTATCTGAGATTTGACAATGGCAGTGAAGTAAAAAGTTCATTGATATTGGCAAAGTCGAGAGTTGTACTTCTTAAGCCAATGTCATTACCGAGACTGGAACTACAGGTCGCTTTACTAGCTGCACGTCTAGGTAAAGCAATTAAGGAAATGATTAAATTACAGATTGACAAAACATACTTCTGGACTGACGCGGAGACTGTTCTGTATTGGCTTAAATCGAGCAGCAAGCGTTTTAAAGTTTTTGTTGCGCAACGATTGGGTGAAATTCAGGAATTGACAAATGTTTCTGATTGGCGATATGTGCCAACGGATTTAAATCCTGCAGACGAAGCAACTAAAATTAAAGATATTGACTTCTCATCGAAAAGTATTTGGTTAACAGGCCCGCTATTTTTGAATAAAGATAGTTCTGAATGGCCAAAAGGCAAACTATTTGAGCAAACCGCAAATGAATGTGTGACAGTTGAATATGTAAATGTTTCCACAGACATCCAGAATTTTATAGTATTACCTGACCCCAAACTATTTTCCAATTGGGTGAGATTTATCAGAACAACTGCTTGGATTCTGAGGTATTTAAAAAGACTTAAGCAATCAAATGATATTGAGAAAGAATTGTTGCCTGAAAAAGTCATTTTCAAGGCGATTCAACTGGATTGCAACCCTCGGGAAATAAATTATTTAACGAAACAATTTCCCAAAAGTAAGTTAAAATCTCTTCCTGTATTTATAGCAGATGGATTGTTACGACTCAAGGGACGATTGGACAACATAAACAACAACCAATTTGATTTCGATTCAAAGAATCCAGTTGTTATATCTAAGGAACATTTAATTACAGGCTTGATCGTTCAGTATTTTCATGAAAAAAATGATCACATTGACACTGAAACAGTTATAGCTAATCTGAGAAAGAAATTTTGGATAATTAATTGTCGTAACAACGTAAAAAAATGTATACGAAATTGTCAATTCATTAAGAATAAGAAAGCGAAACCAAAAGTTCCAATCATTGGTCAATTGCCTACTTGTAGATTGGAGCCAACTGACACCTCTTTCTTGAGAGTAGGAATTGATTATTTCGGCCCAATAGAGGTCTTGGTCAATCGTAGTCATGTCAAGAAATACGGGGTTATTTTCACTTGTATGTCAAGCCGAGACGTGCACCTTGAAATATCCGATTTGTCGGCTAACGCCCTTTATTCATGACTTGCGAAAGTTTTCTGGTCGCAGAGGTTTTCCCAAAGAAATCTATTCTGACAACGGAACGAATTTTCGAAAAGCGAGTAAAGATAGTACAGACGTAATAAAAGAGTGGTCATCAAATGAAATGACACAATTTCTTACGACAAAGAACTGTAAATGGATTTTCAATCCACCATTGAGTCCGCATATGGGAGGAGCATGGGAAAGATTCATTCAGTCGATTAAGAATTTGTTGTCCCATATGTTAAAGGAGTGATATCCAAAAGAATATGTATTAAGGACATTGTTTTGTGAGAGTTCATGATGAATAGTCGACCGCTTTTATATGTTACATCAAATGCATTCGATTCCGAGCCACTCACACCAAACAACATTTTAATACGACAAAACCTTAGAGATTCGTTTTATGCCGACAGTACGGATAAGGATTTAATTCATTTAAATGTGTGGAGGGCATCTCAGAGATTAGCAGACATTTTTTGGAGCAAGTGGAAAGTTGACTACAGGCAATACCTATTGTGTAGTCGAAAGTGGTCAAAAGATGAGAATGCTATTTCATCTATTATATCACCTTCTTTGATTTTGTTGTGTTGTTGTTATTTGATCTGCAGAGGAATTACTGGCCAAAGGGCATAATTACAAAAACATATCTAGCAAAAGATGGAAAAATAAGAATAGTAGATGTTAAGGCAAAGACAGGAATATATAAGAGATCAGTTGCAAACTATGTATAAATTTAAGATTAGTTATAAATATGTAATCGACGAATGTATTTAGTAGCTAACATACTCGATGTATTGAATAACTTAAAATGAACTATCGATACTTTAGTTATTATCGAGAGCTAGAAAGAAAATGCGTGAAGTTGCCGGTGCATCGCTTCACGGCGCTGGTTGGGGCTGCCAGACTTTTACTTTTGGAGCTTAAATCGCCGATGAAAACCGTTAGGGTTTGAATTTGAACGAAAACAAATTTAAAAGTTATATTGAAGCGATTCTAATCGAATCCTCACAAACAGGCATCGGCTTCATCGCAGCAAGACGACGACATACAATCGGTGACATTACAGCTCTGTAGTCAAAGAGTACAAAAACTTCAATATGAAATTCAATTTTTAGAGGAGCAATACCAGCTCCAAGAACAACGATCAGCCCTGGAATTTAAGAAAAAACCGCTTAATCTGCAACATCAACTGGCACGGGTACAACTGGAAGCCGACAACTTTAATCCTGATGACGACTATGGAAAAGAAGAGCCCGATGAAAAATTGCATCACACAAGTAAGTCGGTTAGTGGACAACCGCCAAAACAAAAAAGTGAAATTAATTATACTAACAATCTAAATGGTATTGAAACGTTATTGGCACGACAAGCTATTTCACAAGAACTACCAGCACTTGCAGGCGATCCGATGGATTGGCCAATATTTTACGCGGAGTTCACGAACAGTCCAGAAATCTGTAAATTTACTAATTATGAAAATATAAACCGTTTAAGAAAAGCATTGACAGGTCGTGTCAAACAATCAGTTCAAGCACTATTGCTATTGCCACAGAACGTTAACATTATAATTAATATATTAAAATAACGATTTGGTGATCCAGCTCACTTCATACGTCACATACTAGAACAAGTAAAAAGTTACCCACCAATAAAAGACGATAAAATGGATAGGCTTATAAAGTTAAATGATCTCCTTACTAATTTAATTCATACTTTGTCGTCACTAGAGGAAAATGATGATTAACGAAATTGATATCTGAATTGATTGAAAAAGTACCTTTGTGACAGCGAATTGCCTTTACAGTATTATCAAGAATCCAACAGTAATGACCCGAAAATATTTATTTTACATAAATGGATTGGGAAAAAGGCTAAAGCCGCTCAATATTTAGGCTTTGGGCAAAACAAATCCAAAGAATCAACACTGACTCTTTCTCATGAATAGCCGCAGCCAAAGGTGAATAAATTCTGTTATTTTTGTAAAGTAAATGACCATTATGTAAATTCTTGTGACAAATTTCGAAATTTAGACGTTGACAAACGTTGGGAGCATGTAACAAAAAATCGACTATGTATTTCATGTCTGGCTAAAACTCATGCCATGAGAGATTGTAAACGAAAGAAAATATGTAATGTTAACAATTTTACGTATAGTCATAATACACTACTACATAAACATAAAAATCAGAGTCAGAAAAATCAAGATTCAATTGCCAGCAATGTTCCAAAGCAGCAGACTGAAATTGAGAAAAATTTTATTATCAACCATATCCATAAAAATGTATTGCTTAAAATAGTCCCAGTCACTCTTATGGGACCAAAAAGGACAGTTAATACGTATGCACTTTTAGATGAGGCTTCAACAGTTACACTAATTGACCTCAAGTTACCTGTTTGGTTACGCATGTCTCCTCACCAAACAACCACTAAATTAGTTTCGCTCTTAAGTATTTAACCGTATGATAAGTTATGCTCTGCGCAGCATAAGAGCAAGTCTAACGTAACTACAATAACTTTGTTTTGCATATGAGAGGGAGAGAGGAACATAAAAATCAGAGTCAGAAAAATCAAGATTCAATTGCCAGCAATGTTCCAAAGCAGCAGACTGAAATTGAGAAAAATTTTATTATCAACCATATCCATAAAAATGTATTGCTTAAAATAGTCCCAGTCACTCTTATGGGACCAAAAAGGACAGTTAATACGTATGCACTTTTAGATGAGGCTTCAACAGTTACACTAATTGACCTCAAGTTACCTGTTTGGTTACGCATGTCTCCTCACCAAACAACCACTAAATTAGTTTCGCTCTTAAGTATTTAACCATATGATAAGTTATGCTCTGCGCAGCATAAGAGCAAGTCTAACGTAACTACAATAACTTTGTTTTGCATATGAGAGGGAGAGAGAGGAAGACTCCCCGATGGGGAGCAACAGCCGCTGCAATTCGGCAGCTAATCAGTCGTTTTTTGATCGCGAAAGGTGTTTGTGTTAATTTCAACAGCTGCAGCAGCTGCACTTCGGTAGAGAATAAGTTTTCGGAGCTTATTATTAACATTTTAACATCTCTAACTCGTTTTAAGTTTGGCCACGAAGGCAAATAAACTATATTTATATTAATGCAAATTTCGTGCATTTTTATTTTATTTTTGAAAAACTCGATAGCTATTGAAAAAGCTCAATAGCTCAACATTTGGTGACCCCGACGTGATTCGTTCGTTTAAATAAATACAAATTATTTAAATTATAAAGTTAATAAACCTCGCCCTCGCGCTCTTGCATCGTCTTCGTTATCAACGGTTCGTTTTGTGCTCACTTTCGGTACGGTCAATGCCCTTATCTCGTTTGCTTAAACAGTTGCAGCAGCCGTTTCTGCATTGTTATTGTTTTTCCTGTTTCGTTTTGCTGCGCTTGTGACTAAAGCTTGACCTCAAATTGACATTGCATCGGTCGAACGTGTGTGTTAAAGCATTAGTGAAAATTGATTGACTCCTACAAAAACATTTAAAAATGCATAATTCTGCTGCCGCTCAGTCTCCTGGTGCCCCGTTTTACAAAGCCAAAGCCAAGGCTATTGATGAGCAAGTAAAACGGATGGCCAAAGTACTTGCTCCGGAGCAAATTGTGCATCTTAGCGAAGAAGAGTTGGTTGTTCGGCTTAAGGCGTTGGAAAGTGCTCATCAGGCATTTTACCGCATGCATGACGCATTGGAGGAGCTGGATTATGATGAAATCGGGAGTGAGTTACGTGCAAGTTTTGATGACTTCTCAATATTAGCTGAAACCGGCTTGCGACGCGAAATTAACAAGCGAAAGTTATCATCGCCGTTGTGTTCGACTTTGAGGCAAGATACATGTGGTGACAATCACACATTGTCTCAAGGCAGAATCCGGTTGCCTGAAATCAAGCTGCCCGAGTTTAGTGGAGGGTATACAAAGTTTGCAGAGTTCATAGCGATGTTCTCTTCAATCATTGATGCGGACTCAGGACTTTCGGATGTGGAGAAGTTTCAGCACTTGCGATCGTGCCTGAAAGGATCAGCTCTAGATAGTGTTTCTTCGTTGGAAATCAGCAGCGCTAACTATCGAGTTGCATTGGAGCTCCTTAAAAAACGGTTTAACAACAAGCGTCTCATGTTCCAAGCTCATGTCACGGAGATTTTGGGTTTAGATTGCATCGAGTCATCATCAGCAGTAAAACTTCGAGCCCTTTCGGATACAGTTAACGCCAACATTCGCGCTCTACAAAGCCTGGGCAACGTGGAGCAGATTGCGGATTTCATTATTGTGCACAGTTTGCTGCAGAAGGTGGACACGGCAACGCAGACCAGTTGGGAGGAGACAGCACCAATGGATACTATTCCGACCTGTGAGCTAACATACTCGATAATAACATACTCGATATTGAATACCTTAAAATGAACTATCGATACTTTTGTTATTATCGAGAGCTAGGTAGCAAATCGATCAGTTGTGATCACAGACCTAAGAGCGAATGGACGCATCTTTAATATTTGAAATTTATAATCTAAGCAAATTTTGTTAATCTCACAATAATAAATAATATTAGTGTTTAATATAACTCAGAAAATGTTTTAATTCATTGATATGATATATATCTTGGAGTTTGGATGCGGACAACTAAAGAAAGTGAACAAGACGGTCATTCGAGCAGGATAATATATAATTGTGTCCCAACTACCAGGTAATAACCAAAAACAATTCGTCTAGAAAAAGAAATTACTTTAAATTTACTGGAATTGAGATTCAGTAAATTTACTACACCAAATATGAAGGTTATCTAAATCACTTTGTAGTTTATGAGCAGACACAAGAGTTACAGCCGACGTTCATAATTTTAAATCATCTGCTTACATCAGCACAGCATTTGAATAAAATGCTCACGTATTTCATAAAGTAGTAACTTGCTCATCACTAATTCTCGTCTTATTTGCCTTGCACATGCGATTTTATCCAATTGCATAGATAAGTTTTCGTCTGACTGCTTGGCATTACTTAATTAAAGAGAGCTACCTTTCTTAAATTCATGTACATTTTATATTTTCAATTTTTAAGAATTGTTTGGCAAAAGGGAAACACAAATCAAATAATGAGTTATCATATTCGTAGAGAGGAGACCACTTGGGTCAGGGTTCTGTTTTCCGAAATTGACGAACTCGGCTTAAAGGTTTTCTACTAGGGCATATCGCCCGGAAGGGTAAAGTGATCGACACACCAACGTTGGGTGGTATAAATCTTCTGGATAAGATATAGTTTGTGATTTAAATTTTGTGATCACGACCACTTTGTCGAAACATTATTTTGAAAGCAGACGTGTATACGTGTTAATATAAATCTGCAAGCATCGAGCGCTATACTGTAAAGAATTACAATTAACGTTGAGCTTGCTGTTCCCAACATTTTTATGATCAACGGTGTAAATATATTTTTGGACAAAACGCGCATTATAAAAATAAATACTAACTAGATAATCATACAGTTAGTTAATAAAAATTATATATGTAAATAATGTAAAGTAAATTCACATAATTAAGAATATCGAATGAAGTTAATATTAAGCAACCGTGAAAGTCTTTCGTTTTCGTCCAGTGAGTCGAAGGAGGTATAGCGGAGTGTGACCCGATATTACCGCAGCTCTTTCGTGGTGGGATGGGTTTTGCTAATTCCTTGACTCTTGTTTACAAAATCTTATTAAGTATCCCTACGGAAAATAAAAAAAAAAATCGCAAAATATCGTCAACAAAATAAAGAAAAGAAAACAAAAGGAGGCAGCTAGACGAGCTGTAACTCACAGACCGATATGCTTCAAAAAAAAAAATGGGTGACTTCTCTTATTACCTGGCTTTGGCTGTGTCTGAAGTTGGTGGTTGACAACTGCATTCTATACCCTTCCCAACCATGGACTTTACTATCAGGATGTTTTTGAAGTCCCCAAAAACAATTATGTTACTATCGTTTATGGTACCATGTCAATAGTACTAAATCAATTTAGTCGTGCATACTCGAATTTATGAAAAAATAGAGGAATAACAAATTCCGTATCATTATACTCATGATAGATGCTTAATTTATTTAACAAAGATTAAGAATATATCATCATAAAAACAAACTTTTTCATATTGCTTTTAAAAAAATTATGCTAACATTTAAAAAATAAGGTAACTTCAAATAATAATTTTAATACTTTAACTAATTTTAACAGTGTATGCCTATAATACTGCTAACGAATACATGTCGTATAACTAGAAATAAATTGAATAACTATTTGGGTTATGATTACATTTTACTTCATGTGTGCGCTGTTAAAGTTACGGAACCGATTCCGTTTAAATTAAGTAAGGGAAAGATCAGCAAACTGTTTTTTGTGTAAACCATTGAAAATGGGTAAAAAGGGTATAATGGTTTTGTGCAAAAGTATGTAACAGGCAGAAGGAAGCATCTCCGACCCCATAAAGTATACATATTCTTGATGAGCACCAACAGCCGAGTCGATATAGCCATGTCCGTCTGTCCGTCCGTCCGTCCGTATGTATGTACGCGTCGATCTCAGAGACTACAAAAGCCAGAGACTTCAGATTTGGTACATTAGCTCGCCTAATGCCTAGGCAGTACAAGTTTGTTCTAAATTTTCGATAACTCTTCCCGTTTTCGATAACAATAAAATCTTGAATTTGGAAAACTTTTTGATGCAGTTTGAAAGATTAGACTAAATAAAGACAATCTGTGAAAATTATTGAAATCGGTTGAGAAACACTGGAGATATGGAGTATTGAAATTAAGAAGGTATGCACTATACGCGTATACATACACACACTCACACATACTTGCAAGCACTGACTGTATGCGTAAAGGATAGGGTTAAGGGTATAGTCTAGTCGGGATTTCTCGACTAGAGCCTTCTTACTTGTTTTTTTTTCTTTTACTATTTACTTGTTCTGCAATTAGTTTTATTAACAAAATTAATTTCTCTAATTGTAAGTTAATTCAAGGTGACCAACAAATATACAGATGTGATTAGAACATGTAAAAAAAAAACAATAAAAGAGAGTTGCTTCTTCATAGCTTTTATGTACTCACATATGTACTGCTCCGACGTTGAAATGCCTTCCAGCGAGAGAGTCCATCGTTGCTTTTGTTGTTAGTTTTTTGTTTGTTTTTGTTACTTTAAATTAGTTTGTCACTTTTCACATTTTCTAATCAGCTGTGGTCTATATACTTCTAATACTTATGCATATCGAATACAGAGAACGCAGATATACATATATATACATGTGCTCTACATACAGATTAAGAGAGAGCTACCTCGAAGAGGGGATCGTTTTCTCTTTGTTAATGTAATTTTGCACTTCACTCATTAACTGTATTAACACATTT
>JAWNNV010000952.1:0-107500 GCA_035044485.1 Scaptomyza reducta
TGTGTATGTATACGCGTATAGTGCATACCTTCTTAATTTCAATACTCCATATCTCCGGTGTTTCTCAACCGCTTTCAATACAATTTTCACAGATTGTCATTATTTAGTCTAATGTTTCAAACTGCATCAAAAAGTTTTCCAAATTCAAGATTTTGTTGTTATCGATCACATGTGTATATCGGAAACCGGAAAAGTTATCGGAACTTTATCGACTCGGCTGTTGATGCTGATCAAGAATATATATACTTTATGGGGTCGCAGATGCTTCCTTCTGCCTGTTACATACTTTTGCACAAAACCATTATACCCTTTTTACCAATTTTCAATGGGTTAAGGGTATAAAAAGCATTTATGACATTTTGGCATAAGTATTTCATTTATACTTGTTGCAATTTACTCTGTTGATAATATGCAAATTAATTGTAGACTGATTAAAATCGGTTCTTAAGAGCATCTAATCGATGCTCATTAACTTAACGCTCGAAGTAAAGGCAATGAATATAGTTTCATTATATTCATTTCAAATCACATGTTAAATGTCAATAATTTCATCTTTAGTCATCATTTTAGTTGCTGTCAACGAGTTTTTTTTTTATTTTTTTATTTACTCGGTTCGCTTGCATTTCAAATTACATTTGATTTGCAAATGTCAATTGGCAAGGTTCGATAAATGTATTTATATGTTTTTTTTCTTTAACAACAACGCAGCGCCATTGATAGAAAATATATATATTCTATGTATAGTATCATGTATAATGTGATAGATTGTCCATTAAGCGAATAAGAAACGATACGTGTGTGTGTGAGTGTGTGTGTGTGTTCGGGGTGTATGTAAATGAAAGCCAAAGTTGAGACTTGATAAGACTTTGTGTGTGCTTTACATATACTATTTGTCCAAGTGTCCGGATCGCTCCCCTTACTCAATCAAACTGAACGCAGCTGCCTGATAAAGATATATGAAAAAGTCCATTCGAGCGGGCTTATCAAGAGCCTTGAGCCTGAAAATTTGTTGCATTCAATTGTAACGTAGTATGTGTATAGAGAGATATAAGTATGAGTATACTTATTATACAGCAATGACAGCTGATCTTCTCAAGTGACCCACTTGGCGCGTGTTTGTGTAACAGCAACAACAGCAACAGCAACAACAGCAACAACAACACTTTCATTTTCACAGCCCTGAAAGGCCAACAATGCGTGTGTCTTGTGTCTCTCGAGTCGCTTTGTTTAAATTTGTGTTTCGTAAATATTTGTGCGACGTCTTTTTTTTTGGTTCGCTTTTATTTTAGAAAGTGCGTGCGCAATTGAAGTGTTTTTAGTTAAACAGCCGCCCAGTCAATAAATAACCGCTCCATGTCAATAAATTACGCAAAAAACTAAAAAAAAAAAACTTAAACTTAAACAGCGAAGTCAGCGGCAACAGCAACAGCAGCAGCAGTGAGGCGAATGAACGAGGCAGCCGACAATGCACTTTGCCAAGGACAGATTCATTGAATAGTGCGACTAGATTGGGCATGAGTATGGGTAGGGTAGCTACATATACGTGTGTGTGTATGTGTGTGTGTACATAAATAGGCATAAGTAAGTTAGTGTGTGCGGTAATGAGAGGGATGTTCAATAAGAGCTGTAACCAGTTGCGAATTATAAGTGAAAATTCAATTAACTTGTTCATTTTGCATTTTCAATTCTTTTTAACAAATTCAATAGACATCAAAAGCAAACAAATATTTAAACAAAAACACAATAAATCGTTTATGGAACCCAAATAAATTAAATATTATCAGTAACAACTATAATCTAGAATATATCATGCACTCAATGCAACACAACAATCCAATCCCCCCTTGGCAATTCTAGTTGCATGTTGCGAGAAAATCAACGCTAAAAAAATACAAGTACAATATAAATATAATAATAAAATATAAAAAAAAAAGACTACACGGCGTATGCGCAATATTGACAGTGAAATCGTAGACTCATTGGGGGTTTATGTCTACAAACAAATATGTGTATATATCTATATATCTATATCTGGTATATATGTGGTTTAATGGCCGCTGAAACAAAGCGCAAGGTTACAACAGCAACAACAATAAAGCGAGGGGGGCTTAAGAACTCTAGGAAATGCCAACACACACACACAGCCACAACACGTACACGAGCCAGAGGGAGAGAGAAAGAATGACAAGAAACTGCCGGGTTGTCAGGGGCCAAAAGCTCCACTTTGCGTTCGTGTCTGCATTTGGTTTTTAATTTTTAAATATTTGCTTTATATGGGCAAGGGGTGAAAGGAGTGGGGCTAGCAGCAACCATACTTCAAGGCTTTGTTTTCATTCATACGGCGCAGCTCATGAAATGCCAGGCACGTACACATCTACACTCACTTCAAGGCTTTGGTTTTGCCAACCATCCAACATTCAGTTCTGGGACGCGTTGATTTTTTTGTTTAAGCGCTTAGTCGGAATTTTTTTGTAAGCTTTTGGGCTTATCTAGCTGGACAGTGTATGTATTCTGTTGATTCATGTTATATTTTATTTTTTAAAAATTTTTTGTATATTTTTTTTTTATTATTTTTTTTTCTGGCTATCTAGAAATTGACAGTTGAATAGACAGCGTATACGTATTATTTTTTTACAACACTGGCGGAGGACGTGCGGCGTGTTGCAGCAATATGTCTGCCACTGGCATTGATTATTATTTAAGTTTTTTACTTTTTATTTTAATTGCAAACTGTTTTTTAACATCAATTAAAATTTGATTTTACGCTATGAAATTTTTTACATTTTTTTTGTTGTTGCAATTTTTATCAATATGCAAATATTTATGCGCGCCTGGGAAAGTTTCGGATGAGTTAATTAAAAATCATAAATTGTTGCGAATATTTCAAAAAACAGCAACAATGTGGCAAGTCATTTGTTTGCCTAACTGTTTGACAGACGCAACGAAAAGTAACGTAAGGCAAAGCAAAGCAGCGCAGCGACTTCGCTGCATGCAAAGTGCATTTACCTTAAAGTGCAACAAACGTGTAGCGTGTGTAACCAAATGGGCGGTATCGATAGCTAACTGTGTGTATTCGTGTGTGTGACTGTCATGCGTGGCACGTTTTTTTGTGCAACAGTATTAGCTATCGGCTGTTGCTTTTTGCTATTGCCCCATTGCCGACGACAACGCACAAAAAAAACAAAAAACAAAAAAAAACCGTTTTTTAGTGCCTTGTTTCGGTTTCGAACCAAGTTGGGTTGAGCTAAGCCGCGTTGAGCCTATGGAAGCAGCTGTTGGCCCCAAATTCAGAGACGTATGACTAATATCACAAAATTCAACTCCGATTGCAAATTAATAAAAAGCAACAAAAAAAAAATCAAAATTTATGGAAAATAAATTGAAATATGAAAACTTGTTTATTTTGTGTACATATTAATTTAATGCAATGTGATCCGGTTTCAAAAAAAATTATTAATGCTTTGAAGTGTTATCAAAATATGTATTTAGTTTGGTAAAAAATTTAATATATATATAGTTGATATTATCATGGCTATATTATCTTAACGAAACAATTAAGAAGGCTCTAGTCCCAACTAGAAGATACACTGAACTCTATACTTTACAGTCAGTGGCTTGCAAGTATGTGTGAGTGTGTACACGCATACTACATACTTGAATTAACTTCAATATTCCATATCTTCGGTGTTTCTCAACCGATTTCAATTAAATTTTCATAGTTTGTCATTATTTCGTCTAATGTTTCAAATTGCGTCTCAAAGTTTTCCAAATTCAAGATTTTGTTGTTATCGATAACATATGTATATCGGAAACGGGAAGAGTTATCGAAACTTTATCGACTCTACTGTTGATGCTGATCAAGAACTGCATCAAAAAGTTTTCCAAATTCAAGATTTTGTTGTTATCGATAATATGTGTATATCGAAAACCGGAAAGGTTATGGAAACTTTATCGACTCGACTGTTGATGCTGATCACGAATATATATACTTTATGGTGTCGGAAATGCTTCCTTCTGCCTGTTACATACTTTTGCAAAAAACCATTATACCCATTTTAACCATTTTCAATGGGTTCAGGGTATAAAAAAAACCATTAAAATCATGAAAAATATATATAAAAGATATCTAAGCAATTTAACAACAATAAACTTAATGAAATGACGAAACTAATTAAAAGCCAATAAACGTCTATTAAAATATCATGATAATTTCAACTAGCTAAATTAGTTTGCAATCTCATAAACCAACAAAAAAAACTCTTTTTCAGTATCTTTACAAATTTGGTAACTTCAAATCAAATGTAATTTGACAGTGAGACAGGCCAAGACAACGTAATGAGCGGCAGTTAAAGCCAAAAAACAAAAAAACATGCACAACAAGAAAAGCATTTAGATCAAATGGCATTTGACAACTGACAAACAATGCTTTTTATGGCCATAATCAAATGTGAGTATACATATATATATATATAATATATGTGTAGAATATGACTAACCAAGTTAACAATAATGACAAACAATGCAAGCGCACTTAAATCGTTTGAATAATTGATTTTTTTGACAATATTCAATGACAAACAGATTTTGTACAAAAGTTTTTTTCTTTTTCAAAAACAACAACAACCATAATTAGTGGCCCGGCACTGAGCAATTATTCACAAAAACATGCAGACAGGATGCTTAATTGCAAAGGAAACAGCAGCAGGACAGCTACGAAAAAAAAACACAAAAAAAAAAATATTCCGACTCCTCTCGGATTATGTCAGAGGCAAATAAATGTGAACAATGGCCAAGCGCTAACAAAACAAACCGTAACAAAACAAGTAAGAAGGCTCCAGTCGAAAAATTCCGACTAGACTATACCCTGAACCCTATACTTTACGCATACAGTCAGTGCTTGCAAGTATTCTTAACTTCAATACTCCATATCTCCAGTGTTTCTCAACCGATTTCAATAAAATTTCCACAGATTTTCATTATTTAGTCTAAGCTTTCAAATTGCATCAGAAAGATTTCCAAATTCAAGATTTTGTTGTTATCGATAACATGTGTATATCGGAAACGGGAAGAGTTATCGAAAATTTAAAATAAACTTGTACTGCGCGGGGATTAGACGAGCTTATGTACCAACAAAGTTTTCCAAATTCAAGGTTTTGTTATTATCGATAACATGTGTTTATCGAAAACCGGAAAAGTTATCGAAACTTTATCGACTCGGCTGTTGATGCTGATCAAGAATATATATACTTTATGGGGTCCGAGATGCTTGCTTCTGCCTGTTACATACTTTTGCACAAAACCATTATACCCCTTTTAACCATTTTCAATGGGTTCACAGGGTATAAAACCAACTAGAAATAAAAGAGTTGAGGAATTGAAATATAAAAGTTACATATTCAGCAGACCAGACAGCCAGAAAAGTCATAAAGTTGAGCGCATGAACAAATGAATGAATGAATGAATGCAATGCAATGCAATGTCTAGTCTTCGTCCCCGTCGTCGTCGTGGTCGTTGTTGTCATTCCTAGCAGATGGGCGTGGAAACCAAACGATGGACTTGATCGCGTAATTAGCGCGTCTGAACCCAAACCTGCCACCATGCCACTCTGCCAGAGCAGGGTCATCGCATAAATCACAAACAGCTACGACGCTCCCAGTTGGCCAGAGTTCTGGCAACGTGTCTGGGGTCCACTTGCCAAAACTCTCTCTCTCTCTCTCTCGCGTCTCCTCTGTGCACTTGGCGCCAGGATAACATAAATGAAAATGAAAATTGATAGCGCGTCGCATCATTTAAATAATTTATCGAATTTAATGTGCGAATTTTACACAAACACACACACGCACAGTTTGATGTGTGTTTGTCTGTGTGGATCTCTAGGCTCTAAGACCGAACTTTAAACACGTTAAGAGAAGAGTTTAAGTCTTAGCTGCGGTTGTTGCTTCATTATTTACGAGCCACAAGAGAGCGAGAGAGACAGAGAGAGAGAGAGGGAGCACAATCTTTTGGCGCATGCTAAGCTGCTTAAGTAAAGTGGCAGCTTCTCGTTCGTTGCTGCTGCTGCTGCAACCCGCTGTGCAGGAAGCCAACTTGATGCAAGTGCAATTTTTAAGCTGTCGTCTTTTCTTGTCGTCTTGGGTCGCACACTTAACCTAACCCCAAAAGCTCGGCAAAACTTTACTTTGCTTTGGTTCGTTTTCTGTTCAATAAAATATCAACTTTAAAAAAATTTTCAATTAAAAACTTTTGGCTTGCAACACGACTGTCTGGTGTTGCTCCTGGTTTCAGTTTCGCGTTGACTTTTTCTTTTGCCCCTTTTTCGTTTTTTTTTACTTGTAAGAGTTCCAACTTACAGCTTGCAAATGCGGCGCATTACTGTAAATAAGTTGCTGCCAACTGCCGGCTGAGCCTTTTGTGTTTGCCACATGCAACGGCGCAAGGAGCGCCAACGAATGTGAAGGTGAAAGGATGGCCAGCAATGACAACAACGTTGTCTCTTTTGCGGTTTACCCCATTCCTTCAACTGTCTGGCAACCCTGTGCTGTGCAGTGTTGTCCTTTGCTGCCCCCCGCCATACTTAGCATGTAAATAATGTACACAAAAATTATGAATGCAGCTAATTAGCAGGCAGCGTCAGTCGCCTCCTAGTGGCTTTGTCTACTTGCTTGCTTTCTTGCTTGCAACGTGCTGTTGCATATTCATTATGTCATTGAACCATTAAATTGCGCTTAAATGCTTCTTGCTGCACGCAGCTGCTAGTAGTTTATGACGCCGCGGGGAGCGTTTAACTTAAAGCGTCAACAAATCCCAGCCAAAAGTATCTTCAAGCCAAAGTCAAGTAAGCCCAGTTAAAACTCACCAACCAATAGACCAAGAGGCGAGTGCGCCATTTGCTGCTGCGATTTATTACGCGCCAACACTTGAGACAGTTAAGCACTATTCGTTACTTACCTGCAAAGACAAAGGAAAGAAGAAAAATGAGCTATTAAAATATATCGCGAGATTTATCATCAAGCAAAGTTTGTAAATTGGTCGAATTTGTTAATTTTTCAGTAAAAATATTAATAAATAAACTTTCGTAACAAATAAAGCTAAATTGAGGGATATCTTTGATTAAATATTAATAAGTGAACTTTCGTAATAAATAAAGTTAAATTGATGGATATCTTTGATTAAGTAGTGAAGGTATATATATATATATATATTTATATTTTTTACCTATTACAAATACCATTTTTGAGAAATATCATAATATTTAAACTCTATTTTAATCAAATTAAAATAATATTTAAACAATAAAAATGAGGTATTAAAATATATCGCAAGATTTATCATTGAGCAAAGTTTGTAAATGGTTCAAATTTGTTAATTTTTCAGTAAAAATATTAATAAATAAACTTTCGTAATAAATAAATTTAAATTTATGCATATCTTTGAGTAAGTAGGTATATATATATTTTTTTTTTGACTTACTTACCATTTTTGAGAAATATCTTGATAAATATTTAAACTCTATTTTAATCAAATTAAAATAATATTTAAAAAATAAGTTTAAGAATAAAAAGAATTCAAAACAACTGAAGACATCTAAACAAACAAGTTTTTCATCTAACCTTAAATATTTATCTGCAAACCCAGCCTACATAGTACAATGCAATCAGAAAGGGCAAAAGATTTCATCTTTCAGATTTCACACTTATAAAAAAGTTGAACCCTTTTTTTATACCCTGAACACATTGAAAATGGGTAAAAAAGGGTATAATGGGTTTGTGCAAAAGTATGTAACAGGCAGAAGGAAGCATCTCCGAGCCCATAAAGTATATATATTCATGATCAGCATCATCAACAGCCGAGTCGAAATAGCCATGTCCGTCTATATCAGAGACTATAAGAGTGAGAAACTCCAGATTTGGTACACAAGCTCGCATAATACCTAGTTTGTTTCAAATTTTCGATAACTTTTCCCGTTTCCGATATACACATGTTATCGATAAGAACAAAAATCTTGAATTTGGAAAACTTTGAGAAGCCATTTGAAACATTAGACAAAATAATGACAATCTGTGTAATTTTTATTGAAATCGGTTGAAAAACACTGGAGATATGGAACATTGAAGTTAAGTCAAGTATGCACAATACACGTACACACACACACATACTTGCAAGCAGTAACTATGTTTTAAGTATAGGCTTCAGGGTATCTGCTAGTCGTGATTTCTGGTCTAGAGCCTTCTTACTTGTTTTCCTTTACGATAGGTAAACTCAGAAATAAAAATCCGATTTTAAGTAGCGCCTTCCATATATCATAATGCTCTTGTTTCTTATTTGTATTTATGGCCTAGGCCTTTTGCTTTTGACCATGGGGCAGGGCCACAGACAGACAGCTTCACAATGTAATGCCATTGAGGACAAAATACAAAAAAAAAGTAAGGAGAACAACAAAAAAATAGCGTCAACCGTCAGCAGATGCTACCTTAAGATTAAGGCCCAGTTACAATGCCAACAACAACAACAACGGCAATGGGAAGGCTTTTGTTGTTATATTCGTTGTTGTTTTTGTTGTTTTTTCTTAACAGCAATTTTATCGCGTGCATAAACAAGCTGCAAAAAGGCAACGAAAAACGACTTCAGCGAGCGACTTGTTTCGAACTTCGAACTGACTTTCAAGTTTACAAAGTCATGCAACATGGCCATGTGCAGCATCATTTCGCTTTTGTCATTGTTGTTGTTGTTGTTGATGGCCGCAACTGTCAGCGGCTGTAAAAATTATTGCAGGACATTTGCCAAAATGGCCAAAAGGCGAACTTCTTTTTTTATATATACTTCTATATATATATATTTATTTACGCGGTCGCTTTTCAACATTTATTTATGCAAAGCAATTTTTGTTGCCCCCCTTTTGGACAGCAATTATACATTGGGGGCAACAACAACAACAAGAACAACTGTTGTTGAGTTTTTGATTTTCAGGTCAGTGGAGAATCAGCCACAAAATGCTGTAAATATTTATTTATCATGCCACAAATACCTGTGATCATATTATATTTCTGTCACGAATTCGCAAGAAGATTTCTCTGGTTTCGAAAACGACAACGAATTCATTTATTGTATTCGTATGGTAGAGCATTTATTATTCGTTATGCACAACACAAACAAAATTCTTGTTTATGATTTGATGATTTAATTGTTACTTTCTTTGAGTTTGAGCCAGTTTTTTATGCTTTTATCGATTTGATGGCAATTTTTATGCGCTTTTTCAGAAAAAAATTGAAAAAAAAAACTTTTTATCGACAACCAAAAACGAAAGTGAAAAAAAACCAACAACGATCGCAATAAATGTTGCATTTTTATTATCATTTTTTTTTTTTTTTTTTTGCTCTGCATTAACAAGGGGCGTAGGAAGGGGGGGACGCGCTGTCCCAGGCACTTGAAATGACCGAAAGTGAAAGTTGCCTCGTTTAAAGTGCAAACCAAGTATAGTGCACATATGAACACACATACATATATATATATGAGGCTAGCCAATCGACGGGATCTCCGTTCATATCTTTCATTAACTTTGTCGCTGGGCCGTTGTAGTTAACTATTTTATTTTTTTTTTAATTGAATCAACTGACAACTTAGTGAGGGGCTTTTCTGTTGCTCGCTTTAGTTTTTCATGTTTTGTAATTTTTTTATATTTTTTTTTTTGTCGATTTTAAACATAAAACATTTATTTTTAATTGTTGGTGGCGCCTGCCTTTTGCTGCCCAGTCAGCAGGCAAGAAGTTCAATAAACTGACTGGCCGTATTTTGTTATTGTTGCAACTGTTTGTTGTTGCAATAGATACGTTGCAATGTTATTTGAACAAAGCGCCGCCACAGCCAGCCAGGCAATATAATGGCAACGGCGAGGCGCGACGATCAGCGTCGTCATCGAAGCAGCAACGATCATTGCCAGAGCTCATTGGCCTGATGTATGT
The DNA here is from genome assembly GCA_035044485.1 of Scaptomyza reducta. NCBI lineage: Eukaryota > Metazoa > Arthropoda > Insecta > Diptera > Drosophilidae > Scaptomyza > Scaptomyza reducta. The sequence continues at coordinate 9,960 of JAWNNV010000952.1, forward strand.
GCTGTTGTTGTTGTTGCAGCTGTTGTTGTTGTTGTTATTATTAATTTTATCGGTGATTGGGTTGGCAATATTACATCTTAAATTGTGGCGTGAGAAAGTTTTTTTTTTTGATTTTGTGGGAGTGTGTATAGTTGGTGTGGCAAGTTGCAAGCTGCAAGTGCATTTTGCGCTCTCTTTAATTGACACTTGAACTTCGCTAGCAACAAACCACATCATTAATATTTATCATTTCGTTGCAAGTTGAAACCAGAAACCCGATTGTCCAGTCGAGTCTATGTGATCTGATTTCCAGATTCAGTTTGATTTCCAGCAATGTTTTTGACTTGGAAAAGTTTGATTTTTAGTTTCTTTACATTTTTCTCCACACACAAAAACTTCTTAAAACAAAAATTCTGTTTAATTTTGAGACTTTTTCTTAATTTTTTATTAATTTTTTTTTAAATTTTTTTTTATTTTTTATTTTTTTTATTTTTTTTTTATTGAAAAGTTTGATTTTTAATTTCTTTACATTTTTCTCCACACACAAAAACTTCTTAAAACAAAAATTCCTTTTAATTTTGAGACTTTTTCTTAATTTTGTTTTTTCTTTATTTAATTTTATTTATTTTTTCTTATTGTCATAAGATCTCTTTTATTATGAGTTCGTTTATACCCCAACGATTATTGACACCTACTCAATCAGCGATTCTTGTGGCACTCAAGCATGCAGCATGCCACACCCAGCCACGGCACGCCCACGCCCACGCCCACAACAACAACAACAGCAACAGCAACAAGTAAGCGCAAATGAAGCTTAAATTTTAATCGCCGCTCTCGTCGACACCCAACATGATGATAATGTTGATGATTTTTTTGTCGCCCATTCAGCGCGTTGCCTTCTCGTCTCGCGTTTCGCATCTTTCGTCCTTGTTTGTGTGTGTGTGTGTTACATCCTGACAGACAGAGAGACAGTGAGACAGTGAAACCGTTTCAACGTTCAAAGTCATTTGGTTTTATGATTATTAGCTTGTTTAGTTCACTCTCAAGTACTACTAGAACATAGAGCTAAAGATATGAAGAGGGGGAGAGTAGTGTTGTGGGGGGGTTTGAGGGGGTTTGGGGGTGGTGTAAGTTACACTTTTCTTTCATTCTTTTTTAGCTGGCGGCAAAACATATTCTTTATGCTTATATAATATCTATTTAGTTGCAGTCAGCAAGTGCTTAGATTCCTGTTTGCTGCTTGTTTGTCTATCTCCCTCTCACCCTCCCTCCCCCTCCCTCTCTCCCTGTGTCTGTGTTGCCATTTCTCTGTCACGACTGATTGCGTTTCTTGTGCGATAACCATTGCCATTTCTGTATCTTATTCCATCTTGTGCTCATAACAATTTGACGCTTCATGATTTTTATATATATGGAGGGAAACGGGGGAAGAAGGGGGATGGGAAGGGGGGGAACATATGCTTTTGGACTCTTGGTTTTATGTTAACAACAATTTGAGCTGTTTGTTTAATTGAATAAGTGTTTTCGGGCAGAAAGTCAGGCCACACAACAACAACAACAACAATAGCAGTGAAACTATTTCAGACGTGCTGCTGCAGGCGTTGCAAGAGTTGCTTCACTGTGCAACACATAACTTTTTGTTGTTGTTGCAAGCGCATGTGGCGTTGATTTGCGGATTTGCTGTGGATCCCAAAATTAAAGTCTGGCATGACGAGGATATAAAAAAGAGCGGGATAGGGTGGGGTGGGTGGTCGTTGCATGCAACATTTGCAGCCATGACAATGACTGCGACTTGCAAGAAATTGTGTTCTCGTTTTTTGGTTTTTTCTTTGTTTTTTTTAATGTTTTTTTTTATTATTTTATTTTTTTTTTTGTGTATAGCAATAAAAGCAAAATTATTTTTACGATGATGAAGCAAAATAAACAAAAAACATTTCAAGCTTCCGCTGTTTGTTCTTGTTGTTGTTGTTGGTGCAACTGCCCCAGAAAAATGGGCGTGTCGCAAGGCATAAAACCGAAACGAAACAAAATTTGTTAATCTACCCGCAAGACATACAATACACACATACATATATACACATATATATATATACGTTTATTTATAACCAAGTCGAACTGCAATCACAATTAAAACACACACACACACATGCACGCACACTCATAATTTACAGGCTTATCAAGGCACTCGAAGCAGTGAAAATCGACTAATTGGCTTTAACTATCAGAATGCATAATGGGGATTATGAACGAAATATCTGATTGATCAGATTCCAACTTTCGTTTAAGCCTATTTGTTCTTAATTAACAAACACTTTGGCCATAATTCAAATGGATCAACAACAACCAACAACAACAACAACTGTGATTTATGACGAGCTATGGAATCATTTTGGGAATCCTTTCGCGTTGCACTTTGGGTAAATGAAAATTGCAACTGTGTCCCCAAAACTAATAAACAAATGAAACAGGACATGACTCGAACAAGTAAGAAGGCTCTAGCCGAGAAATACCGACTAGAATATACCCTGAACCTCATATTTTACGCATGCAGTCAGTGCTTGCAAGTATGTGTGAGTGTGTGTAACTTGTTCTTAACTTCAATGTTCCATATCTCCGATGTGTCTCAACCGATTTCAATTTATTTATTCAATTTATTTATTATTTCGTCTAATGTTTCAAACTGCATCAAAAAGTTTTCCAAATTCAAGATTTTGTTGTTATCGATAACATGTGTATATCGAAAACCGGAAAAGTTATCGAAATTCTATCGACTCGACTGTTGATGCTGATCAAGAACTGCATCAAAAAGTTTTCCAAATTCAAGAGTTTGTTGTTATCGACCACGTGTGTATTTCGAAAACCGGAAAAGTTATCGAAACTTTATCGACTCGACGGTTGATGCTGATCAAGAATATATATACTTTATGGGGTCGGAGATGCTTCCTGCTGCCTGTTACATACTTTTGCACAAAACCATTATACCCTTTTTTTAGCCATTTTCAATGGGTTCAGGGTATAAAAAGGATGCAAGCGACACAAATTGCAAATCAAATGCACAGCACTTGACACACACACACACACACTAACACACACTTGCATTGCATTTGCATTAAAATTGCATTCAAAAGGGGGCAGCAACATGGGGAAAGGTTTGGTGGCAAGTGAATCGTTTTAATGGATATCAAATAGGGCACACACACATTCACACAGCAACTAAACTGAGTGCACGCAATGAATGAATGTGTGAGTGAGGCTGGGTGGTGCCCCAAGGGGCAGCTGCAGCAAACAATTTTTTGGCTTTATTTGTGCAAAGCGAAGAGGAACAAAAAAAAACAAAATGAAACATTTTTATACAAATGTCAATACGTGTATGAATGTGTGTATATGTGTATGTGTGTTGGCGTATGTATGTATGTCTCTGTGTGTGTGTGTGAGCATGTAGAATTTTTCATTCTTTCGACAGAGTCGCTGCTGCTTTCATTTACGAGCCTCGTTTTTACTGTTGCCAGTTTTATTTTTATTTTTTTTTGTGTTGCGTTTTTTGTGTCTGGCAGCTGCTCAACAACAACAAGAACAACAATGGGGCAGCAATATTGATTGCAATTTCAGCTTGCAACAGCTACACACACACACTGAAAGTTCTGGTTATGGTCCTGGTCTCCTCTGGCTCTGAGCTTCGTTTGGCTTGCACAAAAGCCTAAAAGCACACACACACACACACACTCATATACATGAGTAGACAGATAAACACCACACACATAAAAGAAGGCCCTGGCTTATTGCCAACAATATACAGGAAGCAAACAGAGTATGTGTAGCATGCAGCAGCAGCAGCAACAACAAAATGCTGAGCCAACTGAAGCCTTTCAAGTTGGCAAAGCCCGCAAAGAGCCGCAATATACATGCATAGGCACACACATGTGTGTGTGTATGTGTGTGCAGCTGCTGGGTGGGTGTAGCTGTAGGTGTAGTTGTAGGTGCATGTGTGTGTGTGTGTGTTTTGTTGAAGTTGCCCTGGCATTGTCTGTTGGCAATGAAAATGCGTCTGAGCAAGGGGAGTTGTGGTTTGAGAGACGGCTGGTGACTGGGGGGGGGGGGGGGAGTGGAGGTTTCTGTTGACGACGTCAGACATGCGCCGTTCAATAGGCAGCCGTGTGTGTGTGTGTGTGTGTGAGATTGAACAAGGCGTAGGCGCAGGCAGAAAACAGAAAGCGATACATGAATAAATATTTGCTTAATACATGTGCAAAAGATCCCAGCAGGAGCTAACTAAGATACAGATAAGTAAAATACAATATGAAAAATAATTGTATTAAATTATAAAAATTATACTTTCTAATAACTTTATAATCACTGAGATTAAGTATAATTAAGATTTATTTAACACAAGTCATCAAAAAAAATAAATAAAATGAAAAAAAAATATAAATAAAATAAAAAAATATACAAAAAAAATCAAAAAATGTATAAGGTAATAAACTTTTTATTTAATAAAAAGCTAATATTTGGTTTTCAATTGCAAAGCTCACGAACTAAATATTTAATTTAGTTTGTAGCATTCAACGTTCACCAACTCCTATCATTAAATCACTGCTTTATCAGCACTTCCTCACTGATCATGCATTCCCGCAGAAACTACTTCCCATTTGCATTTTGGTCCCACTGGGTATTGCAATGAGTAGGTTGTAACGGCAATTGAAATGTGCGGGTGTGTGTGTGCGTGTGTGCGTTTTCGGCAAAGATTTCATTAATAGCTCTCAGGTGTGTGGGTAGCAGAGGGAAGGATATTGAATGCAGACTGCAAACATTGACTGTCCGTTATAAAAGCTTAATACAACTTTTGGGTATCATTTTAATTTTGCAAATTGACTTGTGTGAGGATTTTCATTACTGCAGGAGTTACTTCTTATTTTTTTTGGTATTTTCCTTTTCGATAAGAAATAATATTTTGACACTAAACTTATTTTCTGGCTACAATTCAATAACCAACTGTGAACGTCAATTACTTTACACATTACTTTAGCCTGCAACATTTGATGTAGGCTAGGACTAGTTCATTTTATTTCATGCTTCGTTTCGTGATTTTCTACTCTCCTTCAAGAAAACCTTACCTAACACAAAAAAATATATTTTATTGTTCCAATTCTCCACACAAAACCAAAAACAATAACAAAAATATATATTATAATATATTTATGTACATATTTATTTGTAACATTGCAGATTTTATGCTTCAAGTCTAGACGAAAGTTTTTGGTACGTGCTTAATTAGTATTACTATGTTCAATATGCATATGTATGTGTGTGTGTATGTTTATGAAAAAAATAACATCCCCGCCCAAGTCGCAACCCAAGTGAGATTTCAAAACGAAAACAATTTTCATATGACATCTGGCGTTTGGCGTTTGGCGTGAGTGACGCGGCGAACGGACGACTATCAGCAATATTTCATAATTTTTACTACATGTATGCGAGTTTGTATGCAAATACTAATGTATGTATGAATGTATGAATGTATGTATGTATGCATGTATGCATGTGTATGTATGTACATGTATGCATGTCTATGTATGTATGTATGTGTATGTATGTATGTACATGTATGCATGTCTATGTATGTATGTATGTATGTATGTATATGGATGTGTATGTATGTATGTATGTATGCATGTGTATGTATGTTTATGTATGTGTATGCATGTATGTGTATGTATGTATGTGTGTATGTATGTGTGTATGTATGCATGTATGTATGTGTAAGTATGTATGTATGTATATATGTGTATGAATGTATGTATATGTATGTACATGTATATATATGTATGTACATGTATGTATGTGTGTGTATGTATGTGTATGTATGTGTGTGTATGTATGTATGTATGTATGTATGTATGTGTGTATGTATGTGTGTATGTATACATGTATGTATGTGTAAGTATGTATGTACGTATTTTTAGATGGAGCGGGTGGGCAGACCAATACGAGTGCCAGCCGCCGCCCCATAATCAACGTCAAAATCAACAATAACAACAACAACAACATTTAAGTCGTGCGAAATTTGTTAATTTGCGGAATACCGCATAAACGAAAGTTTTTAAAAGGTATTTCCTATCGTGAGCGCAATATGTTACGTGTTATGTGTTAAGTCAATCGATTAATAAACACAACTATCGATAACATCAGCGAGTAATATTTTAGGTTGTGTTGAATGAAATTCTTTAATAAAACTTCGATAACATTTATATCTTCAGCTACTTTCACATATAATATCGAAAGTACGTGGTATATAACAGTCGACCCCAGGTACATATTTATGCCCACTAGTTAAATGCATAATTTTTTCACACCGAACGCGTTCATTTCCGCGGGTAACACATTTTTGGAGCTGGTATAGCGTCGATAGAAATAAATTCGTTGACACTTTTTAATTGTTTTTCTTATTCTGCTTTTGTTTTTGTTGCTAATGCGTTGTATTTCGTTTTGTCCCTTCCGCAATTTATTTGCAATTGTGCGCGTTCTCTCTACTACAGATAGTGTTGCGCATAGTTGAGTAAAGCAGGGATCGAGGAACGCAGAAACGTACGCCAAGCATAAATAGCGGCATAAATAACGGAACGCAACACGTGGGTGTGAACAGAGATGGGCCTCTTGGCATTTGAATTTGTGTGTTTTGTTTTTGTTTGGTATGGGATCACATCGAGCATGACTAATCATGACAGTGGGGGGGTCATAAATCATTTTGCAGACAAAGCAGCGAGAGAGACATCTACAGACTGTATATTGTTGTTATTGCAAACAGGAAGAGCTTTCTGCACAAGCAGCAGAGGAAAAAAAAGTTTTGCTTTAGGCAGGCGAACGAGCAGCATAAAATAAAACAGCATAAAAACAAACACCCGAAACAAAAATGAATACACAAAATGAGTCTTAACCTTGACATTGACTGACGAATAAAGAAAATACCGGCAAACACACACAAGTCACAAGTGGGAGTGAGAAAGGGAGTACACAACTTTGTTTGCATGCACGGGTGTGTGTGTGTGTATGTGTGTTTACAGCTTAGGCGCTCTCAGCAACAATAACAGCATCGATAGGAGAAAGAGAGCATTTAATGTCGATTTTAAAGAGCAGCAAAACGCAATAAAAAAAAAGTGAAGAAAAAAAAAACACACACCCCGTTTGAGTGGCGCTAAATATAGCGACCAAAAATAAATTCAGCACAATACAAAAACAAAAAAATAACCTGAAATGCGATAAAAAACGGCTTTTATGAATTAAAACGCAAACGAAAATAAAACACAAATCAGCCGGTTTTTTTTTTCTTATAATGATAAGCACAGCAACAAAATGCAATGCGAAAACAAGAAGAGCAAAATACTACCACAATGGAATGCAGCGAAAGAGAGAGAGAGAGCAAAGCATAGGCTCAACGATATTGTGCGCTCAGAGAAAAAAAAAAACAGATCAAAATCAAATCAGAACAACGTAGAGAAAGAAACGCACCAAAAATAAAATAAAATGCGACAACAATAAGAACGAGAACGGCAAAAATAAAAACCAAACAAATATGACGGCCTTGAAAACTGGACAAAACTAACACAACACAGCAAAGATGAAGACAATAAAAAGGAAAAAAAGGAGAAGAATGGCTGCCTTAGAAGGAACTAGAAGATGTTTTGTTGTTTTGAGGAGGGTTGCGCCACGAAGCGAACATACTTGAAAGAGCAATAATAATAATAAACGAAAGGAAAGCATAATAATAATCTCGGCTAAATATTTTCGGCACAGGCTCAAGTTCGTAACCGAATGCTCTTCAACGGGGCTCACGGGCAGCGATTTAGAACAAAACAAAAAAAACAACATCAACACTCCAGTACAAATGCTGGAATGTGTGAATGTGTGTGTGTGTGTGTGTATATGAGAGAAGCAATGGAAAACAACAAGAAATAAAAGCAAAGAGGGCCACAACCAAAACTACAAACACGATCTAATTTTGTTTTTGTGTTTCTTCTACAGTACGTGCTCTGCTTCTTCTTCGTTGAGTTTTTGTTTTTGTTGTTGAGTTTCGGCGTTCTACTAGCTTGTTTTGCTTTTTGACGAACTCACACACACACTCGCACTCGCGTTTTTATCGAGCTGGAATAAATTTTAATGTGCCCGACGACGTATTCGCTTTGAAAACGGAAATATTAAAATTGGACATAAGGAAAAGAAAAAAAAAATCGTTGCTGCTTTTTTTTTATTAATTTCTTATGATTTAACATATGCGTCAGCATTGGAATCTGACAATGTGTCAGGGCAACGCTTCAGTCTTCGCCTGCATATGGCAACACTGCAGCAAGAGATGGATAAAGGCAGAGGCGCAAAGGGTGTAAAGACAAACCTTGACCCAAAGTCGTGGATAAAAACACACACAAGCAGATAAAGTAGCGGCAAACAACAAGAAGCAAGCAAAAAAAAAATTATAAACTGAATTCGATAAAAGTGAAACTCATAATACTGTGCAAACACACACACACACACACACAGTCACACATGTCAGAGTGCGTGTGAGTGTGTGGGTATATAAATAAATAATAAATGTGCGACCAAAAAGGAAATAACGACCAGAATGGCAAAGCGAATGAAATTCGCAAAAGCAGAATGCGGCAAAGATCAGCAACACAAGCAAAAGTGAGAGTGAGTGAAACAGATAACAGCACAGTATGATGCGATTGTATATGAAAGAGCACAGTAAATGACACCGAGAGTGAGAGCGAGAGAGAGCGAGAGATTGAGAGTGGTGTCAGCAAGTCTGGTTAATTTGCATAATGCAAGTGGTGAACTTCCTCAAAAGTGTTTCAACGAAAATAAAAAAATTACTTAATATAAAATTAATTGAAGTACAAAATTTGTACATGTAACAAATATAGCTATGCATACATTTGCGAATATTTATTTAATTTTTTGCAGCTGTTCACCGAGTGAGAGAATGTTTGGACAAAAAGGAAATATATCAAGGTTATATAAGCAGTGCGATCCCAACGTAAAGTCAACAACAAACCAACAATTGTTTAATAACACTGCTTAACAAGAATTCGTTGTGAATTTAAGTGTAAATTGTTTTTGAAGCTAGTATTTTTTATATGAAATGCATTACATTCAACGCAATTTTTAACAAAATGATTACATGATTAAAAAAAATACATTTATATATACATTTATTTTATCACATATAGTTTTGAAATTTAAATTTTACTGTATCATTAGTTTTTGGAAACTAGTTTCTAGCACCTTTCCGAATTTTAAGAACTTAAAAGATTGGATTTAATTACTCAATTGAACAGTAAGTATAAATAATCTTCGGATAAAAAATTCACTGCATTTTTCACGATAAAAGAAATATGGAAATAAAAATATGAAAAAATTATACAAATTTTTTTTCACATATTTTATTTTGTGTTTATTTTTTATTTTATTTTTTTTTATTTATTATTTTATTTTATTTATTTTTTAATAAATATTTTCCACAATTTAAAGTATAAATAATCTTCGGATGAAAGATTCATTGCATTTTTCACGATAAAAGAAATAAAAATATGAAAAAATTATAAAAATAAATTTTTTTCACATTTTTTATTTTTTTTTATCTTTATTTTTTATTTTTTTATAAATATTTTCCATAATTTAAAGTATAAATAATCTTCGGATAAAAGATTCACTGCATTTTTCACGATAAAAAAAAAATAAAAATATGAAAAATTTATAAAATTTTTTTTTCACATTTTGTATTTTATTTTTATTTTATCTTTATTTTTTTTTGTATTTTTATTTTTTTAATAAATATCTTCCATAATTTAAAGTATACATAATCTTCGGAAAAACTGTATTTTTCACGATAAAAGAAATAAAAATATGAAAAAAATATAAACAATTTTTTTTTCACATTTTTTATTTTATTTTATTTGTATTTTATTTTTTATTTTATCTTTATTTTTTATTTTATTTATATTTTTTATTATATTTTTTATTTTTATTTTTTAATAAATATTTTCCGTAATTTTGTTCAACAGTGTTTTTCACCATTTTTGTAGAAGATGTTTAAATTCGAGAATTATTGACATTGGCGCCCCGCACATGTTGGGGAAATTTGTAGAAATATTGCAAACCACAAACTGACAGATTTTTTGTTTTTATTTCTTTTTGGTTTTTGTTGCTAGGTGAAATAAGTTGAGATAATTTCTGAACTTACCGCACACGCTCCGAATAGAGTTCGACTTCTTTGTTCTTTTGCTGTTGCACCAATTGTTGCTGATCGTAGCTGGCCAGTGGCTTGAAGTTGCTGATGTTGGCCAAAACGGGCAGTTGCAGGCTCTTGGCCAGGCCCAAACCGCCATTAGTGATGTTGTTGCTGTTGCTGTTGTTGTTGTTGTTGTGTTGCAGTAGCAGGCTGCCAGCAAAATTATTGTTGTTAGTTGCAGACAATTGCAATTGTTGTTGCTGCTGCAAGTGCAACTGTTGTTGGTGCTGCTGCTGCTGCTGCTGTTGTTGTTGTTGCACTGGCGATAGAGATATATCGGCGCTGGATTGGGAGGCCGAGGGGGAACTGGAGCCGCTGGAGGAGAGGCTGCCGGCGCGAGCGCGCAAATCGAGGCCCAAAACATTGTTGCTGTTGCTGTTGTTGTTGCTGCTGCTCATGAGTATGTTGCTTAGAGTTGCCACAACGCTGGGTTGCAAAGCAATATTGTTGTTGCCACTGTTACTATTATTATTGTTGTTGTTGTGTGGCAAACCAGAACCAATGACGCCCACATTGGGATTGGGCGTCAAGTTGCCACCGTTTGTGGTAAGTGGCGTAAGAGCAACACTCTGTTTCTGATTAGTGGCATTGTTGTTGTTGTTGCCGTTGCCATTGCGATTACGTTTCTTCTTCTTATTCTTGTTCTTATCTTCATCTTCGATGAGGCCGCGCGGCGTTGCTGTTGCTGCTGTTGTTGTTGTTGTTGTTGTGAAGCATACACCATTCGGTGGCCACTCGAGATCCTTGCGCAACTGGCCCCTGCCACACTTGCAACTGCAATTCTTGTACACCAAATCGTAGCCCTTCTTCTGCCACAAGTGCTGCACACGCTGACGATCCGACCAGGTGCGTCCCCTGGCGCTAACCTTCAGTTGCTGCAACACGCCCGCCTCCCACTGATCAAAGCAATCGCGATGCATATATTGCCCCACGTTGCAATTCTCATTGTTGCACAACACACGCACACATTCCGACAGGCCCTGCTCATCGAGCGCTATCAACGCATCCATTTTCGCACATTCACCGTTAGGATAGCAGCAGCGCGTCAGCTGAACGCCGACGCTCAACGTTTGCTGCATTGGCGCCATGTTTGTTGTTATTGTTGTCGTTGAGAGTGGTGAAAAATTGTAGAGTTGTTGCTGTTGTTGTAGTTGTGGATCTTGGTGACGTTGTTGTTGCTGCGGCTGCTGTTGTTGTTGTTGGTGCTGCTGTTGGGTGTTGCCGCTGCTGCTGTTGCGTCGCGGCGCCATATATGTTGCACGTGTTTTATTATTTTTGTAATTTTATTAGATTTTTACAAAACAATTTATTCTGCACTTAGCATTTTTTTTTTTATATTTATATATATATATATGTGTATATATATTGGTATAAAAAAGTGTACACAAAAATTGCAGTCTATTTATTATTTGTTGTTATTGCTAAATTTATACCTGAGCTGAGTTTACAAAGTGTATCAAAAAAGTTATTTACTTAAGTCTTACTTTTTACATGATTTTTGTTTTTGTTTATTTATCGCACGCACATAAAATTGTTTTTTTTTTTGTTTTTTTTTTTGTCTTGTTATATTTTTTGTTTTTACACTACACTTTTTGAATGCATTTTAATATAATTTTTTTATTTTTTTATTTTTTTTTGGTGAGCAGGAATTGAATATTGAATATGTATAAAACGTATTCGATGCCGTTTTTTCTATGTTCTTCGCTTGTTTTGCATTGTTTCGCTTTGCCTTTTGCTCACTTCCAATTGAGTTTTGTTTTCGGCGTTCGGCGAACGGAGAGCGATGCAAAAAACACAACCAACCAGATCAAAAGCGAAATTCCAACTGAATCAAACGAACGGTACACACGACGACCCGAGCGACCAGCAACGAACAGCAAACTGAAACTGAAATTCAAACACACACACACACACACATATGCACACGAGGTTCGCTGCTCTGCCGGCAGAGGGAACAGACACGCATACACGTTTCGTATTGTTGTTGCTATTGCTGTTGTTGGTGGGTGGATGGGCATCGTTGAGTTGTTGTTCGATGTTGTATTTCGAGCCGCTTAGCGCACGCTGCGAATCTTCAGCAGCGACGCAGACGCACGGTCGAACCTTGACGCCGGCAGCAAAGTTTGAAGTTTTCCTTTTATTCGCATGTGTTACTGTGTGTGTGTGTGTGTGTGTGTGTAAGGGTGGGTGGGTGTTGGGGTGGTTTGGTTGGCTGGTTTTCACTTTCCACCACCACCGAAAACGTTGTCTACGGAAAATGCTTGTTTTTCATTTGAGGAAAATTTCGTATAAAATTTGGCGCTAAAAACTCCATCGTCTCGAAGGGTGGAATTCGAGGTGTTGTATTTTTTTTGTAGTTTGAGGGTTGATTGGTGGGGCACACCAAACACGCAGTTCAGACAACGAACAAGGGAGATAGCAACAGCAAATAATTCTAACAAATTCACTTTCGATGCGGTTCGAACCAGCGTTTCCCCTCCAACATGTTGCGCTGCGCAACGTTGTGAGAAGCTCGACAGCGTTAAACTGGCAACGTGTATGACAAAGTAAGTGCTTGCTTATGCTACAAATGTTTTTATTTGTGTGCGTGTGTGTGTGTGTGTGTGTGTGTTTACTTGTGTGCCGTAAAAACGCCGGCAAAACAAACAACAGACTGCGTTAAACAGGGTTGCCGAGCCGCTTTACATTGGAAACTAAATATAAATTCTTTTAGCACCTACGGCAACGATACGTGCATGTATATTCTGAATGAAATCGAATGTGTGCAATAATGCACGTAGGTCTACATGTACTTAAGGTGCTCTTAAAATTGCATACATAAATATTCTTCCTAACTTCCTAACCTGTGCCTGAAAACAATTCCAGTCTATCAAATAAATAACAAATATATATGTACGTATGTGTGTGCATACAGATGAATATCTATTGATTCTGCTCTGGTTCGGTTTTCGCTGGATTGGGACTCCGCGCAACCCGTTCACTGCTGACAGTGCTTCAGTTTTGTATATAATCCCAAAAATCGCCAAATACACATACATATACATTTATTTGGTATATACCAAACAACCAACACATTAATACATACATATGCAAGGGAACACAATGGTACATGAACAACAAAAATAAAAGAGGCATTAAAAACCAAAAAGAAGAAGAACCATAAAACAGCAAAAGCAAAATGGAATCATGCGAATCGAGTCGAATACTCATGCACGCTGCACTGCCTGCAAGCAGCATATACCATGGGAATGAAATCTACGAGTATATAAATAAAACAGTTATAATCGTGTAAATTGCAATTGATAAGCATTTTTAGCATAAGGTTCTAGAAATTTAAAAAAATAATATAAACTTTTTCACATTTAAGTTAAAGTGTTGTAGGGTGTTGATCGTGTCGTTCAGGACGACTAAGCTTTTATACGGCTGTTGTTGTTGGTGTCAGTATCGCAGTTCTCTGTTGTGCTGCTCTTCACATATACGACTGCTCTTATGTATATATGTATGTTTGGCTGTGTATGCCTATATATAAATGTGTTTTTATGTACGCTGGAGTCCTGTATTAAAACGAAACGCTGCGTGTTGCGAAAAAAAAAGGTAAAAGAAAAAATAATCAAAATAAGGGCACGTGTAGGATGGTCATAGTACACAATATGTACATATATACATCGAACGTATGTATGTATTTACAAATATCGATATTTCCAGCGTCTAAAAATAAGTGTATGTATGTATGTACATATATATTTGAGCAATGCATGAATGTGTAGAGAAGAACCTTCAACAAGATCGAAAATATCGATAGACGTATTTAAAAAATTGCCTTATGATCTTTAGTACTTTTTACCTTACATTTTAGTTTGACTAAGTGTGTAAACAGTTTTTGCAGATGCCTTCGTAATTGGGGAATTTACGGCAAGTAATTTCACGTTCACGATAATAGTATCGATAATTATATCGATGCCGCTCTCACATATTCAGCGCGTGTTGCGAAAAAACGCGAGTAAAACGGTGCACGAAAAAACGGGAGTAAACTAAATTACTTGAAAATGTTGTTTGTTGTGTTTTTTTTTTAAGTTCTTATAGGACTTTGGTCTGTGTCCAACTGGCAAAGTCGAAAAAATTGCGTAGTTTTTGGCCACCTTTTGTGCAGTCTGTCTACCTGCGTCCCATGTGTGTGTGTGTGTGTACAGGGGGATCTGAACAAGAGGTAAGGGGATGCCGGCGCTGATATAATAATTAAGTCAGGTAAGCAGATCGCAAAGCCATTGCGTAATAAGTTCGACACGCTAAATGAGTGTGTGAGTGTTTGTGTGTGTGTGTGTGTTGTTATTCTAGTTGAAAGGATTGCACAAGGCAATAAGAAAAAAAAAGATTGCGAAAAAGAGACAGGAACATCGAGAACAAAGAAGCTGGAATTGGACTAGTTTGCCCTTGATTCTGTTATTTCCTTTTCTTCCTTTTTTTTCTTATTATTGTGTGTCTGTGTGTGTGCTGACCTAATTTTAATGACCAGAAAACTGGGCGATCGCGACGAAAATAAGAAGAAGCAGCAGAAGGGTAAGACTGACTTTATGTTTACGGTTTTACGGCACCGCAGGCTGAACGATATATTTTTTTTGCGACACGCATCAAATTAATTTTCATAATTAATGGCAACTAAAAGGCTTCGTACATGTTGGCCCCCGGGGCGGCATCGAGCGGTTAGAGTTGCCATAAATAAACGTCGTGGACTCTCTCTAAACATGTGCCAACTCTGCGCTTTTTTGACACGTCAACTAAGGCGAAGTAGAAGGCGAAGTAGAAGAAGAAGTAGAAGGCGAAGTAGAAGACGAAGTGTATGTTTGTCTTGTATGCTGGACCAAGACTTCCTGCTTTGCGTGCGAAAGCGTGTCGGTTTTTGGGGTTTCTTGTGCGTGTTTGTGTGTGCGTTTGTCCTGAAGGAAATTTTCTCCAATGCGGTAAAGATGCCAATAGGTACAGTGATCGCTCAATAAGTCATACTGCAAGCGCATAAAGTTGTATAAAAATGGAAATCGTTTGAAAATGTTTTTTTATCGATAAAAAAATATTATTCTTGATTAGTTGCAATAGAATATTTGTTCTTGAGCTTTTTTCATTGGCAATATGTACAGTGATCGCTCAATAAGTCATACTGCAAGCGCATAAAGTTGTATAAAAATGGAAATCGTTTGAAAATGTTTTTTAATCGATAAAAAAAATATTATTCTTGACTAGTTGCAATAGAATATTTGTTCTTGAGCTTTTTTCATTGGCAATATGTACAGTGATCGCTCAATAAGTCATACTGCAAGAGCAAAAAATGGAAATCGTTTGAAAATGTTTTTAAAAAATGCAATTTGTTGTTTTTATCGATAAAAAAAAAATTATTCTCGATTAGTTTCAATAGAATATTTGTTCTTGAGTTTTTTATACCCTTAACCCATTGAAAATGGGTAAAAAGGGTATAATGGTTTTGTGCAAAAGTATGTAACAGGGAGAAGGAAGCATCTCCGACCCCATAAAGTATATATATTCTTGATCAGCATCAACAGCCGAGTCGATATAGCCATGTCCGTCTGTCCGTCCGTCCGTCTGTCCGTCCGTCCGTCTGTCCGTCCGTATGTATGAACGCGTCGATCTCAGAGACTATAGAAGCTAGAGACTCCAGATTTGGTACATAAGCTCGCCTAATCCCTAGGCAGTACAAGTTTGTTTTAAATTTTCGATAACTCTTCCCGTTTCCAATATACACATGTGATCGATAACAACAAAATCTTGAAATTGGAAAACTTTTTGATGCACTTTGAAAGATTAGACTAAATAATGACAATCTGAGAAAATTTTATTGAAATCGATTGAGAAACACCGGAGATATGAAGTATTGAAATTAAGAAGGTATGCACTTTACGCGTATACATACAGACACTCACACATACTTGCAAGCACTGACTGTATGCGTAAATTATAGGGTTAAGGCTATAGTCTAGTCGGGATTTCTCGACTAGAGCCTTCTTACTTGTTTCATATACATTTTTAATACATTTTATTTTAAAAGTGTATTTTGTAAACGTTTTTTAAAGTTTTCAAATAATTTTAGAATGTAAATCCAGAATATTTTCTATATAATTTTGTAAATAATTTTTTTTTTTAAATTTGACCTTTTTTCAAATAATTTTAAAATGTAAATGCAGAATATTTTCTATGTAATTTTTATATGATTTTTTTTTTAAATTTGACATTTTTTCAAATAATTTTAAAATGTAAATGCAGAATATTTTCTATATAATTTTTGACATGATTTTTTTTTTTAAATTTGACATTTTTTCAAATAATTTTAGAATGTAAATCCAGAATTTTTCTATATAAACACTTTCAAAACGAAAACGTTATAATTTTCGACATTATACTGTACTTTAAGCTTTAAAGATATTATAATCTTAGCAAAGAACAAAGTAGAATTTGAATATTTACGCAAGAGGTATCAAGTCAGCATTAAATAGTGGTAGTAGTAGACACAATTTTGCAACGCAACATTCCTCCCTCCCACTAGCCAACTCTTCCTCTTGCACCTCTCTCACACCACGACCCTTTAAACAGAAGCTTCAGCTGCTGAGGGTGTGTCAGTGGTACACAACAGATGCAAAAATCGCCCGCTGCCTTACAAAAAAACACCAAATAAAACCCATCCCTACCAAAATAAACGGTATAAAATATATGTATGTGTGTATGTGCCTATGTGTGTGTGTGCACATAAAAGCGAAGCAAAGTTAAAACGGTATTATTTGTAATTACCCATACTCCCACATTTATCCAATCGGAAGCAACTTTGAAACCCAAAATAGGGTTTGAAATTTTGTACATGCCGTCATGACAACCACTCGCCAACATAACGGTATCCCCCTACTCCTTCATAACGGTAACACATATATACACATATATACTATACTCTACTATGTGCAATGCGGGTCTCTTTTATGACACAGCTGAGAGCCGTTCGGAAGGGTGTCGTAATTTTCATTGCCAAAAATAACTCAAACTCCATTTTGTCCAAAAGAGTCAGTTCGCTGGGTCGTCTCGGTTGAGTTTTGAATTTTTTTTTTTGGGGTGGGGCAAACACCATCCACAAAACTTTCGCTTCAACTCCACTCCACTCCATTCGAGGATTTGCGTTGGCGTCCCTTTGTCGGTCTCTCAAATACGTACAAACATATATAATATATTTAACATACAAACATACATCGTATATAGTATTTACTTATGTAAGTGAAATGAAGTCAGCATTACTCTTTGGCGTTCGACATGGCCTATATACTACACCGACATGTGGAGTACATCCACAATTCTGCATGTGACACTTTGTGTACTTTTGAAATCAGTTTCGCTTGATAATTAACCCTCACTTTATACTCTTACATAGCAATAAAAACAACAGAAACATTAATTTAGGGATTGGAAAAATATTTGGTGTTATTTTTTTCCCATGTTATGATATATGATGATAATTTGTAGAAAGATATTTTCTTTAAAATGATATTAAAAACATAAAAATTTCAAACGAAATATTTTTTTCAAGCTGAAACTGTATCTTAAGAAAATATGTCAAATAATTTGCTTTATACTCTTACTTACTTACTTACCAATAAAAACAACAGAAACATTAATTTAGTGATTGGAAAAATATTTGCTGTTATTTTTTTCCCATGATGATAATTTGTAGAATAGATATTTTCTTTAAAATGATATTAAAAACATAAAAATTTCAAAAGAAACATTTTTTTTAAGCTGAAACTGTATCTTAAGAAAATATGTCAAATAATTTGCTTTATACTTTTACTTACTTACTCAGCAAAAGAAACAACAGAAACATTAATTTAGGGATTGGAAAAATATTTGGTATTATTTTTTTTTCCATTATATGATATATGATGATAATTTGTAGAATAGATATTTTCTTTAAAATTTCAATCGAAACATTTTTTTTTAAGCTGAAACTGTATCTAAAGCAAATTATTTGACATCTTTTCTTTTTTGTTGAAAAAAAGTTTTCCAAAAAATTATTATTAGTATAGAAATTGAAATTTCATAAATATTTCAAACTATATCCTGTCTCTTGATGTTTATTTTTCACGTCAAATATGGCGTTATTCTAAGCCCAAATACATACCAATACAAAGACACATGAATTGATGTCCTCGTGCATGTGAAAGTAGCAAGTGAAAGTGAGCGAGACGGCAAATTAGAGCTGAATTTTCATTTGTCCCTCAAAGAGAGCGTTCGTTAGGGCAAGCATAACGGGAAACAAGGAGGCGAGACACAAACAACAACCGATGTCGAGGCGCACGCACTTTTTTCGGCTCACTTGCTTTTCGGGGGTTTCTTTTTTTTTCGAGAAAAATTCTATGTATAAGAAGCATCCATGTTTGAAATACATACAGTTAAGTATAGGGCAATAAAGCAGTGTTGTAAAAGATAGATTTCTACCTGTCTAACTCCGCCCACACAATTCTATGAAACTCAGGTAAAACAGCTAATAAATATTACCCAAGAAGGAAATGAAAAGTGGAAGCAAATAAACTCAAACATAACCTTACTGTGAGGGAATACCGTTCGCAGGGAAAAATTAATGTAAAATGGCGCTTGTTTTCCTCATTTTGAAAGTGAAAAACTTGTCTTTTGGCTAATGAACGATTCCTTAACAACAATTTGGTCTAAAACACACATAAAACATTGCCGGAATATTTTTTTTGGTAATCCTAAATTTATAAAAACTTTTGAATATTTTTTTTCAGTGCCTCTCAGTGAAATATTCAAGCATAAATTAATTTTATTATTGTGACTTTCTTTTTGTGTGTGCATTTTTAAAGTGCGAAACAATCTAGATAAATTTAAAAAAATATATATATTTTTGTTTTTTTTGTTTTTTGATTTCAACCTATCTTCCATAGTTCGCGATAATGCTCGTTTGTTGTACGAATGTTACCAAGGACAATGCAAATTTGGCAACCTAAAAATATACAAAAATTAATGCTAAGTCAAGACACTATCTATCGGATCTTACCTGTATATTTGTATTCAAGCGAATGGGAAAAAATCCTCCACCCAGAAATACAATCGGCTGTTGAACATTGTGTAGATAGTTCTTGAGAGACGATGTATAGGGTCGCGTGGCACCGACCCAATTCGAATGAAAGATATCCAATGCCAGGTTCTCACAGTCCTCGATAATGAGTTCGCAAGTGTAGGAAAAGGGAAATGTTTGAAATAGAGTCGCAATCATATAGCAAGCGTTCGAGAAGCCCGTCAAGAGATCCGCAAAGAATACCAGATGTAGTAATGCCGATGCCAACACCAAGGACACAACAAAGAACTGAACGAACATTGTGCGTGAGATTAAAGGTCGCATATTGTCGCTATATCTAGAAAAGTAATCATTACAATTTGTTGAGTAAAACTTAATTCAATTCAATTACTCAATAATTAACTTGTGATCCTTGATGCACAAGACTAGTTCCTCATAGTTTTCGTCCTCATTCATCGCCGGATTATTACGTAGTTGGCCAACTCTCTTCCTCAGCCATTTAATCTGAGCACGTACCGTCAAGGCAAAGATCAAGGGCGTACCATCCAAGGCTAAGCAAGCATAAATACCGCATATTTGTATGGAATACTCCGTAAAGGCAGCCAGCAATAGATGCCAAGTACCATCACGCCAATCAACAAATAGATTATATAGATTCAGCGGTGGTATTCCCTTATATAGCGAAGAACACAGTATCAATGTCGTCGGTATAAGGTACACGACGTGATACAAAACGATTATGTAATTGCAACGTGTCACCACATGATGTACTTCCACACGTTCCTCGTACGTAACACTCCGTTTATACATGACTTTCAACAGTTCCTTGGCCTTGTCCAGGCGCCACTTGTTCCGTAACAGTATGACGACCTTGATCAGATAAGCGGGTACATTAAACGTTACCTCCAAGGTGAGGAAAAGTGTTTCTGCTTGCGTTAGATCAATGGTCCACATCATTGACAGTATAAATATTATTGGTATATATATGTTTATGGCCACGGTGACCGCCGTCCACAGATTGTATAATATCCTTCCCACAAAACTTTTTCCTTCCGCTGAACGCCAACCCAAATTCTCCATAACATTGTCAATATACTGGTAGGCGTAATGTGTTTCAAAGAGGTTCTCGCCATCTGGTTCCCGGAGATATGTTAAATACTTCTTCAAAAAACTTTTCATTACGAATATTTTCAATTAAACGATTTTTTTATGATAACTCTTCTAAGCCAAGAACTTAACTGTTGGTTCCACTTTGCCATCTCTTTTATTTATGGTTTTATGGTTTGAACAAAGTGTCCTTCGATTATTATTTTTCCCCAGGAGGCGGACTTATAACTTATAATTTCACAGTAATTGTCTGAATGAATAATGATCTACTTAATTGAAAGAAAGGTAAATAGATACAAAAAAAAATAAAAAATAAAATTAATTTTTAGTGGTTTGGTCTTGTAAACCTGGAACTAAGGGTTCCGAATAATATTTATAAGCAAACAAAAAATAAATCCAAAATCTTTTTGGTAAAAGTTGTATTAAACTTGCAGGATTTAATATCAATTAGCAAAAAAAATTTTACTTTCTAACTCAAGGGTATTAAATGTTCTATATTCTCAAGAATTTATTTTTTTTTTTTTTTTATAAAATTCACCTTATGAATATTAAAGTTTTAAAAAATGACTATGCTATTTTTATACCCTTAACCCATTGAAAATTGAAAAAGGGTATAATGGTTTGTATTAACAGGCAGAAGGAAGCATCTCCGGCCCCATAAAGTATATATATTCATGATCAGCAACAACAGACGAGACTATAAGAGCTAGAGACTCCAGATTTGGAACATAAGCTCGCCTTATCGCCAGGCAGTACAAGCTTAATTCAGATTATCGATAACTTTGTCAGTTGCCGATATACACATGTTATCGATAACAACAAAATCTTGAATTTGGAAAGCTTTTAATAGGCGTTAGAAACATTAGACGAAATAATGAGAATCTGTGAAACTTTTATTAAAATCGGTTGAAAAACACCGGAGATATGGAGCATTTAAGTTAAGTCAAGATATACACGTACACACACACATACTTGCAAGCACTGAATGTACTCGTAAAGTATCGGGTTAAGGGTATAGTCTAGTCGGGCTTTCTCTACCAGATCCTGCTTACTTGTTTTTATAATGATTTGCAGTTTTGAAAGTTTAGCTATAGCTAAAAGATACAAGCTGGAAAAAGTATAAATTTTAAATACAATTTGACACTGAGAAAATGCAACTAAGATTAAAAATGAATCGATTGAATTTGAAAAATGATACATTATAACATTTAAAGTTAGTTAATGAAAAGGCCAAAAATGAATTCACCTCAAAGTTTGTCGTTTCAACATTATTTACAGTTGAACTGGGAACAGCTTCATTTCAGTCACATCTAATTAAAACTTTGGGTGAGTTGCGCACACACACACACACACACACACATTCGCATACATACATAAATTTGTTAAAATGCATTTTCACTAACACGCTGACCTTCAATATAATTTTGCCAGCAGAGTGAGCAAAAAAAAAAAAGAGCCAAACGCCGAAAAAGGAAGTGTGGCAAAAGCTAAAAGTATAAACACACACATGCATACATACACTGCACATAAAAATACATACAAGCTAACAAAGCGTTGTACATAAAACATGTGCATTAAACATATACGGGCTACAAGCACACATACACACACACACACACACACATACGTAATAATGCGAATGTGTGTGCGTTTGGTTTTATAACATGAAATTGAAATTTGCTGCATGAAAACGAAATTTGCAGCATGCTGAAAATTGAACGAAGCATTCGTCTTGTCGACGCTGACGTTAACTGCAGCTGCGACTGCGACAGCGACTGCAGCTGCGACTGTCGACTGTCGGTTGCAGTTGGGTTTGAGCGACATGCGCGCGCATTGCAAAATGTTAGGAGCCGCAACAACACACACTTCCAACTCCGACACCAGCCGATGGTTGACGTTGGCAGCGACGTCGCTGTCGCTGTCGCTGTCGCCGTTTTTCAAGTGCAAGTCCAAGGGCAACATCGTGCGACTGCAACAGGAATGGAATGCGATGGCTGTCGCTGTCGCTGCTGCGTCGGCGTTGACGTCAACGTCGCTGCCTTCCAGAACCTGCTGTCTGCGCTCCAGACCTTGAAAGCAACTTCGTGTTTCGTTCGTTAAATGAACAAATACATGTATATGCTGTATATGCTTGTTCACTCACACACAAACACACACATACACGTGCATACTTGCACTCTCTATTGCCGGCTGCATTTGTGTGTTTCGGTTTTTATCGCCATTTTTCTATGGCTCTGTTTTCGCAAACACACACAGCACAAGAGTGTGTGTGTGACAGAGAGAGAGAGAGATAGAGTCGCTGCTGGACGGTTCGAACAATGAGTGGTGTAGAGCAGCAGGATGAGGTGCAAAAGGAAACAGGCTGGTTTTTATATTTTTTCATTTTATTTTGAGTGGGCAGCAACATAGAACAGGCTTGAATTCTACTGCTGCCAGTTCTTCTTCTTCTTCTACCTCTTCTTCTTTGCTGTTCGCTCTTGTGTCCACCTTTTTTGACATTTCGCCCACTTTTTCCTGTTCTTCCGGTTTTTGTTTTGCCGTGCTTTCCTGTTTTCGACCCATAATCCTGTCCCATACCATCGTTGTCGCTGTCGCTGCCTCTGCCGCTGCCACTGTCGCTGCCTCAGCTTATGTAATGCCAAAAACGTGTTCTCAGCCGACAACAACAAAATGCGAAAACGACAAACAAAAAAAAGCGACAAACAGCGGGCAGGGGGGCATTGTCACAAACATTTCTATGTTCGATGCGAATTTTAATCAAATTTATCACTTGCTCCCCCTGTTATATATATAAATATATATATATAAATATATTTTGTGCAGTGTTGCGTATGAACACACATACATATGCATACATATGTATGTCTTGCATACGTACATATTTGTTGAGTGTGTTAATCGATAAGTGATATATATATGAACATGTTTGTTTTATGTTAAAAATCGGGTGTAGTCATTAAAATATTTTTTTGAAATGTTTTTGTAAATATTTTTAATTTATATGTCATAATTCGTCGATCAATTAAGAAAAATAATGAAAATAAATATAATTAAGCTTTCAGTAAAATTTTAAATTTTCAAAAAGCTTATTTTAAGTCTCAATTTATGTTAAAATATTTAAAATTCAATTTTTTTGTCCAGCAAAAGAATTTTTTTTTCTAAATAATTTATGTTAAAATTAATTTTTTTCCCACCAACAATTTTTTCTTTCTTTTAAATAATATTTATTTATTTTTTTTTCTGAAAGTTTATTTAAAGTCTCAATTTATGTTAAAATATTTAAAATTTTTTTTTTTGTCCAGCAAAAAAATTTAAATGTTCAAAATGCTTATTTTGAGTCTCAATTTATGTTAAAATATTTTTTTTTTTTTTTCCAGAAAAAGATTTTTTTTCTTAATAATAATATATATTTTTGTATTTTCTAAAAGTTTATTTTAAGTCTCAATGTATGTTAAAATTTTTAATTTTTTTTTCCAGCAAAAAAAATGTAAATTGTCAAAAGGTTTATTTTAAGTCTTAATTTATGGTAAATTTTTAAAATTTATTTTTTTTGTCCAGCAAAAGATTTTTTTCTAAATAATTTATTATCTCAATTTATGTTATGTTATGTTTCTACCAACATTTTTTTTCTTCTTCTAAATAATATATATTTTTTTTCTGAAAATTTATTTTAAGTCTCAATATATGTTAAAATATTTAAAATTAATTTTTTTTTGTCCAGAAAAAAAATGTAAATTTTCCAAAGGTTTATTTTAAGTCTTAAATTATGGTAAAATTTTTGAAATTTTTTTTTTTTTCCAGAAATAGATTTTTTTCATCTAAATAATATATTTTTTTTTATTTTCTGAATTAAACATTAAGTACTAATTTATGTTAAAATATTTAAAATTAAACTTTTTGTCCAACAAAAGATTTTGTTTTCTTTTAAATAATATATCGTTAATTAATTTGTTTTTGCATATTTATTTATTTTTATATGTTAAGACTAAATTATTTAGTTAATCAAGAAACTTTCCTAATTTTATTAATTGCAAACGCTAATTTTTTTAATTATATTCTTATTAATTTATTATTTTTAAACAAAAAAAAGGGTTAAATATTGTTTTTTTAATATTAGAAAAGATTTTGAATTTTATTTCGAAAATTTTATACTACGTTATAAAAAGCTTTTGGAAATCATTGAATATTTTAATTATATTCTTATTAATTTATTACTTTTAAACAAAAAAAGGGTTAAATATTGTTTTTTTTTAATATTAGAAAATATTTTGTATTTTATTTCGAAAACGTTCTAAAAAGCTTTTGGAAATCATTCAATATTCAAATTATTTGTATTATTTATGATATATTTTCATTTTTGAACAAAGTATTTAAGGTTATTTAAAACCCAATAATATAGACACATATCGGACAAAATCATTCGAAGCAACATTTTTTGGGCGAATTTCCTTTAGGCGTGCCCCATGTTGCCCCAGACAACATCCTGTGCTGTGTGTTGCAACCATGTATCTTTGTATCTATGCGTCCATGTGTGTTTCATTTCGATTGTCATTTGGCATAACTGGTCTATTGTTGGTTCGTTTGTGGACAACCTCCCACCCTCCCCCCTTACCACTTTCTCTTGCTTTATTCAGTTGTATGCCATTATCTATGCCAATGCTTTCCGTTTTGCCCAAACTCCAAGCTCCAACCCGAGCCAACAAAAAATAAGTTTAGCAACAAACACGTGGTATTGAAATGTTGCCCAAAAAGCCGTGGGCCATAAATAAACCTCAATCGCAACGGAGTCGCAGCCCTGGCAACACCACACAAACACACACACACACCACTCTACTCCACACATAAAAACCTGAACCTGAACTCGAACCCAAACCAATAACTGCACATAAAACATAAAACATGCTTGCAACACACACATAAGGGGCAGCCGTAGCAGCAGCCCCCCAATAACAAAGCGGGAGGTGCTCCTTCTCCCGCTCTCCCTCTTCCTCCCTCTTGCTCCCTCTTCGTCACTCATTTCTGTTCGCCTCTCGCGGCGCAGACGCAGTTGCTCCTGCTTGTGGCAGCCACCACCGAAAGTGACTCCGTCGTCAACTCCGCCTCGACCATAATGTGCCCCACACACACCCTCCCCCAACAAATTCGCAATACGCGTGTCGCTCTCTCAACACAAATACTTTGCTGCCCCGGGTAATGTTTCTGCCTGCCGCATGCAATAACAACTTTCCACGTTCTTGATCGTGAATTTTCTATGCTACTGGGCCTTGAAACCTTGCATAAAAGAATATGAAAAAAAAGAGTAAGTGAGAGGGGTGTACGGGTTTAAGGTGGGGTTGTGGGGCTATGTGGCTGCATGGAAGTTTGCCGCATTACGTCAGTGCCACACGAAACAGTCGCCAAGTAAAAGGGAAAACTCGTCTCCACACAACTGCGGAGTTTTTAATGTCACTTTGCCAACTCCCAGATACATAGATACAAAGATACAAAGATACTTCTGAGTATATGTGTGTGTGTGCTTGGCAAATATGTATTTTTGCTGTCGTTTTTCTTTGGCAGTTCTTTTTTTTTCTCTCTCCTTCTTCTATGCTATGCCTCTTGTTGGATTTCCTCTTTAATTTTTTTTTGAGGTTGTTCGGCTTCGATGCGGAGTTTTCTAGCTTTTGGCCAAGACTTTGACTCTCATACAGCTTGGCCGAGGTCGCGTCTGTGGGTGTGTTTGTGTGTGTGTGGGACAAGGTGTTTCATGTTGTTAATGGCTCTGTGCGGTTTTCCCTCACATTTTCCATGACTCTTCAACAATCTTCTTATTTTTCCGCAGCTTTGCCAATTTGCGTTGTATTTTCCATGCATATCGCTATTTTGCGTTGCAAGCTGTTTTGAGTCTTGTTTGTTTTTACTGCGCAGACATTCATGAGTCTTATGCGTACAATTTTTTCCTTCCAACATATATCTATATTTATATATATATATTTATGTATTTTTGTGGTCGCTCTAGTGAGTCATCAATGCGGATGAAGTTGGTGTTGGGTTCGTGATTGGTCAATACCAGCATTGAAATTGGTTTTTCCCTCCTTACAACATCATCTATGTTATGTGTTAGGACTTTGCAAATATTATACACTTTGATATAGACAGTTGTTGCGTATCCTTTCTGCAACGAAATGTTGAGGAAAGGTCTTAAAGTTTCAAACATAAGAATCGAACAAGTTATAAGAACGTGAACGTTTGGAAAAGGTATTAGCATTAGAGTTTTTTTTTGTGATTTCAATATTCTCAGTTCCAGCGTATTTATCTTAAGCACAATTTAAACAAATTTTAAATGAATATTTTCAATATGTGAAATCAAATTATTTTAAATTTAAATGACTTAAAATAAAAATCATTTACCATACGTTTTTTTTATTATTATTTTTTTTATTATTTTATTGAAATTATAAACAACTTCTTTTATAAATATTATGAGAATACCGAAATAAATATTTATAAATACAAATCAAATTTTTTTGAGATCCTAACAAACTTCTGTTATTATTCAACTTAACTAAGTAAAATATATGGTCATTTAAGGTTCATATAATTTTGTTTTACTTCTAAAACTGAATTATTTTTTTAACATTTTTTTAGCCATTTTTAAGCCATTTTTAAGCATTTCTAGCGTTTTGTTTTTCAATCATAAAGGTAAAATTCAGATTCAGATCTTCTCAATACATACTAAAATTTTTCAAAATTTATTCAAAATTGTGTTTTGTTGATTTTATTAGTATATATCTAAATCCAAGCAGCTGTTTGTAAGAGACAAATTCTGAAAATTCTTGTTCAAATAATTGTTCCTTTGCTTATTGAGATTTCCTTTATTTTGTATACAACATTTTTAATGAAAGTTTTATTCCAACATAGCTGATCTTAACTCCGAACTCAATACACCTTTACGAATACCTTTCTATATATGTACTATATTGTTCTAGAATTTCTGCACATATTCCAACATAGCTTATCTTAACTCAGTACTCAATGCACATTTCTATATATATTCTATATTGTTCTAGAACTTCTACACATATCCCGACATATCTGTTCTTAACTCCGAACTCAATACACCTTTAGCTATATCTTTCTATATATATTCTGTATTCCAACATAGCTGATCTTAGCTCAGTACTCAATACACCTTTAGGTATACATTTCTATATATATTCTATACTGTTCTAGAATTTTTGCACATATTCCAACATAGCTGATCTTAACTCAGAACTCATTACACCTTTAGCTATACCTTTCTATATACGAACTTTATTGTTCTAGAACTTCGGCACATAAGCAAAACTCATTCGCTTTTGTGTGTTTTATCTTATCTGCTTTTGTGCCACGTCAGACGCCCGAATGATTTTCCTTTGTTTTAGCTGCTTTTTCGGCATTCGAAACGGAAAGTGCTCCACATACAAACATACATACGCATGCATTGTTGGGGCAACCCCCACATAAAGAGAGATGTATACAAAATATTTTGTGCTGGAGCTCCACCCATTAATATACGCCTACCCATTGTGCCGCTCTTTTTTTTGGGGCAAACTTTCAGCCATTTATATTGCCAATTTTTCATTAGTTTAAACTGAAAGTTCTGCATGGAAATTATTATACCCTGAACCCATTGTAAATGGGTAAAAGAGTATAATGGTTTAGTGCAAAAGTATGTAACAGGCAGATGGAAGCATCTCCAACCCCATAAAGAATATGTATTCTTCATCAGCATCAACAGCCGAGTCGATATAGCCCTGTCGGTCTATATCAGAGACTATAAGAGTGAGAGACTCCTAGTTTGTTTCAAATGTTCGATAACTTTTCCCGTTTCCGATATACACGTGTTATCGATAACAGTTTAATCTTGAATTTGGAAAACTTTCTGATGCAGTTTGACACATTAGACTAAATAATGACAAACTGTGATATTTTTATTAAAATCGGTTAATAAACACCGGAGATATGAAGTTAAGAAAGTATGCACTATCAGCGTACACACACACATACATGCAAGCACGTCAAGTATAGGTTTCAGGGTATAGTCTAGTCGGGTTTTCTCGACTTGTTTTATATATGGTTATTTATGCATATACTATAATACGGCTGTCGTCATGGCGGCTTAACGTGACGCTTGAGCCACAAGCTCC
Source organism: Scaptomyza reducta (assembly GCA_035044485.1). Taxonomy (NCBI): domain Eukaryota; kingdom Metazoa; phylum Arthropoda; class Insecta; order Diptera; family Drosophilidae; genus Scaptomyza; species Scaptomyza reducta. The sequence continues at coordinate 38,569 of JAWNNV010000952.1, forward strand.
AACTCCATTTCACTACTGCCCTTTTCCCCTCTCTCTCCTGCCCCTCACTCCCTACTCGCTGAATGCATTTGCTGCTCCCAATTTGTGTTCGCAAAATGCCCAAACTTCCAATTGGCCAGCGAAAAAATAAAACAAAACAAAAAAACTTTTTCCACATTGTCATGCAGTTCTTTTCTTTTATATTATTGCTGCTTGCCACACATGCAACATTGCAATTGTTTGTCAACCATGGACCGTTACATCCGCTCGAATTGGATTAATGCGGCTGGCTACCCATTAAACCCTACCTCCCCCACCCTACCAACCGACCACTGGACGGCCCCAAAAGACTTGACTCCGCTGATCAAATTTTGCATGTCCATTTAACCCTTGTGGCAAATGCAATTAGACCATGACTCCATTACTGCTAGTTGTTGCACACACACACACACTAGCTAGGTGCCACTGCAGTGAAAAGTGAAACGTATCTGACAAAAAAAAACAAACTTTCCCACAGGACCTGGCTTAACCCCATCGTTTAGTTTCTTTCGTTTTTTTTGGCGAGCCAATTAGATTAATTTGCTTTAATTGCAAGCCAAGTGAATTTTTTCTTGTTTATAACAATAGCACATTGGAGGCGACTCTTACGCAATGCTCCCCCGAAATAAACATAAATCAACACATCCGCTCACAAAATTCCAGGAACCGCCCAGAACAACAACAGCCAAAACAACAACAACATGCTGTCTATTTCTTTCCAAAAAACAAAATTGTTATTCATTTAAAAAAGTATAGAAAAAAAAGTTGCTGTTGTTGTCGCTTTTCTTAGCCAACCAATGGGAAAGCTCTACGATTGAATCTTTGTGTTGACAGGGTCTAAGTGTGTGTGCGCGTGTGTAGCTGTGTGTGTGTGTATGGGTCACATCGCTCAAGATGCGTAACTACGCATTTGGCATTCGTATTGGATTGGAGTATGGAACGCACCAAACCGAATTTTTGGGCATAAATCATTTACATGCTAAATGGCATATGTGTTCGGCTCTATGCAAAAGTTATAACGAAGTTTGTATACCCTTTCTGTAGTTGATATGTGAGAAATGTTTGCTTAAACCAAGCAACAAGTTAAGCGTGAGAATAAGTACAAAAAAATATATAAAAAATTATTTAAAAAATTATTGTGACAAAAAACGAAATTTGTATATCCTTTATGTAGTTGATATGTGAGAAATGTTTGCTTAAACAAAGCAACAAGTTAAGCGTGAGAATAAGTATAAAAAAGATAGAAAAAAAATTATTTAAAAAATTACTGTGACAAAAAACAATTTTTGTTAGTTATTTTATTTAGTTATTTAGTTGATTTAAAAAATATTTTTTGATGATTTTATTTATTTACACTATAAGAAAAACTTAAAAATATAAATTAAATATAAATTAAAAAATATTTTTTGAGCATGATTTTATTTATTATACTATAAGAAAAATTTTAAAATATAAATTAAATAATATTTTTTGAGCATGATTTTATTTATTTACACTATAAGAAAATCTTTAAAATATAAATTAAGTTTTTTTTAATGTAAGAGTATGTTAAAATAATATGTTTAAATATTTTCATTACTTTTTTACATACTGTACAAATAAACCTAAACAATATTTTTGAATATTGTGATGTTTCTTCAAACGTTTCGTTTGCTTTAGCTTATGTACTGCGTTTGGTAAGGGTGCCCTATAGAAACAACAATGAAACATAGCACAATCGAAATCAAAATCCACTAAATAAAGCCTCACTCATGTATGTTGTCTAAACATTTAGCTGTGAGAAAATTCTTGTTTTTTATTGAAGCTCAAAATTTCCCCTTCAAGCCTCCCTCCATCGACGCCCTCAACTCCAGCTGCCAGCTGCCTATTAAAAAGTAGGCAAACCAACGGTCAAACATTGTGGTAAATTAACAAATTAAATTGGTTCGCTTTAAGAGTCTCGCGAGTCTCTGACTCAGTTCCAGTACCTAGACAGACCCAGACCTAATTTCTACTACTCTTACGAAACAAACACACACACACGCACACACGCATGCATACATGTATCGTATATCGGAAATCTTATGTGCTGAGCTTATTTTGTTGGCATTTAATGTGAATTTATTAATTTTTTATAGTCGTAGATTTTGTATAGCTTAAAAAATGAAATCAAAGTGCCGCTTTTTTTTTTTTATGCAGGCCCCTCAAACTTAATTTGTGCGTTCTGTGCTCTTTTCTTCTTCTTCCTTTCTTTTTTTACACGCTCCAAAAATGTGACCTTGTATTGGGCCAGCAAGCATTTGTTTTTGTTTCCTACGTTAAGTTTTTGTGTATAAAAAAAATAGATTTTTAGTTTTCGTAAATTTGTGAAATTCGTAGACTCTAAATAAAGCAATAAAAAATAATGAAACTTGCTTCTAAAAATATTTTTAATTTACAGTGCACTTAACATTCTTAATAATGTTTGTGAAACTATTTTTATTCTATTTTTTTTTTATTTTTTATATATTTTTAAAATATTTTATTAACTCTTCTTGAACAAGTAACTGGCTTTAATTTTGAAAAATCTGAGTTTTGAATAAGCAAACATATTAATATGAGAATACAGAAATCAACGATCGATTATCAGTTGTAAAACTCATTCAGCTCTGCAGTTCTAGAATTTATTATCAGGTTTCTATTTTCATTTCATTCACATTTTCAAATCATATTAAAATGTTCTTCTTCAAAGCGAACAGAATAATTATAATTTTAATAAAAGTTGGGAAAAAGTTATGCAAACAAAATCTGTTGAGTTTTGCGTCATTCGCAAATGTGTGTAAATTATTTAAATAAATTTATGTAGAAATTGTTTAATGACAATTCTCAAAATCGCTTAATAATACGCGCTCCTAAAATGCTGCTACACTTTTCGTAAAGCTGCAGTTGAATGCCCCTTAATCTTTAAGAGGAAAACAAACAGCAAAAAGAAACACTTCATTAGCGCAACTATGCTTATCAGTTGTTGCACAAACCTGGCCAGTACAGACCCATGCCCATAGCCAGGCCAAGCCCAACACATTGCAACAAGAACAACAACAACAAAAGCCAACTGCAATGTGTGCAATGTGTGTGAGAGAGCCATTTATCTTTGCCGAGCACATTTGACAAATTATGCGGTGTCAACGCATTGATGGGGTCTTGTGGGAATGATGATGGGCCTAACCTAGCCCAGCCTAGCCCCAACAACAACAAACGTCCGGCTCCTATAGCTAATAACAAGACAATGAAGGACGGACAACAATTCATTAGGCATTAAGGTGCTTAAACTTTTTCATGGTCAAATGGCAAAAAGGGAGCATAAGAAATGGCAATGTCAACGTGGCCAATTGAGTTGTTAGCCCTGTCTCCCTCTCTCTCTCTTTCTTTCACTCTCTCATTCTCTGTTTCTATCTGTTTCGAACCAAACGACCCGTCGTCTCCTAATTCTTTGCCCTTAAGGCTTGTCGCCTTGGACTTGGTTTGCTGTTGCTGTTGCAATTGCAGTTGTTGTCTAGGTTTCAATGCCCCTGCGCCATCATCGTTATATATGCAAATGCCACACAGCTGCAGCAGACTGAAACAACACACACACACACACACACACACAAATACTAATAAAAATCGTTCACGTTAGTGTGTTGCAGATTCTAAAGTTAACCGCATGACGAATCACTTCGCATAAATTGAAACGCTACGTTGCATGTTGCTGTTGCTGTTGCTCTTGCTGCGTCTGTTGCACACCCCCTCGCAAAAGATGGGCGCGAAGGGGTTTGGCATGCTAAGGTGCCGCCGCCGTCGAGCTCCTTCAGTCAAATGTGCGTTGCAATTGCCGACGCCTCATAATTCTTCAAATGCTTGTATGTGTGTGTGTGTGTGTGTGGGGTTTCTGGGCGGTTGGCTGCATGGGGGCGCGCTCCGTTTGACGGCAACGACGACGACGACGACGATGTTGCTGCAGCCGCAGTCGCAGCTCGTTAAATCGTGCGGCAGCCCCCCACCCCACCAGCGTCCCTCCTAACAACCCAACAATTCAGTTGCGTTTCTTGCTAATTACGCATACACGACCAGAACGTAATCGGTTTATGCGTGTCAAAGTATTGTAATAAGTTGGCAGAATTTTCAAATTTTCAAAATACTAAAATGTTTATTAAAAAATTTGACATTGAACATTTTAGAGGTTCAAACGTTTTAAGTTTTTATTTTATTTATGCAAAAATTCCATTCTAAGAATGGAAATTCTAAAAAGTCAATTTGCGATTTTTTTTCATTGTCTAATATTTTATTAAAAAAAATATAATAAAAAAAATGAATATAATATTTTTGCATAAAATAAAAATAAAATATGTTCTTTAAATACTTTTCTAAAACTAAATTCTTTCGCTTAAAGTTCAAAGAGACTTATTATACGGATGAATTCGTATTACAATGTTGAATTTGTTGAATTTTCGTTTACACTCTTTGCAATATCTTGAATTGTGAGCACGCATCAACCTTGTTAGCCAACTTAGTTCTTACATAGTATGTATGTATCTGCTTCGTTTAGCCTCTTGCTGTGCCTATTTATGCCTATCTCTACTGCTTGTAGACGCATATGAGTTTAAGTAAATGAATGTAAAAATATACATATACGATGCCTACAAAACACATTCAGTGCATGTAACAACTTATGTCGTTTGTGGTTTATCTTTATATTCGCATATTCATTTTGGTTTTTGTGTTCTCGTTTTTGTACCTTCGTATGACATTTGTCATCAAGTGAAGTGCACTTGAAAATGCGTTTTCTGCACTTGCAGTTAAAAGTTGTCAGCTTAAAGCTGTTGCTTATTTGCAGAATGTTTTGTCATTAACGTTCCGAACAGATAGCCAGTGTGTGGCGCAGTTGGTAGCTCTGTACGTATGTATGTAGTTGTGTACTTATATTGCAGTCAATGCACGCAGCAACCATAAAAAGGGTTTACTGCACAGCTGAGCGTTCGTTGATAGCGTTGAAGAGTTGAGCGGAGTACCTAGAACAGTACATAAATCTATGCTTTAATTGGATTAAATTATGCCTGGCTGGGCTCAAAGTAAACGAGTTATCAACGAGATGTGCTACTATGCAGGAGAGTCTATAGCTTGTTATTGTTGTCATAGTAGCAGATACAACAACAGCAACAACAATAACAACAGCAACATCATCAGCCGACTTAACTGACAATTTATGCACTTGGACAAAAAAACGGTTGCGCATTTTTCACATACATCAGAGTATGAAAACGAAAAGGTTTACGTTTTATATATGTTTTGGGAAGATTCGAACAAAGTAAGGTTAAAGAAAATATCAATATATATATTTTATAAATGTTTTTGCAATAATCCAATTTGATAAAAAGGAAATTACTGATTTTTGCAGGATTTATTTAATATTTCAATATATTTTTTAATCAAAAGAAAGAAGAAAAAAAAGTTTACTTTCTATATATGTTTTTTTGGAACATTCGAACAAAGTAAGGTTAAAGAAAATATCAATGTTAACATTTTATAAATGTTTTCCAATAACCCAATTTGATAAAAAGGAAATTACTAATTTTTGCAGGATTTATTTAATATTTCAATATTTTTTTTAATCAAAAGAAAGAAGAAAAAAAAGTTTACTTTCTATATATGTTTTTGAAACATTCGAACAAAGTAAAGTTCAAGAAAATATCACTGTTAGTATTTTATAAATGTTTTTGCATGATTTCTTTATTTTTTCGATATTTTTTTAAACAAAAAATACTTTAACTTTTTATTGGAAAAGTATAGTATATATTTTATTAATGGAATTCAGTTAGATCTTCAATATGCATTACAAATAAATCTTTGACAATCAAAAATAAATATTTGACAATCTTCTAGCTGACAATAAAACAATTGATTCAACAATATATAATCTCTAAAAATGAACTAGCAAAAAAAAATTAAAAATAAAAATTAAAAATATAGCAAAAAAAAATTAAAAATAAAAATTAAAAATAAAAATATTTTTTTTTGCATATTTTATTATATAACATAACACTTTTCCCTTTTGCATTTATAATATAAAGAACAAAATCACATCCCAGCTTAGCTACTATTTCGACCAGCATTCCTTTCTCTAAGTGTATAGGGTCTTTACATTTTTGGTTCCCAATTGCAACATATGTGTGTAAGGGGCAAGCCCATCCACAATTGAGCAGGCCGAGATCGACATATGCAGCCTCTATGCCTGACGACAACTTTATTATCTAATTTGTGAAACATGTCAATACAGATTAAGGTCACACGTATCAAACACAGCACAATGCAAAGCTGACAATGGAGATTACGAAAACTGGCTGGAGTCCGGGCCCGATTCGGGCAACCAATTTGACTGGGCTGGGCCTTTTGACTACGCCTACGTTTCATGAACGCCGCCGCCTTAGTCAAGAATTCCACACGTTACGAATATTGTAAGTAAATCAAATGTGGCAAACGATCTTTGGTGCTCCAAGTCCGTTGTTCATTCATTGTCTGCAGTTGTTTTTAATGAACCCTTGAACTTGACACGACAACGAGTCCAACTCGATGTTGCACTCTCATGAACAATAATAAATGTGGCCGGTTGGCAAAAGGCCATGACCAACAACTTAGAAGGTTATATTCGGTATCTAAACACTGCTCCATACTCTGCTCTCTTAGCTTAAAACAGGTGGGGTGTCGTTATTTGGGTGCGGAATTGGGAGTGTCGAAAATATTTGAATCTAGAACTGTGACTTTCAAATTTTGACTTACGGCAAAGGAAAAAACTGCAATGTAAGAAAAAATGCTCTTAATACATTAACTAAAAACTGAGAATATATAATGCAACCAATTTAAATATTCTGGTTGCTTAAGTGTTAATAATAAACATGCTATGAATGTTGTTTTTTTATTTAATTGGAGTTTTGTGGTTAAAAATTTTTTTATTCAATTTTCACCTTTGATGAATTTTTTCTTCCATGTTCTTCCAAGACCATTAAACTCTTATTCTCCGTCTCACAGACAGAGCATCAAAATATTTTTGGCAGCAACACCAAACGACTTGGCCAAACCACATTCGAGTTGCTGTTGCTGTTGCTGCCACAATGTCATCAATGGTCGTCGTTGACTCCTTTAGAGTCATCATTGCACACTTCAAAAATGAATGCTGCTCAGCTGTCGTGGTCGGAAAAGGAATTAAGTGCCCTGCGGTGCCCTGTGGCAAGCACACAAACCAAACTTCTTCTTCGTTTTAGTGCTTAAAAATTATTGCTAAAAATAAAATTTTGACAAAAAAAAACCCAAGATGAAGTTTGTGGTAACCTTTTTTTTTTGGGCGCTAGCTTTTCCCAGGGCCAGGCCAGTGAGGGAGTTTCAAGGCCAGGCCAAGTGCAACATCGAGTGCGGCATGTCTCACGAAGCAGTCTTGCTTCTTATATTTATACTTTAATGCGCTGGCGTATCTGTCGACACCAAAAGCACTAAAAGCAAAAGCAACATTGCAACTTCGTGCACGACGTGTAAATATTGTTTCAGCGAGCGCAAGCGCTGTGGGGGAGAGGGTTAAGGGGTTAAGGACAGCTGTAGCAACAGCCGAAGAAAAACGAAAACGTTGTCGAGCCGCATTTAGCGCTAACAATGTTTGTTCTTCTTGGCTAGCAACATGCTGGCACCAACTCCAACTCCAACTCGTTCTGCTGTTTACTTTTGCACGCCGCTTTTATGTTGATCCCGCGACCGGGAACATTTGCCCCACTATACCCCACCACCACAGCCCCGCACTTGGTGAACTCCCTCTGGCTTGTCAGTTTCAAGGTTTTTCACTCTCGACTCCTCGTTCTCGGCACGCCAATTGCACATTTCAATGTCACTGAGGATCGCAAACAGTTTTGTGTGTGTGTGGAGAGCGAACCGATTGCATGACTGATGGCAGCTCCGGCTCCAAAGTGTTGAATGCTTCATGGCATAATGTGTTAATTGTGTGCCAGCCAGCCAGCCAGTGTACAGATGCTGCACTCACTGTCTCACAGATATAACTGAGCGAAAAGAAATGAAAAAAAAATATATATAAATATTCTGCTTATTAAATGTGATAATCATAAATCATCTTTATGGCAATTGAAAAGCGCGTTAAATGCGCCGCCTGCCGTCGCTCCTTCTGTTTTTCTACTCTTTTTTCTTATTGTAATAAATTCTGAAACTAATTTCCGTAGCTGGCAACCCTTTGATGTCAGCCAAGCCACCCCCTAGGGGCCCCAGTAAATTAGTCGACTTCTGTATTTTTTTTTTTTTTATATTTATTTGCTATTTTTTCGTGGCATTTTTAAATTGAATTTTAATTTCGTTCGTCGTGCCCAGAACCGGACAGCTAATTTAAATTGAGACACATGCAGGCGCCAATAATTAAAAGCGCCCTTTTATCCTTTTTTTTTCACTCGTCCTCTTTGCTTTTGTAATTTTTTTTTGCAGGCTGCAACTGTTGGCAACCGTGTTTCGAGCCCTTTGGCATCATGATGCAGTACATTTTCCACATGAAATAACCACAAAAAGTCAAGTTTTTCTCGTGCTTTTTTTTGTTGTTTCGTCTGCCTTGATTCTTCGTTTGCGTATTGAAAATGGGTTAAATTTAATTGCTTTTGTCATTTTGATTTGCATTTTTATGCTGTAAGCAATTTGTCCAGCGATTGGCGCACAAAACGTTCCCCAGGGCGTCGTACATCACGCCGCAGTTTTGCATACTCTTTATTCTTTAGTATGGTTTCGCTTTTTTTCTTCTTTATCATAGAGTAATTTATCAAAATATATATTTTTTTTTTTTTCGAACGCCGAATAATTAGAAAGTCAACCAGAAACGGGGAAAACTTGTGAGAGTTGCGGAGTGTTTGTCGCCAAAAAGGGTTAAAAGGTCGATGCTGTCAGCGGGGCGAGGCCATAAGTTTTGGATTTATAATTTTTACTGTACATGTCTGATTTATGGAACTTGAAACTTATGACCGAAAGCAAACTGAGCCGCAATTAGCATAAGAAATTTGTAGCCTTTTATAGTCATGTGCACATACATACGTATTATTGTTCTTTTGTTTCCATTGCTCCTAAACAAATACTTCGTTTCATTCAGCAAAAGTTGACTTTTGTTTATTTGCTTTAAATTACGTCTTTATGTGTTTGTTTCCTTTCGAAATTTTTGTGTAATTTATAGCGCTTGCCAAATGAACCACAAACTCACACACAAACAACATGACATTTGGTTTTGGTATTGGATGCCATCTCCATCTACAACTCATGATGTTTTTTATTTTCAAAATAACAAAACATATGCTGCTGCCTTAGAATATATATGGGAGCCAAATTATCGTCACGCTAGTTGTTGAATGGGGCTGGTTGGAGTTCTAGTTGATAAGCGCAAGTGTTTTTGTTTTTTGTGTCTTGTATAAATCATGGGGAAAAGCCATTTAAATTTGGAAAAAACCATTTAAATTTGGAAATAAACCAGCATCAAATTGCTTTTAAAGATTCATAGATCACATCATTTTATCGCTGTAAGTGTATTTTATGTTATGTTGAGCTCAATCTAAGCCTGACTGCTATCAACGCACAGCCCAGAAAGTAAGATATAGACATCTGAATTTGAGTCTTAACGAACGGAAAGGATCTGTAGCTGAGAAGTTAATCTTAAGATCCTAAGCTGGAAATAGCAAATCAGTAAATTAAGCAACACCCTGAACCCATTGAAAATGGGTAAAAAGGAGGGTATAAGGGTTTTGTGCAAAAGTATGTAACAGGCAGAAGGAAGCATCTCCGACCCCATAAAGTATATATATTCTTGATCAGCATCAACAACCGAGTCGATATAGCCATGTCCGTCTGTCCGTCTCTCCGTCCGTATGTATGAACGCATCTATCTCAGAGACTCTAAGAGCTAGAGACTCCAGATTTGGTGCATAAGCTCGCCTAATCCCTAGGCAGTACAAGTTTGTTTTAAATTTTCGATAACTCTTCCCGTTTCCGATATACACATGTTATCGATAACAACAAAATTGAATTTGGAAATTTGGACCGCTGGCGTAAAGTATAGGGTTCAGGGTATAGTCTAGTCGAGTAATCTCGGCTTCATATTTGTTGCAGATAATTTGGTAGTGCAAGGTTCTTTAACTAAACGAGATTTCTACGCTTGATGGCCGTCTGGTGTTGATGAATGTATTGCAACCAGAGGATCATAGCGCATATCGAAATGTATCTGAGATACACAGACCCTGCCGACTACTACTACTACTACTACTATTTTTAAAGACTTCAAAAGCTGATGCTGATGCTGCTGCTGGCTGGGCAGTAGAGTGAGTCCAATGCTGACGAGGGAAACGTGATCGCTGAACGATAGTGTGCGCACGATTTGCGATTAATCAAGCGAGCGAACGTAGGAATCGGAGTGCAGCGATACATCCTTGCTGCATGGGAAATCAGCATTTAATCTGTGTGCCCCCCTGCGTTGCGGGGTGCATTGCAACAAAGTTACAACAATGCCCCAGCCAGACAGCGGAGGCCATTTCAAGGGCCACAGCGAGTGCAAATAATTAAATGGCCATTGTGTGAGCGACAAATGCGCAAGTATCTAGCAGATACAGATACAGAAACATGCGAGCTGAACATTAAACAAAAAAACTGTTGCAAAAAAACATATGGTTGGCCCAAGAAACCTCCTGCCTTACTTTAATTTCAGCTCCTTGGCCTGACACAGATAGATACATGAGTCTACCTACTGACACCGACTCGACTCGCTTCTATATGACGTGCAGCAGCAGATACAATTGTATCTGAACGTTTGCAATTCTGTTGCTGCTGTTGCTGTTGCAGCGTATGCCTCAGCGCCCTTTTATGGTTTGGCTGTTTGCGTTTGCGCAGCGGCAGCAGCAACACCACCGATCGTTGTGCAATCAGTGGAGCATTAAGTGCGACGCAGAACCAGACCCCGATCCCGATCCCGACCCCGACCCAGACCCAAGCCCAGTTCCTCAAAACAGACCCAGACCCAGACCAAGTCCCAGCAAACAGAGCCCCGACCCATGTTCACGTACATAAGTTGTTCCATTTTAATGCTGCAGCACGTAACGACGGGACGCTATATACACATACATATATATATATATATATATGCTATATATATATATATGGTATATACATACAATTGCATGTGGAATCTGCAACTTGGCGCTGCTCGAGGTACTAAATAAAAGCGAAACTTGTTTGCGATTTTTGCCTCTCGTTTTGTTGGTTTTTTTTCTTTCTTTTCTTTAATGTATTTTTGCTTTTGCTTTTGCTCTTGGGGCCTTGAATGGGATCCTGTATGTCAAACTTGAACTTGTATGTGTGTGTGTGTTGTGCGCGGTATTTCTGCATTTCATGCTTCAAATTATCAACATTTCCAGTGGAAAGAGTGAAATACAAAAATAATGCCAGAGCCACGTCAGTTGAAATACTTAAGTATCTGCGGTTGGCTCTCCATGTATCTAAGTATGTGCATGTGTGTGCTTGTGTGTGTTGTTGTGCTTGGCTGTGGTGATGATATCATTGCCAATGCCTTATATAGTATGTGCGGGCTGACTGCACAGCCAGTCAGACAATTAGACAGACACAGTCTGTATTCTGTTATTTTTTGTATATTTTTTTTTCGCATTATTTTGCAGCAGCAGCATTATCTCTTTATCAGTTTGACTGCAAGACCTTCATAGGGGTGCCCAGCATTAAGTGGAGCCCGGTCTTAAATGGACGCCTCCTCCAAATAATAAAATCGCATGTCGTCCCTTTTGCTTAAATGGAGCAAATCAACGCGCACTTGACGTGGACTTCTTTTTTTTTTTACTTATTTCACTTTTGAACTTGAAATTTTGGTAACCAGTTTTTGGTTAGTTTTGAGACAAACTGGTTTCCATCAATGCAATCAAAACCGCTGAAAACTTGCTCGCTGCACTTGTTGTTGTGGCAAAGGACACACAAACATAAAACAGCCTGCCACCGAAATTATAATAATCAACTGGCAGCATTTGGTGTCGCCATCAGTTTTTAATTTCGTTGTTGCACATGTGAAACAGGTTGCTCTAAAAGCTACAGATACATTAGCATTATACGCCTTTTCACACACACACACACACACACACACATTCACATATGACCATTTGCACACACTTGACGTTCATTTAGTGTTTTCGTTTTTTGTTTTTTGGGCATTTATTTTTATGACAACGACAATTTGACAGGCATTGGGTACAGACAAACGGAGCATGAAGAGAGTGTTGAGAAGAATTATAATAATTATCGAAACTCTTGTTTATGACAGCCAACAAACATCAGTGGCATGTGCTGCATTCGTGTTGTGTCCCAAAAAAAAAATATTAAAAAAATTTTGTGCATATGTTTATTCATTAAAAACATCACTTAAAATTCCCTTTTCAAGCTTATCTACATATATTCAAGGGCAAATTCATCACACACGAAAGGGGCTTTATTTATTTTTGAACAACAGGAATTTTACTTAGGGTAACTTCAATTTTATTTAAAATGTTTGCAAATTCTGAAAGTTCATTTTTATTTGAGACAAAAATCAACAATAAAAACCAAACTTCAAAAATTAAACAAAGATTAAAAAAAATATATATATAATAATTTTTCAACACGTATTGAAATCATACAACAAAAATGTTTTAAAAAATATATACTTAAAGCAATTACCATTTTATTATTTTTGATTATTTATTTTTGTCTTTGTTTATGATTTTAAAGTATCGAAAAAATATTCCAATGCTAATTTTTGGAACAGATTTAAGATAAGCGCTCATATATCTTAACGTATTATTAAGTTTGGGATTGTTGTTGCATGTTTTTGTTGGTTTAATTGACACTCAACCAACTTGCAACCGAAACACGTAATTGTGAATGAGAAAATAAGAACTGTTATTCTCTTCTCTGCTTTTTTAAGTATATACTATTTGATGTACAATTTAAATGGATTTTATTTTTTTCATTTATTCTGTGTCATGCTCTATCATCATTAAAACGTCCAAATCGCTTCCTTTTTTCGGCAACAATTTGCTTATCTTGATTTTTACATCAACAGCAGCAACAACAACTTGACAGGCGGCTTGGTATGAAAATCACTTGAGCGTATTTCCTTTTGGCCCCGCCTGGTTCTCGTATATTTAATGTTTGTTGTGGTTTGGTGTGTGTGGCTTTTCAGTTGCTGCTGCTTTACTCATACCCAACATTTTCACACTCACTTCATTTAATTTAATTTGTGAATATTTTTCTTATTCGGTTTGGCCCGAAAAACCCCGACAAACTGATATGCGTCTAATGATGGCGACCCCCTTTGACACCTATTGTCGCACTCTCGGGTCCATGGTCCTTGGTGTGTTTGTCTGTAAGTGTGTGTGTGCCCAGGCATTAATTAATTTTAATGAAACTGCTGTTGTTGTTGTTGTTGCTGTTGTGCGTGTGAAGTGTCGCTTAACAAAGTTTTATTGCTAACCAATTTTGAAGTGACAGTTGGACAGTTGAAATTTTATTCGTGACGATTAATACTGCAGTTTCTCAGCGATTTGAATAGATGATTCGCGCGCACATACACACACACACTAACACACTAACACACTAATACATACAACTAAGGGTTTCAGTCTTTAAGTTTTGGTCAAGTGTCCGTTCCAAGAAGTTGGACACGTCGTGGTCGGTCGATAAGATAAGGCAACCTTTGGCTTCTGCTCGCTTGCCACAGCGACGTAGTGTGTGCAACGTAATCGATCGAAAAACCAGTTTTTTCTTTTTTCTTCATTCTGTTCAACATGCGGATAGCAGGCACATTTTATGTACATGTTTTCGTATTGCTAAAAATTTCATTAAATGGATTTTTTTTATTTTAGACTTGCATTTTTATGTACATAACTCATGTTGTACATAAGGCAAGTGGTTTGGCAACCCTTTTGGCACACAAACACAGTCAAAACACACACACACACACACATGCATATGTAGATGCATTATACAGTGAATTGCATGCAACATTCGGCTGCATTGCAATCACGCTGCTGTTGCATGATGCATGTGCCCATTAGGGTGCTTCAGCGAATTCAAAGGGTTGAAATGAAAATGGTTTACATACCAAAAATGTTTTCTTAAGTTTTTAAAGTTTCTTTATTTCATTTAACCTTTTTAAAATAGATTTTAAACTTTAATTCCAGAGAAATAATGTCTATAAGTTGTTCATTATCTTGTTTGCATTTCGCATAAAAATATTTTAAGATTGTTCAGAGTTGTAAAAGGTGTAAAAAAAATATATAATATTTTAAAAAGTGTGAATAATATTTAATAAAAATAAGTGGAAATTTTGGTATCCGAAAAAAAATATATATATATATAAAAATGCTGTTAGATTTTATTTTAAGTTTACTTTAAGCTAAATTAATTAGTTCTGAAAAATTTTCGTTTAAAAATATATATATATATATATATATTAAAAAGTGTGAATAATCTTTAATAAAAATTTATAAGTAGAAATTTGGGTATCCGAAAAAATATATAAATAAATATAAAAAGGCTGTTAGATTTTTTTTAAAGTTTACCTTAAGCAAAAAAAAATTTCCGTAATATAAAAAATATATATATATATTTTAAAAAGTGTGAATAATCTTTAATACAAATTCATTTGGGCACCCGAAAAAAATAAAATAAATAATAAAAATAAAAATGCTTTTAGATTTTTTTTTTTAAATTTACTTTAATCTAAATTAATAAGTTCTGAAAAATGTTCGTAATATAAAAACATATATATATATTTTAAAGTATGAATAATCTTTAATACAAATTTATAAGTAGAAATTTGGGTATCCGAAAAAATAAATGAATAAATATAAAAAGACTGTTACATTTTTTTTTTAAGTGTACTTTAAATTAATAAGTTCTGAAAAATTTTCGTAAAATATTTTTTTTTTTTTCGTTAAAAAAAATGGAGAAAAGAAAGTTGTGAACTGAATCACCCTAACTTCGCTGTACCTCTATTTATAACTCAGCACTGAGAAGCTTACCATTACACAGACGAGTATATAAAGCATATATATGTATGCATTTTATATATCTGTTCGTATATAACTTTAATGTTTATGCAATTTGCTTCTTTAGGTTCTACTTTTAGTATTTATTCCTGAATTGTTTGTGCTGTCTCTGTCTCTCAGTGTGTGCGATGTTATTGTTTATTCCGCTTTGACTGCATTCTGTCGTCTGTTGGGTTTTCGTGTCTGTCCGAGTGTCTGCTGCTCCTTAGACCTTGACCACTAACATAGAAACGTCTGCGAACCGGTTCCCTGCATTTCCACCGTTTGGCATTTTGTGCGCTCTGATCCTGTGCGATTGCGATTCGCAGCGATGTCAAAGTCAAAACGTATATAATTCGAACACCCACAAACGAGTTTTCAAATTCAATGCTAATTCGATTTTGAGGTCTCCTCCAGTTGTCAACTCAACCAATAAATGGGTTTTAATCACGCCGACACATTGACGTTGACGTTGACTTGTTGCTGCCCGAATGTGTCGCATTATGGTTTTTTGGTTTCTAATTATCAATTATTTCGTATAGTGTAATAAAATTGTCATTATTTCTCGGTCACACGCACTCCGAATCGTGTTTATTTGCTAGCATCGGCTCTGCATATTAATTGATAGCAAATTATACATGTTTGTAGTATATGTATTTTAATAGTTCATAAATATTCGACTCTGACTCTTGTGGGCGTGCACTCAAAGGGTTTTTTTTTGTGTGTGGGGGTGCTGAAATTAATTAACAAAATGTTTGTAAAAATAGTTTATAATTACACTTTTATGGCATGCACGAATTTCTGAACACATCGTGCATATAGTAAACTTAAATACTCGACTTTTCTGCTGCCAAAAAAAAAAACACAAAAATTTGCCGCTCAATAAAGCGACTTAATAACACCAACAGTAAAAAAGGCAGTCACACAATTATGCACATAAATATGTAAGGTATGTATGTGTGTGTGTGTGTGCATCGTATACGTCTTCCGCTTGCCGTCTATAGAGTATAGAGAGTCTTATATCGTATTCACCCCTTTTGTTATGACCCAATTTCAGTAGCACGAGCATCTGAGCAACTGTCAAAAGCAAAGCTCTATGTTTAAGCTGCTTGCAGCACTAAAATTATTGAAACAATAAAAACATGTGCTTGATGAAGATCAAGGAAAAGATCATGGCGCTGCTTTATATATAGGGTAGGGTATATATAGGCTGAGGGTATTGCGGCTTATTGTTAGACATGGGAACTTCTTAATATTAGGATCTCAAGATTCGCAATGCATCTTTTATATCTATAACTCTGTAGGAAAATATATTCTATATTCTTAATGGCAGAAATATAACATTAAACTCATAATAAATGCTGAAAGAGTATAAATATTCAAACAAAAATATCTGAACAAACATTTAAAATCTTAAATTAATAATAAATATAATCTCAAATTACGTTTATTTTTTGTTATTTTTTATATATATATTATAAAAATGTATTATATTATTATAGTTTTAAGGACATATTTATATGATTAAAATTTTGTTTAAAGCTTATAAAAAGTGTATTACTATATATTTGACTTTATTCAAAGGGTATTTCGTTATCATCATACCAAAGACTCAAAGCTAATGTTTTGATGGCTCTGGGTGCTCTTGATGATGCTGGTGGTGTTTGTGCTAGTAGTAGTATTGGTTCTGGTGGTGCTGGTGGTTTTCGGGTAATTTGATCCCCTAATGTTGCAGAGAATCACGTGTCTCAGTTTTGATTCACGTATCATTTGACCCCTTTACGTCTCCGCAAGTGGATCAGAACAGCAACAGGAACTGAACTGACAATGCAAGGCATCTGGAACTTTGGAACTTGAGCGTATATTGATTGACCTTGTTTATAGTTCTTAGATTTCAAAACAAGCAAACAGGCAACAGACACTAATTGATGTTAAAGTTGTTGATAAACTCGCTTCATTTTTTTAATCAAAACTGAGAACTGTACAATTTATTAATATATATACAAAATTATTCATTTATGTGCTGTTCATAGTTCATTTACAGATGGGTAAGGGCGTTCTGTAATTGTTGAAAGTGGTTAGTAAAGTTTTAGCTGAACGTAAATTTAACCTACGGCAAGATCTCCGAGACCAGCGTTCAGCTGTTTTATATAGGGAGCAGCTGCTTGGGCAGCCGATGCAATATCTTTGGCGCTAATGTTCTGTTAACGGGGAAAATTTTAATGAATCGAATACAAAATCAATAAATAAAGCATTACTTACACCAGCCTCGCCAATAATGGAAGCGCCTGCAGACTATATTTTTAAAAATTAAAAATAATATTTCATTATAATTGAAAGTTATGATCAAGTTATTACTTACGGCAACACTGAGAGTTTGGGGTTTTGCCTGAATTTTTACGCTAAGACTGGTAATGGTGTTCTATGATAGAAATTGTTATGAAAATTGGAAAATAAAATATCTAAAATATCTCTAACTTACGGCCAAATGACCGAGTGCATTGCCCATATCACCCATTAGACCGCCAATTATATTTCTGGGCTGTGGTTCAACATAGTTCAGCTCAACGTTTAAGTTTGTAAGTGCATTCTAAGATACAAAATTTGTTATAACAGATTTTATGTTTTGCTATAAAACATATACTTACAGCTAGATCACCCAATGCATTAGCCATATCACTCAGTATGTTAAGAGTCTCAGGCTCCACATAGACAGTTAGATCATTTTCCAATTGATGAATTGCCTTCTCACCAGCGACAGCAACCTTGGAGATATCGCCCATTATGTCACCGAAACTTATGGTGCCAGCTTGGACTTGTTGTGCCACCAAAATGATGGCAACGAAAGCAATTACTTTGACTTGCATATTGAATTATTGTTGGTAGTATTATTCGTACTGTTTGATTTCGTTGTCCAACAATATTATTTATATACTTTCGTTATCTATATTTGGGCACAAATTTAAAACGCAGTAAACGAAATTTGTTTAAAACGTGTAAATCGCTATATTTAAACTCAAGTGGTTAATAAGTCGAATGATATCGGGCGGTTCAAACTGATTGATGTTCATAGTTTGGTATCTGACGGCGTCTGGTTTTCCACAATATTACCTAATCTGAAGACTACAAATTTAACATATCGATATTGTTAGATACGATACAAAAATACTTTGAAATTACATACTCGTTAGATTAGTTTTATTTTGATAAATATTTACATACACACATAAAGGGTGTTTTTTTTAGAGGTATAGAACTTTGAAATGGAATAAAACAAAGATGATTTTTTTTATTGATATGAAATTTACTTGATTCTAAAGATAAACTTCTGGCATTATAATTTAAATATGATGTCTGGCATATGTAAAAAAAGGGTTGCCAACTTCAAGTTCTATATCTATATTGTTAGATACGATACAAAAATACTTTGAAAAGGCGAATAAAATAAAATCAAGTACATACTCGTTAGATTTTTTTTATTTTGATAAATATATACATACACACACATATATATATATGTGTATATATATATATATATATGAATACATTCTAAATACTTTTTCGTGTGACATTGAATATATTGTTATATTGATATAGAATTCCCT
This sequence comes from Scaptomyza reducta, assembly GCA_035044485.1. Lineage (NCBI taxonomy): Eukaryota > Metazoa > Arthropoda > Insecta > Diptera > Drosophilidae > Scaptomyza > Scaptomyza reducta. The sequence goes on from JAWNNV010000952.1 coordinate 57,266, forward strand.
TAGAAAATGTGAGCAAGACCATTGACAACATTGGCAGCGCCAGTTGCGACGCCCGCAGCAACATGTGCGGCAGCTCCAGCAACATTTCCAGCTGCGCCAGCAGCATCGGAGGCAACGTTGCTAGCTACACCAGCAGCATCGGAGGCAACATTGCTAGCTACACCAGCAGCATCAGAGGCAACATTGCTAGCTACACCAGCAGCATCGGAGGTAACGTTGCTAGCTACACCAGCAGCATCGGAGGCAACTTTTCCAGCGGTGTTGGAAACATTAGATGCAACACTGTTCGCTGTTTCGGTACAAGTGCATGTTACAATGTTGCCACCATTTGTATTACCGCTAACAACACCATTTACAACAATTGTAGTTCCAGTTGAAACATTGCTAGCAGAGTTCGCTACATTGTTGGCCACATTGGAAGCAGTTTGTGCCACATTGCTGGCCACATTGGAAGCAGTATTTGCCACATTGCTGGCCACATTGGAAGCAGTTTGTGCCACATTGCTGGCCACATTGGAAGCAGTTTGTGCCACATTTCTGGCCACATGGGACGCTGAATTAGCCACGTTTTGAGCGGTACTAGAAGCATCCGAAGCCACTTGGCTAGCCGTATTGGAAGCATCAGATGCAACGTTGCTAGCCGTATTTGCAATATCGTGAGCAATTTTCGCAGCTTGTGATGCCACACTGTTGGCCACACTGGTAGCTTGAGAGGCGATGGTTTGTGCAACATTTGAATCTTGAGAGACGATGATTTGGGCATCTGAGAAAGCATTGGCGCAAACTGTGCTACAATCAATGGTTCTATTAGATGTACTGTTGGCAGCAACACTAACAATCACAACAACAGTTGGGCCGTTCAGCTAGAAACATTTGAAAAATACTATAAGATAATCAAAAATCTGGTGTAAAACGTACCACGCCACTTGCAACTGTATTGCCAAACTGTGAGGCGGCCTGGCCCACAGCTATGCCCAAATGGGATGCATCTTGGCCAATTTGAGTGCCTGCTTCACCTGCGGACTGACCAATGTCATTGCCCAACTGTGAGGCGGCCTGGCCCACAGCTATGCCCCAATGGGATGCATCTTGGCCAACTTGAGTGCCAATGTTTCCTAGGTTGCTTGCGGACTGGCCCACATCATGGCCAAACTGTGAGGCTGCTTGGCCAACAGCGTTGCCAAAGTCGGAGGCATCCTGTCCGATTTCGTTTCCAAGGTTGTTCTACATTTAATTTGATAAGTCGTATGATTTAGTTAGTTAGTTTTCTCATCACACTACATACGAGATCGATTTCAAGACGCCTGGCACTCGCTTCCTGCTGTAGGCCAACAATGGCAACTGCCACCAAAAGGGTTCCAATCAATTTCATTAGAAAGCTGTCAGTTTTTTTGTGTACAAACAATGTTTGGAACTAATGATAATTGCAAATTTCTGACTGGTATTTATAGGGAAGTAAAACTCGATAAATTGCGATATTTTCTTATCACTAGACATTGTTTACCCAAAAGTTATCTAGGGAATTTTTCGTGTAGTCGGAAACATATTTAAATTTAACTCAGTTTTATCTAAAGCTAGACAAATGGTACAAATTGTAATAGAATTAATGTTTCTTATCACAATTGGTTGGCTGTTTCTAAAAATAGTAAAATAAATAAGAAATAACTTTAATTTCTTTTATTTTTACGCATTTTTATCGATGTTCCAGATTAAGTTAAATAAAAAATATTTATTTTAGAATAAACAATCATAGTAATAAACTATAAAGTTCAACCACATTAGTATTAAAGTCTGGAAAATGTGGAACTGAACGTGCTTATCTCAAACTTTACTTAAACTGTCTGAACTGTTCATAATTACTTTGGGGACAGTTTTTTTTATTGTTGCGGTTTATTTTGTTTACTTTTTTTGATTACGATTGTTATTGGCATATACTTGACCTAATAGAATATTTTATCTGAGCTGAGGTCGAAAATCCGAAGGCACTTAATATAATTTTTAATTGTATTTTTTTTTTTTTTAATTTTTAATATATTATATTAATTGGTTCTTTGTATCTGTAAAATCTGTAGATGTACATTCGAACAATTACTTCATACGTACTTAAATATATTATATATTACGGTTAAAAATAGTTGAATCTTTTAGAAATGTCTTTGAGCCATTTTCTTAGATTTATCGTTTTCTTTCATTGACTTGAGTGATCTTCTACAGAGTTCAAAGTTCAATTCAAGTACATGAATCCAATTAGCTGGTTTTGTTTTCCTTTGAATAATAGTTTTTAAAAATATCATTTGTTTGTCTTTACTTTTATGCAACATCCGGCAGAAGTTGGCAATGTTTATCCGATCATTCATTATGACAAAATTGATGGATATGCCTAGTATTCTTTATAAATACGATAAAGAACTTTGTGAACCACCATTTCTTGAGAAAATAACTTAAAAAAACTAGCATTTTATTTCTAGAATTCCTGGTCTTGGCTATTGCCTAAGTTGGCGCTATCATTGTCCAACAAGTAGCTGGAATTTTCTCGGCTGGTGCGACATTTGGAAAGGATGTTGCAGGTGCAGCTGTCAATGAGGCCGATGCCAACTTATTTTAAATAAAATCGCGCTTTATATGTATACAAGAACAATTGTTTGATTTGTCATGTGCTTTCAGTTCTATTTGATTGAAGACCTGTTTCAAAAAAATCCCAAATGAATTACTTTGTGGTTTAAGCGTGGTACTTTTTTTTCTATCCTACGATTATTATTTGGTTTGTTGTCATAATAAAATTGTAAATCACATTTGCTGCGGTAAGTTTTTTTTTACTGTTTTATTTCAAAACCTCTTCGCTCTTGAGGGGGAAGTATTTATAGGGATTTTGGATTTTGCTTTTAGAATGCGGAGGTTGCTTCGGTTCTTTTGGATTGTGATAGTTTTTAAACTCAAAGTTCATAAAGTATTGGGGACCGTTTCGCCTTCTGCTCTTTTGCTTTTTGTCCGGCTTTGAATATGCTATACGCATTAATACATTGTCGGCTACTTGGATTTTAAATGCATTATTTTGATCATTATTTTTGACAAACTCCTCAAAGTTTTCCTGTTTAGAAAAGACAAAAAAACTATTTTAAATTTATCTTTGTTGATTTTTTTTTTTAGTAGCACTTACACGCTTTTTATCCCTTTGCGTTTTAGCTTTTGAATTCACTGTTAAAGCAAGCAAAAGTGTTAATAAAACTAGACAAAGTACTACAACTCTTAACATTATTAAGCAACTAAGGCATTGGATCCAAGCTCTAACATGATTTAAACATTCATTTGCTGCAGTTCATTTCAATTGGATTCACTTCACACTATATACTGAATATAATACTTTATTTTATGGTTAGCTGTTTATTTTTAAACGTTGAATTCTTTATTAGATAATTTTTTTGCAATTCTCAAGAAGTTTTGGCTTAAAGCTAATACACATTTATATATTTCATTTCAACATGCTTTTAAATAAAACCGTGATGTTCAGTACTGATCCCCATTCTTTAGTTTAATATCAGGGGAAGGGCTACGTCCTGAGCAACTTTTAAAGAATTTGGCCTATTGCCTTTGGTCTTTTTGCTAACAAACTTACCAAAGGCGATCTAAAATAAACAAATTGCTAATAGAAAATTGAAATTGATTACATTTAAGTACATACCCATACGTTTTCTATATTTTTACTCTCGGCAGGGCTAATAGGCTTTCCCCGCCTTTCCATTTTGGCCATTTGATGCATGGTTTGCTCTAGGCGTTGCATGTCATATGCCTGCGTTGCAATTAGAAATATTACTTGTAAGAATATTGCCAGAGTCGATGTTAACATTTTGTCAGCTGGACTATTCCACACTGTTGTCTGCGTTGTGACAACTTTCATGGCACATTTTCAACGCTTGGGACAACATCAAACTCAATTTGAAGCGCAAAAAAAAAAAATATATATATATTAAAAAAATGTGTCAAATCATTTTGGGGGGCAAAGTCAAAGGCATTATGGTATAACCTTCTTCTGAGTCGGGTTATGGATCGTTTAAGTTGCAATCGTTGAGCATTTATTGTGATTTTTATGCAGCTTGCCAGCGTTTTAATAGATTTTAGCATAAAACGCTTCCCAGGGTTACCGTTACTCACTTTTTGCCTAATGTAAACAAGTTATAAAACGCTCGTAAACCCAGCAGCACAACGAAAAAAAATAGGAAAAAAGGAAAGCGAAACTATGTCGCCATAAAAATGCTATAAAATATGCTACCGTCTAAAAAAACGAATGCAAAGAAAGGAAAAGGGAAACGTTTTTTTATGCCGCTTGCGAATTTGCGAAATGCACAAATCGTAAAACAAGAACAACAAAATTACGGCTTCGGGGTGAGCGGTCGGCAGAACTCGTCGAGCTCAAAGGGCGCCCGAAGGTGTAATCGTTTGCATCTCTATCTTCACTCTCCCTTTTTTCCCCCCCCTCATTATCGCAAAAATCAAAATGCGTTTGTCAATGAATTAGAATCGCTCCGATGACGACGACTCGTAAAGCGTTTTCGCATTGTTATTGCTTGATTTTTACTTTTGGTTGGTTTTTTACTATCATCATTTCAGTTTCTGGTTAACTAAGTGCTTTCCTATGAGTCTAAGATTAAGTATCTTGCAATGTACTTTGATGTGTATTGTAAATTTGCTTTTTTATACTTTTTTCTTAACATTTTCAATGTTTTAAGAATATTTTCAATCCTATTTATTTAAGCTTTATTAGTTTGTGTTTTTTAATTATATAAATTATTATTTTAATAAATAAATTGCTTAGTTTATTTTTTATTGAAATAAATTTTCTCTTCTGAATATTTTTTTAAAATTATTCAAATATTTTGCTTAACATTTTTTACTCTTCTTTTGCACTTAGTAGTTTCGTTTTCTACTACATTCTTTCATTCTGCTACTATTTGGTAAAATGCGCTTCGGCAACACTCGTCGAAGTCATCCCCAAAACTAGACCAGCACTTTCAAATAAAACACGTGTTGCTTGCTGTGGCATTAAATAGCACATTTGACACAGTTTGGAACGAGGCAGCGTGGCCGAGCGGTCTAAGGCGCTGGTTTTAGGCACCAGTCCGAAAGGGCGTGGGTTCGAATCCCACCGCTGTCAAGAGATTTTTTACATATTTTTTTATTTTATTTTTTTAAATCGTTATCATTTGTATGTATGTGAAGATATTTTTCACCTCATTTATATGTAAGTGAGAATAGCTTTGCCGCTGTTCACGTCGCTACAAAATAAGTAAAATGTACTTTAAGTTTAAAAAATGACAATTCGTACAGGAAAAAATATTAAGAAATATCAAATTTCTATAACAAATGGTAGAAATAAATTACATCGTTTATACATGAACAAAAAAATTAGTCATTAAAAGCAATAGCGATAATGAGATATTTTTAGAACGTTTGATATTCAGAACCGTCCGTGTGTGTTGTATGTCTGAAAATATTTGGCCGACATATGGCAGCGTGGCCGAGCGGTCTAAGGCGCTGGTTTTAGGCACCAGTCCGAAAGGGCGTGGGTTCGAATCCCACCGCTGTCAGGTCTTGTAACCTTTTTTTTTCCTTCATTGTGAAATTTTTGTTATTGAAAAAAGTTTAACTATATGCTAAGATATATTATATATGCTATAATATTAACTCGTTCAGTATTTATTTAAGAAATTTATCTTTCTGTTAAACACAACCTAACGAAAAATAAAATTCTAGCCATTCGGTGTGACTCATGACTCACTTTTTGTATCAACTTTTAAGAATAATTTTTTTCTCTAAAAATTCCACACCTTTCGTTGCTTAAACTACTTGCTTAGTTTCAATAGATATAGGGTTTGTTTTTTAAAATTCAGCTTTTATAATTTATTTAAGCCCAGTCCAGTGCAAAAGGATATGGTTTCGAATCCCTCCGCTGTCAAATGTGGATTTGTTTTTGGTTTGGTGGTTGCGTAATCTTCTCTTTAACATATTTCGCGCTTAATTAGACCATGCCCACGCCCATGTTCCGGCACAGACGTTTATCTGGCGTTGACATTTTCCGCGTGCGCTGACTTAACCTTAGCTTTCTAACCCTTTCTGCGGTAACATGTTGATCTTGTTGGTAACCCGCCGTGTTCTGTCCAATTTAGAGACCAAACGAAAAGGAAATGACAGGAAATTAAAGAGGTTAGCGGCTAGAATCCAACTGTCCTCGCTGCGGGGCCCACTTTGAAATACATTTAACACAGCGAATGAAATGAAATAACTATATTTATCTAAACTTTTATATCTAAACATTGCTAATTGGAAACATAAGAAACGTGGCTTAGCTACAAATCATACTTTTCATATCCTTTAAGTCCTTTTTTAAATCGCCTGTTGCCTTTAAGAAGAAACTTTAAAGATGCCTTAAAACAAAAGCTATGTTGTTTTCGAGTGATGTTTTTTTTTCAAAGAAATCGTTTATCATATTTTTAAAAGAAATTCTACTTTATTTTCATCTTAAATCGAAGGCTAATCATATTTTATTTATAGCTTCTTAGTTCTACATGTATAAATTGTTATTTGCATTCGATATAGTATAAATAATAAATATTTATATTTGCTCGAGTTGCTTCGTAAATGCATTTGACATTTCGATTTATAGCTTGAACTTTGACCCACACGTAATAACGTAACGTAACTTCAAAGTATGTTTTTTAAAAGCTTATATTTTCATCACTTAATACGTATTTTAACGTTTCATTATAATGAAGTTTAATATATGCTTATACAAAAATAATAATTATTTATTTCAAGATTCGGGAAACTATATTTCTTTCGGGAAATACAAAGAATGTGGAAAATAATTCAATTCGGGTCATACCTAATTCTAATATACATATATATGTAATTGATGGGTAAACCAACTAGATATTCTTAACTGAAGATGAGTAAATGAAATGCATGTATTTATTTGTATATTTGTATATGAATAGTGCGATTAGAGTAGTTGGGTTTTGTAACTGGTTTAAAGTTGACTCAGCTCAGATATAAGTTATTGCAATTGAATAAGTTAAAAAGTGTGTGCGTTGACAAATTAAATTGAATTGCTACTGGATGACTAAACTAAACAAAATTCGATCAAAATTCGATCAGTCATAATAGTAAGAAGTAGTAAAATCGAAAGCGGATTCTTTTAAAGCAGACTTCCATGAGACGTGAGGTTTCATATGGAATTTGCCGCATTAGGTTAATGAACCTAAACATAAAGATATTTTTTTTCCCAATTTTCAGTGTCACCCAATGACATGCATTCATATTTTGATTTCGTTTAGGCAAATAGCTAAAATGTTTCAACCACAAGAAAAAGGGGGCTTACTTTGGCTAATAACAAGCCCGGTCCACTGACGTGGTTGATTAACCTGCCGTTTAAACAATGAGAGATGCTCGCTGAAAGCTCAAACTCTTGATCGTCTTGTTCTTGTTTTTCAACTCTCAGTTAACCTGATCGCAACTGCTGCTGCGGCTATAAAAGCTAAGCGTTAACATGAACCTGCTCACAGTTTCATATCGAGCGTTAAGCGTGTCTAGTCGCGAGCGAATTAATAAACAATTAAGATAACTAATGCAAATATTATACAAAGTGTGCTTAAACAGAACTATGGAAATGTTTGTGTTATTGTTGGCTTTGTGCATTTTGGGTGCGGATTATACAAATGCCCAATGTAAGTGACAAAATCAACAAAGTTCCTGGGATTTTTTTTTGGTACTACCAAGCAAAGTACACAAAAAAAATCCCCAATACGAATTTTGGGAAATAAGTTAATTACTTATTAACTTAGCTAAACGGTCTGAATCAGTCAGTGCAGCCTTTAAGCTAGCGCGTGCCACAAGTTCAGTGCAACTGGGTTATTACCTTTGAAAATGAGTTAGCTACCAAATAATTGCACAAAATCGTGCAAGATTTTGGTTATTTTCCAATGCTTTGTCATAACTTTGACAGTAATTTGTAGTGCAACCGCAAGAATGTCAACGAGTTTATTTTTGGTCGCGTGTTCTGTGCAGCAAGCGGCGGTGATTCCCCGCGACAGCATAACCAGCTTATTAATCACATGTTTACATGCTTACAAATGTATCTCCTGAGTGTATTTGAGGTGTGGTGTGAAGTTTGCAACAAGACGCAAGACGACTTGTTGTGTTGCTTTGGTCACGTCTAGTTTGCTGCATAAGAGAAAACTCTTTTTTACATTGCAGTCCTATTTTTGCGTAGTCGTTAAATGACATTTTTTATAGATTATTGATCAACGTACTTACTTAAATAGTCTAACAAATCTTGCAGCTTTTATGGGTTTAAAAATGCGCTTGATTATTCAGTTTTTCTAGTTACAAAAATGTCTTATACAACTTTTATAAAAACTAGTATCTTACGTTTATGACATAAAGAAAACAGCTTAGCAACTTATTAGCTAGAATCGAAAGTGTCTTAAAAGGGTATTTAAACTTTGCCAACATATAACCAACTTTTAATATGCGATTTTTAAACTTTGCAGATGAGCGTTGCATTAATCCAAATCAACGTGCTGGACTCTGTGTACAGATCAGTGAATGCCAGACATTGTATTCAGTGTTGCAGCAAGCCAGTTTATCAGATATAGCGAAGCAGTTCATTCGTGAGTCCGGCTGTGGCATGGGCAGCGACAATCGACCCTTTGTCTGTTGCACCAGAGACACAGGATATACGCGCAGTCGACGACTGACGCCCGCTTTTGCGGACTACGGAGACTTTGGTGAAACAAGCAATGGCTATGATTTGGACTGGAATCGTGCACCGAATACACCTCGCACGAATACTCTGACCTTTCGACCCTGGAGCTTTGGCAATGGTAATAACTTCCAAGCACAACCGCAACCAGAGCAGCCACAACGCAGACAATCGCAGCCAGATGGTTCCAAATTGTTGCCACAGCCGCCGACATGCGGGGGCATCACCATCGACAACAAGATCTATGGCGGCGAGGATGCTGATCTCAATGAGTTCCCCTGGACAGTGCTGCTGGAGTACAGACGCCTTGCGGGCAATGGCATTGCAACCAGTTGTGCTGGCACCTTGATCAATCAGCGTTATATTCTAACGGCAGCACATTGTTTGACTGGGCGGATTGTGCGCGAAATTGGACCACTGTGAGTATTAGTCAAAAATCATTTACAATCTTAGCTAAACGGGTTATTCGAAAGTCATTCGTCGTCATTATTATTCGTCATCAAAATAATTTCACGCATTTAACTCTTTCCACTTACTAATTAGGACTTAAAGGAGTCCCCCACTCTTTTGTTATTCATTCTAGTTTTTGTTTTTATTGTTATTAATGCTTTTGTTGTTGTGCCTAAGTTGAAGCATATTAATTAAGCCAGTCAAAACGGCTTAGCCAGTTTCAAAGCGTTATTGCTTTGCTTGTTAGCATATGATTCACTGTATAAGGGGTAAGGGCGGAACGGGTTCAAAGTGGATAACAATTCGTTGCGCTCGTAATTTATTTTGCTTATTTTTTTAATTCTTTTTTGGTGGTTTGGCTTTGACCACGTTCGCACTTTTAAAATTCAATTAGCTACTTAATATATCTGATTTCCTGCTAATTTAATTCTTATGTTATTTTATTTTTATATATATATATATTTTTTTTTAGTGCCTCTGTGCGTTTGGGTGAACATGATACGCGCAGTGCGGTGGATTGTCCCACGGGCGGTGGTGCCTGTTCACCAGCCAGTCAACGTTTGGCTGTTGAGGAGACACGTGTTCACGATCTCTACAGTGAAACCTCACCGAATCAGTTGCATGACATTGGCCTGGTGCGCTTGGAACGCAATGTTCGTTACTCGAATAGCATTCAGCCCGTTTGTTTGCCTTCGGTGGTGGCGCCGGAAACGAAGCGAGTGGGTCAACAGTTCACAGTGGTTGGCTTTGGTCGCACACTGCAATCGTCGCGGAGTCCTGTCAAGCAAAAGCTCATCGTGAACTATGTGGATCCGGCAAAGTGCAAAAGTAAATTTGCGGAGCGTAAGATTAGCATAATGCCGACACAGATGTGTGCGGGTGGCAAATACGCTCAGGATAGCTGTGATGGTGATTCGGGTGGACCATTGATGCGTTTCCGGGACAATTCTTGGGTGCTCGAAGGCATTGTGTCCTTTGGCTACAAGTGTGGCCTGAAGGATTGGCCCGGAGTCTACACAAATGTCGCTGCCTACGATATTTGGATTAGGCAGAATGTGAGGGCCTAATAGGAAAACCCCAATGCTTAGCCATCGACTTATCTCTGATAGGTTTAAGTCTGAAGCTCGAATTGTGATCTTGCCAACGTACACGTACATATATATATATATACTTAACATAACCATATAATATTAATTTAACATCTATTCATAAGTGTTAGTTATTTAGACAATATATTAATATTTTATTTAAACAAATGCACAAAGTGAATGAACCTTTTGTTTTATTTTTTTTTGAAAATGAAACCTTTGGATTTTCCAGCCAAACGCCAGGCATTGACATTGCCACCGCGCTTTAATTGCCAACCGCAAAAAAACACAAAACCACAAGAAGAAACCGCTTCCGGTAACAATTGGCCAAAAGTAGCAGCAGCAGCAGCAGCTGTTCTTTGTCCGGCTGTCGTCTGTCGTGGACTTTGGTCGATGTTTTTGCGGTTGCGTTTCATTATCATGAGAATGTCACTAAATTGAAAAGTTACAGGTGCATAGAAGAAATAAGGAATATTTATGTATTGTTTAATCATAAATTAATCGAAAACACTTGATGCCTATCCGTTATGTGCATAATTTTAAGACTAGATTAGATTTGCATAGCACAAGATATATTATCTTATCGCAAAGGTGTTAAACATTATATAAATAAGACGGGGTTACTTAACCTGTTTTTAACAATTAATTAAATATATATTCATATATATATATATATATATATATATTTATGTACATACAAACCATAAATCAATCTGAATAACAAATGTTTGTTTTCATTACAAATATTAATAATAAGAAATTCGTTAATATGCATAGTATAGCACATTCCTCGGTATTTAAGAAGTAATTAATTACTAAGATAATTAATCAAAAACAAAACAATCTTAAAAGAGAAAACACCAGCGCAATAGATTTTAGTAATTAATAGCTAAGGGTAAAATAAATTAACAAAAAAAATATATAAAATTATTTTTTTATTTATAAAAAAAATTTAGGAAATGTAAAAAATATTAGATGTTCTCAATATCATGATTTCAGAAGGTGGTTAATCACTAACATTCCGTCAACAAACTGTGAAGATCCCAACTCTTATACTGCTGTGCAAAGCTTTCAAGCTTAATATTAAAGTGCACGTCCTAAAAGTAGGCAACATAAAACTTAAGTCGAACATCAAATGAAAGTGAAACCAGAAAAATAACAACAACTGACTGCACAGCTGTGAGCTGTGAGCTGATTGCATAACCGGACCCCGGCTACCAGCTAGCGAGCGGGCAACAGCAACAACAACAACAACAACAACGTGGCTTGACCGTTGCTCCCGTTTCGTGTGACAGCGATTGCAGTTTCGGGCTCGTTTTGGTGTCACAAGCTGCGGGGGCGAAGAGAGAGCGCCGAAATGGTAGACAGACGGTCGGGCAGCTATCACTGTCGTTTATTTATATTTCTTCTTTGCTCATATTTGGCTTTTTTCTGTTGTTGTTTTTGCTTTAGGCACTTTTAAGCTTCGGCTGCTATTTGGTTTCGGCTGCTGCCGTTTGAGGCCGTTGCGCGCAGCATTCAAATTCAGTTTTTTAATACACGGCCGAGCGTTCACGCGAGCGGATTAATATTGTGTACGTTTTTCGACAAAACGATACTTGTGCGTTTTTGTATTTGTTTTTGTGATTGCGTATACGCCGCGTTAGGCTCCCTGTTTGTTTACACATTAACCGCGCCACGTTTTGACTGTCGCGCCAAATTGCCATCGATATACGTTTGCAGCCGATTGCCAATGTACCGCTGATGTGCCACTATCGAAACAACGGCGCATTGTGGGCGGCGGCCAGCACGGCATTGCTCACCCTTGCTGTCGTCAGCTGTGCTCAGCAGCAGGAGCAGCCGGTGCACCAGCACTGCGATATACCCAACGAAACAAAGCGTGGCATCTGCGTTCAGGTGAGCCAGTGTGCCGCCTATCTCCAAGTGCGCAATGTGACCAACCTGAGCTCCGAGCGCGTCAACTTTTTGAAGAAGGTGCAATGCGAGTTGGATCAGACAGCTGCGCAGATGGCCAGCGCCAATGAATCTGTCTATAGTCCACTTGTATGCTGTCCAGCCAATGGTCAGGATTATCTCTATCCAGTCATACAGTTCTCAAAGTTTGAGTATCGTCGCTTTCTGGATGTCACAGCGCGCTTTAAGCGTAAAAAGTTAAAGCGACGCATTCAAACAGTGGAACCCAGTACGGGCTTTAACTTGCTTAATGAGTGCGGCAAGCAGGTCACAAATCGCATTTATGGTGGCGAAATTGCAGAGTTAGATGAGTATCCTTGGCTGGCACTCTTGGTATATCATTCAAGTAAGTGCGGTTTGTTTTTATACCATTCAAAATGAGTAAAGAGGGTATAATGGTTTTGTGCAAAAGTATGTAACAGGCAGAAGGAAGCATCTCCGACCCCATAAAGTATATATATTCTTGATCAGCATACACAGCCAAGTCGATCCAGTTTCGATAACTTTTCCGCTTTTCGATATACACTTGTTATCGATAACAACAAAATCTTGAATTTGGAAAACTTTTTAATGCAGTTCTTGATCAGCATCAACAACCGAGTCGATAAAGTTTCGATAACTTTTCCGGTTTTCAATATACACATGTTATCGATAACAACAAAATCTTGAATTTGGAAAACTTTTTAATGCAGTTCTTGATCAGCATCAACAACCGAGTCGATAAAGTTTCGATAACTTTTCCGGTTTTCGATATATCTTGAATTTGGGAAACTTTTTGATGCACTTTGAAAGATTAGAGTAAATAATGACAATCTTTGAAATTTTTATTGAAATCGGTTGAGAAACACTGGAGATATTGAGTATTGAAATTAAGAACAAGTTACACACAGTCACACATACTTGCAAGCACTGACTGTATGCGTAAAGTATAGGGTTCAGCGTATAGTCTAATCGGGATTTCTCGACTAGAACCTTCTTACTTGTTATTTATCGAAAAATGTTTTTTTCGCCCAGATGATTATGGCTGCAGTGGCGTTCTGATCGATGATCGTCACATTCTGACTGCTGCACACTGTGTTCAAGGCGAGGGAGTGCGTGAACGAAGGGGATTGTAAGTCCATCGAACCAAATACCACAAACGAAGCTAACTATGTTTAAACATTCTAGGAAACATATACGTCTGGGCGAGTTTAATGTGCGGACCGAGCCGGATTGCATTGAGGAACCCAACTATTTGAGCTGTGCGGACGCTGCATTGGATATTGCCTTCGAGCAGATTCATGTGCATCCGGAGTACAAGGAGTATTCCAGTCACAAGTATAATGATATTGCCATAATCAGGCTGAAGCATCCCGTTAGCTTCACACACTTCATCATGCCCATTTGTTTGCCCAACAAGAGTGCACAGACGCCTCTGATTGAGGGACAAATGTTCTCGGTCTCCGGCTGGGGACGCACTGATCTCTGTGAGTTTTCACTACAATCCTATATGGTATCTGTTTATTAATGGTTCTGTTTTTTTTATAGTTAACAAATACTTTATAAACACACATAGCCCCATCAAACTGAAGTTGAGAATACCCTACGTGTCCAGTGAGAACTGCAGCAAACTTCTCGATGTCTATGGAGTACGCTTGGGTCCCAAGCAGATCTGTGCAGGTGGCGAGAAGGCCAAGGATACATGTGCCGGCGACAGTGGAGGTCCTCTCATGTACTTTGATCGTCAACATTCGCGTTGGGTGGCTTATGGCATTGTCAGCTACGGCTTCACACAATGCGGCTCCGGCCCAGGAGTCTATACGTCTGTCTTGAGCTATATCAGCTGGATCGAGAGCATTACAAAGCCATAACGTGAAGAATTTCCACTAAGACTAAGCTGAATTGACGTTAGATTTACTCTTTGAGACGTTACTCGACATTTAAAACAGTTGGATTCTGTTTATAAATATTTGCACATATTTTACTAATTATCTAACGTCAACTTGTTCACTTTACAATTAGTGTTTGTGAGTGTGAGTGTGCGTGTGTGTTTGTTAACAAAAGTCTGAAAAACATGTTTCTATTTAAATAAGCTATTAAAATATTTACACACACTGCCTTGTTTTCAATTAATCAAATGCCAGAAATGTTTTAAGACCTTAACAGGCCATGGCTGAACTGCTTTTGGATTTCTGATGATGAGTCAGAATGTCAAATAGATTGACATGTGCAAAAAAAAACTAATAACACAATATTAAACTGTATTTAGGTGTTGAACTTCTGCCATAGCAACAACTTTTGTGCTTTGTCAAGTCAGAAAACTAAACTTTAAAACTAAATAAAAAAAGCAAATAAAATAAATTTTTCTTCACTTTGTTCCACATATCATACTTTAATTGAAATATTTATTATTTAAATAGGCGAAGCAGAAATATAATTTAGCAAAAGCAAATAAAAGAAATAAATAAATTTTCTTCACTTTGTTCCACATGTCATACTTTAATTGAAATATTTATTATTTAAATAGGCGAATCAGATATATAATTTATAAGTCAACAAGCAATTTGATAGTAAATATTTAGCTTAAAAGCCTTTAGAATCTTGGATTAAGAGTGAACAAAAATATTTGGCACTTTATAACTTAAGCTTGTAACTTAGTTGGTTCGTATTAATCAAGAAAAATTAAGTTAATGGGGATGGAGAGTTAAAAACAATGTATAATAACACCATAATCTAGCTTAATCTAATGAATAGTGTACAACAAACTTACAACAAAGAAGTGTTATTGTTTGCTCTCGCACTTGTTAAGCATTACGTGCCCTTGAGTTCGTCCACGAGGAGTGTTTATTTAATACGCTTTCATCATAATGGCCAACAGAGAGCTGGACAGAGAGCTCACACAGCCAGACAGTTCGTCTGTTAGTCAGCTGTTTCACTTTTAATTTTGTTTTGTGTATTGTTGCCGAACAGCTGCAGCTGGTAAAACTGGATATTGCAGTTATGGTTGTTGTTGTTGTTGTTGCTATTCATGTGTTTTTTTGATGTCGTCATTGATTGCCACACTTTGCTTTCACTCGTCATTCGCATGCACTAAAAACTAGCTGGTGCTTCAGACGTGGCTCAAAGCAGCTCACAGGTTGGTTAATGTTGGCAGTGATGCAATGTTAAGTGGCCATAGTGAAGTGGAGACAAGCCAAAAACGCTGCCCAATTGTCAAATCGATGCCATTCATCAGGTGGTATATGTACGGCGAACCAAGTTGGCCAAAAATAGCCAACAGACAGAGACAGAGCCAAACATTTGTATGCACAGGTTAGCCGCTGGGATGCGAACTGTGCCACTGACCAAAATTGGTTCAGCCAACGCTGAATGCTGATGTTGATCACAATGTTATTGTTGTTGTTAAAGTGTGCGTCAGCGTAGTGAAAGTGAACTTGACTCTTTTCTTGCTGTTAATGTTAACGTTAATGTTAATGCTGATGTTGATGTGTGTGCGATATGTCGCATAAATATTCATGATGATAGTTATCAGACAGTGAGTCGTTATTGTTGTTTGTGCAGCTCATTATCAAGCTCTGGTGATTTTTGTTAACCTTGAACTACATTGGGGCGTATACGTAATCATTATTTGATTGGCAAACATTATTGACATTGAAAAATGTAAAAAAAAAAATAATTATTAATCGGACAAAAAGTACTTTACTGCATCAAATAAAATGAAAACTCAATTAAATATTTTTCAAAATAATAATTTACTAAACGTTTTCGTCTGCTCCATCTGTCATCAACCACAAAAACGCCGGAAAAACTTCTGTACAAAGGCTAACTCGCTTTAAGGGCTGCTGTCACGCCCCTTTTAGCTATTAATAAGCCAATGTTTGTGTACTCAAAAGTTCGCCTAATCAATTTAGAAAACTCACAAAAAATATAAAACAACCCCCCCAGTTTTATAATTGAGTTTCGTAACGTTTTGTTATCGAGGCTTTTGTGTGTAGGAAAAGTTTTGTTGACAAAATTGAAAAATTAGAAGGTAGACCATAAAAATTAGCCATATGCCGCAAGAGCTCTACAGGTGCAGAACCAAACAGTTGGCAGTTAACTGAACTTGAATGCCCTTCTTTATTATTATATGTTTCGTATTTCTTTTTATATGTTACTGGCAATTGCTTTTCTATTTATTTGCAGCTGAGCTCGAACGAAATGCATAAAGATAAAAGTTTATCGATTTGTTAATTTCGCGCTGCTCATATCAATAAATGAGATGTTGACATGCCATTAAATGTCACAGAGAGGATACAAGCACAGAGGATACAGCTCTCGAATGCTTTGCATGACGACACCCCCAATCCCTTTCACCAGGGGTAAGAGCAAGGGTAACTCACATACGAAGCATTTGGGCTAAATTGTTGTGGAAAGTCAATGAAATTAGAATGCGAAAAAAGACGGAAAAATTTTACATGTATACAAATGTGTGTGTGTGTGCGGCAGATCGCTTTCATTAGTTAATGGATTGCCAATCGAATTACGAAGAAAATAAAAACAGAATTAGTGCAAAATGGAAATGGCAAAGAGACGAAAGAAAAGACTGTCTGAATGTCTTATCGGTATTATAATGTGTTTTGCGTTTTATAAACTGAATGGAATGCAATGAATGAATAGCAAACTTAAAAGAGTCGAAGTTGTTATACACTTTCTAACCAGAAACTATTTTTTTTTGCTTAAAGCAGAATATAGTGTAGTTAAGTTAGAACTTATTATTATTTAAAGATTGTAAAATGTCTTTAGCACAATTTATATTTCATTTACAAAATCGTTATTTTCAAACCTATTTATATCGTTTTTGGTTCCTTAAATACTTTTTAATATCTAAGCTAACTCTTTATAAAAGATATTCGGCCTTGTAAGAACGGATATAGAGTATAATGTATATATACACTGCAAAGACACTTGATTATCTTTAATGCGTCTCAAGACACTGGCAATTCTGCAGTCAACATGAATAATTGACAAACTTATATCATTCGTTTTGAATAACTTGAGCTAAGTGCAAGGCAGCACGGAAAACAATAAAATCGTAATATTATATATATATGAACAGTGCAATAAGATATTATGTGGCGCTGTTGCTTGATGCTAGTTCCATTATTTGGATGTTTCCTGTTTATCAACGGTCAGCAATTAAATACGGAGGTGAGTGCTTGCAGTTTATCAAAAAATATATACTTTACTCTACTTCTATGCCCACAGATTTCTAGTGACCCTTCAAAGACAGTTTCACATCAAGGACCCGCTGCTATTGTATTTGGAAATCCGCGTTCCACCAATTTTAAGCGACGAGTACAGCGACAGAAGCACAGTCACGATAAAAAAGAGAAAAGAAAGAGGAACAAGCGACTAAGAAAGCGCAAACATGACTTTACTAGAACGACAACTAAAAAATCTTTTAAACAGAAATTATTGTACAAAGTGAAAATGAATTAAACGGCGCGCCCTAAAGTATGCAATGAAAAACATTATGTAGTTCTTATACTTTTATCAAGTCAGTTTATATATACTATATAGCTAAGGGTAACGTAACTATGCGCAAAAAACAAAAATACCATAATAATTATAATAATAATAACACACACCCCCCCCTCCCCCCCAATAAAGCAAATCAAATCTGTGTAGGCCCAAGTGTACACAGTCCTTACACAATGCCACGTGGCGTTAACGCAAAACCAACAAAATCTGTTGTCGAATATGTGTATATAAATATAAACAGCAATAGACATCAGATTTTTAATCAACAAGAGGCATAATGGAAAACCGGCGAAAACCTTCAACGATAATCATCACAATAATCGCGCACGTGATGCCAAAACAACTTATGACTTTCATTTTGTGCGAACATTTTTGCTCTGGCATATTTGCATATTTGCCAACGTGTACTGTTGTCTGACACTGAGTTGTTCAATATTTATTAAAAATTAGTAACAAGCTGTTGAGTGGCAAATGCCATTCTGTGGGTGGTGCAAGTATGCGAATTCTGACGTCGACGTTGCTTCCGCTTCCGGTTGTCTCATTTGCGTGTGCCGAGGGGCAAAGAAAACTGTGAAAATTATTTCATTTTCCTTTACAATTATGCAGACTGTACGTACAGTGTGAGAAAGTAGAGATTGTATTTATATTTTGAAATGAAATTGCTGACAACGTGCAACCAATGAGTCGGAAGTAATGCAATACAAAATAAAAGGTAAACTTTAACTTTTCTCTCGCTTTCTCTCCTTCTGTTGTTTGCTTTTTTTGTGGCAGTGGGTCAATGCTGCAGGGCAAATGTTAATGTCAACAATGCCACACATTGTAAAAAGAATATTTAATTCCAATTTTGGTGGCCCACAAAACGGCACGAAATTTGCATATGAAAAAAAACTAATTATAAACATTTTGTAACAGTTTTTGCCATTAATTCAAATTTTGAACTGCTGCGCAAACAAAAGGTAGTGCTGGTGGGAGGGAAGGTTGCTGCATGATGTGCGTAGGGCGTTAGACGGGGGGGTGTAACTAAACAAACAACGACATATGCAAGCATGTGTGTGTGGGGGGTTGAGGCAGCAACAGCAGCGGGGTGCATGTGAACTGTACAAAACAAAATGACAAATTCGTGTCATTTAAGGCAAACGCACAAATAAATAAATAAGCAGGGAAGAAAGAGAAACTTGAAGCAGCCCATATGTGAGTATGTGTGTTAGTGTGTGTGACACAACACTTGCGCCTTTTGGCAATTTTCCCAAAAACTCGAGTACCACTTCAATTTGCAGCTGTATGAGTGTGTCAGCTGTATGTGTGTAAAGTTAAGCAACACTTTTTGCACATTAGCAAAGCGACACTTGAGGCATGTGCAATGGCAGTTGAGAAACGCTCAAGTGCTGCTGATAATGCGCAAAATACAGAGGAAGAGTGTACTTGAAGCTGTCAGCGAGATACTTGCCGCACACCACACTGCCACACACACACCTCAGTAGCTGCTGCCCCACAAAATCTTACTCAGCGACATTGCCAAAATATTTTCGAAGTCAAATACAATTTAAAAGAAGATAGCAGACAAAATACAAAAAAAACATGCCTCGCCTCACCCCGAGGGCGAAAAAGGACCTCATGTGAACCTTTGTGTGGCAAACGGCAACAACTATGCAAATAACATTAATTGTTTTGCCAAACAATAGCGAAAATCGCAGCGGAAATTGGAAATGGGAAACTGTTCACAAACACACAAAACCAAACTGGCCCAAAAACTTGTAAATTATAAGCCGCTCGTTATGTAACCCTAAATCTATATGGAACTATAAATGCCGAACTCCACATGAAGTCGCTAAAAAGGAAAGGCTGCAAAACGATTCATTTAAATTTGATATGGGATGCGAAATTGTTTGTAGCCATACTATTGTAGAAAAGGTACAGTCCCAACAACAACAGAAACATTATTAACGACAACAATAATAACAACCCCATTAAACATTTGACGGTCCATTCGCGGGTAGTAAAAAGAGAGAAACACCACCACCGCCAATAAAAGATCTCTCAATACTCGCCATACTTTTTTGGGTTATGAGGTGAAAATCCTGTAGAACGCTGCTAGAGCTCTTTAAGATATGCTAAGCATATGCCTTAACAAGGCAGTTGCCATTTGATATACTTTTAATCGCTCAAAGCCAAATGCCAACCTACTTGATACGAGTTTTTTCCCATTTTCCCCCAATACTTCGTTGACTTGTGCTTTCAGGTTTTTCAGTTGGATTTTCTTTTGTGTTACAGTCCAGCGATTTGCATATGAATGAGCGTGTAATAAGGCGGCGCTAGGAAATTAAAAGTAAGCAGGAATCGTTGCGGCACATGTGTGCACAATAGAAGTACCAGGAGTGACAGGAGCGTAGAGAAAGGAGTTCCAGTTGGTTGCTGCCGTACCATGTAATGAAACATTCCTCGAGTGCGGAATTAATAGCTATGATTTGTCTTTTGTTGTATTGGATTCGGCTTTAAATTGCATTCAATTGTTTAATTGAGCGGAAGCCGAAGAAACTCAAGACGTATAAAGAAAGAATGATGAAAATACCTCAGGTGCTCCAGACGAACTATTTATATGTATGTATGCTCGAAGTTGTATTAAACTAAAGAGGAGTTTCTGCTGATGAACTGCAATTATTATCTAGATTACAACCCCTCATATGCAGGACTCTCTTACGGAAATGACTTTAATCGAAATTACGACGCATTAGCGACAAAATTTCGCACAATTTTCCCAACGTTTTGTCCCTTAGCGTGAGTGAAATTTAATCAACTTGGTTTTTCCGGCCAACTACGCTTCGTTCAATGTTGATTTTTTTTTATTATGCTAAACGCACAAATGAGCTGCCCTTTCGATGATGAGCCAGGGGTTTGACTGACCAGGAGTCACCAATGAAGCAATGATCGAAGGGGAGTCGCAAGTACACGAACTTCATTGATTAACGATTGAACAAAAGCAAAAAAAGGAACTAGCAGCTAAGTAAAGGAAAAGTTCCCTCGGGAGCAGGACACGCACACACACACGCACACATGTGAGAACCGGAGCCGGACAATCGATGGCAACATAATCAAAAAATTAAAATCTCTTTATGTTTTTATGCTCGCTGATTGAATGGTTCCATTGTTGTTGTTATTGCTCGAACGGTTTGATGAGACGTTGATGGACTCAGCGACTGGACAATGTCGTGGACGAGCACCAGGACGTGAACTTGGTCGCGCCTGACTGAACTAATCGGCTGGCAGAGAGTTACCCTCACGGTCAGCGGCAGTCGAGTGTAATGGATACATGCCAGCTTGATAGACATTGTAATATTATCCTTCCCTCGCATGGAAATTGGGAAAAAGCGTCGATTAACTTGCCTAGCCGGCAGTTTTTTGAGCCGACAGGAGAAAACCGCGAAACACGTTACTTGTTCGTTTTGTGTGGCTTCTTCTTTATACCCACACACACGCGTTTAATTAAGTCACGTTGTGACTTTAATCTTTAATCATGTTATTAGCTACGTTTTTACTTTCATTCTTTTTTTGGGATGCTTTGATTTGGCTTTCAGCGCTAATTGCTAGCCTAGTAGGTTTTCCCACATCTCACACACACACATCCTTTTGTCAGCACAAAGTTTCGAGTGGCTTTTGAAGTGTGACAACTGTTTGAGCTTCCACTTTCGTTCCTTTGTGCTCCAGGTGCGAACTCGAATTGTGCGAAAGAAATACTGTAGACTCATGCATTTAATGACAGTAGCACAATGACAGCTGCTGTCCTTGCGACTTCCATCGCATCGACTTATAAAACTGTCTCGTAAATAGCGCAGAAGTAGCACTTGAACAGAAAAAGAAAAATCCAATAAGCCGGCTTGAGGCAGAAACAATGACGCCTCGATGATGACTAAGCGATGTGTCTCTCTCTCTCTCTGAGTGTAGGACCAACCCCCGTAAGGGACATGAGCAAGTCCTTAATATATTGTTGCCTGTGCTGTCCATTTTTATTGCAATTTGCACAACGTTGTGGGTGAAAGTGAAAGTCGCAACTTGGATATTTGATTACGAAATGTTAAGCAATCTAAGCCAAGACAAGACACGCCCATAAGGGGAGCCCCGCTCATTATGAGCGACAAGTGAAAGTTGTTGTTGGGGGCGAAAGTGCTCACGAGAGTCAATAATGATAAACATAAAGCTAACAGATTGCGGGGGGTTGACCGAAACTTGCTGACGTCTGATATGCTCAGTGCATTAATTGCCAAAATTAAATTTATTTCGTTCATTAATACATAGGATATACGGCAACTATGCCATGCAAAATGTCAAGTAATCAAGTACATCCTGCGCACACGCGACTACCAAATGGCTGACTCGTATCCTGCGGCTGGCAGTTCTTTCATTTGAATGACAGTCGTCGACACATGACATATCCAACATGTCATGTTGCTTATTAAACGCATAAATATTGCCCAGTATGGTCTCTCTGCTCAAGGGAGAGATGGGGGACATCGGGCTCCAGGCTGGACCACCCTTTAGTCCTTAAAGCAGCAGGTAAGCGCTCATAAAATTCCAATCAATTCGCAACAAAGAGCCAACAATCACATAATGATGCAGAGTTTAGTTGTGGGTTATAGTTAAACGGAACCAAACCAGAACCAGGCCAGACCTAACCATTGTCCTTTAGTAAGGACACAATTTAATGGACAATGGTCGCAAATCAACGGTAAAGATGTGAGACTCTCGTAACAATCATAGTAAGTCCTTCTACGGCTTCAAGCAAGGACTGCTGGCACACTTTTGCTCAAAAATTGTTTTTTTTTTCTTTCGTTCCCGTCGTTAATCAATTAACTTAACGCCCACAACTGGTGGGGTGACCGGTTACGCCCACTTACATACACGGATACGGCTGCTTGTCACAACTGCTGTTGATTCATGTGGCCCCTTTATCTGTATTTGCTTGACCACTTCAATATGCCAAACAAATCAAACACACCCGCTCGTCCTTGTTGTTCGCCCTTCCCTTTCGAAAACAAGTCTTTGACAGTCCGAGCAAATATTGAAAAGTGAAAAGTTTATATGCTTCCAATATGTAACTGCTGCTGCTGTGGTTGTACCACTGATTTATGCCACAAATTTTGATAATTTATTGTTGACTGTAACAAGAAAAAAAAAAGGGAAGAATCCTAAGCAATGTTGATAAACTCGCAGGTACCCTATACTAAGTTGTAAGTAAGGTTTGCTATAAAAATATTCAGCTAAGGAAAACGTGTCTTAAAAGGAGAGAAAACTTGGTCTACACCTCTTAAGTTATTGGATACGAACAGGGTATAAAAAAGCAAAGAAGCAAATCTTTTTTTGTGGTTTCTGACCCCAATGTTCAAGTGGTTTGCTGGTTTGTTTTTGATGGATTTTTCTTTATATTTGACTTTTTGCGTAAATTGCATTGATTGAAAGTTGTAATTTGTTGAAACCTTTTGAGTGTCATCGTCCTTGCTTGTTTGATTAGTACTCCATCAATTAGAGTAATCCAGTGACTTCTAATATTTACTTTCATCCCACACACCACACGAAAACATTATTAGCTCATGTGGTATATGAGTATCAACTTATTTATTCGAATCTATTGCCTCAATACGCTGATTAATCTGCGTCCAAAGAATTAACTATATTTCAACGGCTGCTCATCCTGAGCTAAGTTTCTACTGCCCCGGGGAATTTTGCAAAGTAAAAGCCGTTCTGTGGTTGCTGGGCTGTTGGCTGGTACTTTGCGGTTAGACCCAGTTACAGTTTCGCACTCATGTGTGTAATCCCTTCGCTGACCCAAAACTGCCCCGAGGCTGACCGAAAAAAAAAGGATGGGGAGTCTGCGCTCGCTCTTTGACATTATGTAATCCAATGCGGGACCACGTTTATTACAGTTGTACACCCTTCTGCCCTTTTCCGTTGCCTTGACGAAATGAATTTGAACCTGACTGATGGTAACAGTTGGCATGATTGACTGGTCTAGTCTGGTATCTTCGCGAACTCGACCAACTGGCCCCCCAAAAAATGAATCATTGACCTGGCAACGCAACATTGCACCAAATTAGGCAAATAATTCAAAATAATTAGACGCGTTTGATTTGACTTGACTGGATTGTGCTGAGCATTTGTTACGGCAGCTTAAAATTCCACTCGCGCACTAAACCCCAACCCCAAAGTCGAACCCTAACCCTTAATGCCCAGAAATGGTCACACAAAGTGCCCATTTGAGCGGCCATTTCCATAATGGCAACTGTAGGGTGCGCACTTGACACTTCATAATAATGAAATTATGACTGCTTATGACCATCCAAAATGAAGTGAAAAAAATATGAAATGGCAAACCCTTTTTATTATTTTCATTTTCTGTTATTTTTACTGGCAAACACCCAGCGAACAATTGTTGCAACTACTTTTCTTCGATGGTCTTCGGTCCGAATGTCTGTGAAAATAACATGCACACAGCTGCTTGAAGACTTTTAGCTTTGGCCACTTTCTTTGTTGGCAGCCGAGGGTCATACGTTGGCCATTAGTCTGGAGACGGACAACAACGAATCCATTTCCGATATTGGGTGATAAAATTTTATGCATGTAATTTGCAGCGATTTGTTGCGTCGTCTACAGTTAGCTGCTGGTACTGCTTCAAAACAAAAAAAAAAAAATAAAAAAAATGGGGGTCGTCGTCTGTTGCCGTATCTGCAAGTGTCATTGCAAAATTGTTATTGACAACATGACGGGGGAGTCGTAAATATACATATAAATACTCATCTACTCACAAACATAGTTGGCTTAAATTATTTAAAAGCATTTGCTTAACGACACTAAAACGGGTTGAAATCCGATAAGTGTGGTCATTGACTGGTTATATCAAAGTGATGTGTTGAAAGATACTTAAAAAAGATTTGGTGTGAGGTCGACATATTCATAAATATGCAAATAACAAAGTTCGATACAACGAATTTGTTTTATACTCGTCATGCATATGAAATCTGTACTGCAGGATATATTTTCATATGGGAACCATCAGAAAAATCATTCTAATCGAAGCAGTTCAATATGCAATCGAGTCATACAGTGAAAATAATCATTACGCTTGACTAAGGCACAGTTTTTATACCCTGAACCCATTGAAAATGGGTAAAAAAGGGTATAATGGTTTTGTGCAAAAGTATGTAACAGGCAGAAGGAAGCATCTCCGACCCCATAAAGTATATATATTCTTGATCAGCATCAACAGCCGAGTCGATATAGTCGTTCTCAGAGACTTTAAGAGCTAGAGACTCCAGATTTAGAACATAAGCTCGCTTAATCCCTTGGCAGTACAAGTTTGTTTCAAATTTTCGATAACTCTTCCCGTTTCCAATATACACATGTGATCGATAACAACAAAATATTGATTTTGGACAACTTTTTGATGCAGTTTGAAAGATTAGACTAAATAATGATAATCTGTGAAAATTTTATTGAAATCGGTTGAGAATCACTGGAGAGATGGAACATTGAAGTTAAGGAAGTATGCATTACACGCGTACACATACACATACTTGCAAGCAGTGACTGTATACGTAAAGTATACGGTTCAGGGTATCGTCTAGTCGGGATTTCTCGACTAGAGCCTTCTTACTTGTTTTAATCTGCTCATTATGTTGAAATTTATAATCTTAAATTCTTCGAATACTAGCAATGTTTTCTAATCGAAATAACTTCTAACAAATGACTAAATAATATCCTTAAAACCGTAACAATAAATAAACTTCTGCTTTATCTATCAAATAGTACTTTTAAATCTATTCAAATTCAGCCACAAAAGAACAAAGTACACTATTTAACTTTCCCACATCCATTTGAATACTTTGTCGCATACTTTTAAGTACAGTTTCGTGACAACGCCCACTTCCTTAAGCACATTTGGGATGTATGATAAATGACGTCACCTTTAGTTTACGATCTTGCTGTTTTGTGGGTGAAATTAGCATAGAATGCGCATAAAATCATAAACAGACCACATAAATAAGCACATTAAAAAATCACATCAGCACCATTAAAATAGTGAAAATGTGCAAATTAGGCGCGCCCGTTGCGACATTTGCGCGTTTTATGGCCATGCTCGATTTTTAGAGTGGAAATTGTGCCACGATAAGTGCCACACCCCCTCCACATAGTTCAGTCTATGCGCATGTGGCTGTGGCCTGATTTATGGGCGCATATTTGTGATATATGTCTTGGATTTTAAGGATTTTGCACAAATTACAATATCCACAGAGAGAGAGAGAGAGAGAGACAACTTGAGTGATGCTCTCAGTGTATCCTAGATATCCTGGCGCATATGCGCATAATTTTTGGCCACAACCAAGACAAAATCAAAGTAAAATTTTCGTAATTTGATTTATTGAGCGACTTAACGTAGAGAACGTGCTCAATGTTTTTTTTTGTTTTTTTTTCGCGAATGTTTTTACGCAAACTCTGAAATTGATTTACTTTGATTTTGCATTTTAAATTGAGGGTTGCTGTGACTGGCATTAGCCGGGGTTACCTATGAGCCTATGAGCGAGGGTTGCACACACATACAAACATCGATATCGATGTCAATTGGTGACGTCTTTTGGCGCTTTTGTTTCGCTGTCGCTACCAATTTATTTTCGATATACTCGAATTCGGAGCACTAAGCAGCCATAATTCCCATTGCATTATGTGCGGCCTGAAATGACAAACACTCGACCAAACCAGACAAAATAACAGGCGACACACACGCGTCCTGCACGCAATTTTAAATGGATTTATTGATACGCTTCGTTGCCACAATAACAACAACCGACAAGCACCAAGGGGCTGGGTAACATGTTTGCAAACATTGGCAGCAACAAATGCCCAGCTATATTTCAATTGTCACCGAATGAACCCATCAACCCAATAGTGCCTGCCACTGATCCTGGTCTAACTCCTGGATGCTTCTGTTTCTGCAGCGCTCCGCTGCATGGGAAACGGGTATTTTTGAAGCGTCGCTGAGTTTATTACGCGCATCATTTGCGAATTTTGATTTTTAATGATTTCAGCCGCTGGCCAAATTGAATTTTGATTAGTTGGCAACATTTTCGCGCACGCGTCTCCGTTTTCCCAGGCTGCGTGGTTGGTCCTTAAACATTTTGATTGATTTCAATTATTTGTCAACGATCTGTCTGGGTTAGAACACAAAACTGCCGCTACGGCTGCATCTGCTCATTCTTCTATATGGTATTGTAAATCAATTTTTTCTCCAATGTTATGTAAATTTGTTAAAAATTTGATCATTTTTTTAAGATTATTTTCGAGTCCCATTAAAATGTCATTTATAATGATTGCAGCTTTGTTTATGATCAGCAACAAAACAGTTTTTGTTTTGTGAATGTATTTTTAATGGTAACATTTACCAATTTAAACTGCTCTTTGGGCAGTCAAATGATTTTTAATTCGATAATACACACATTGAAGCATTTAATAAAATTAATTAGGCTTTATTAAATTTTAAATGATTTTTAAATTGATTCTACAAATTTTGTATGGTAAAAAGTCAGTCATGTGCAAATTATTAAAAATTCCCTACGTTATGTTTATTTTGTGTCAACCATTTGCTACAACAAGTCAAAGCAAAATGCGGAGTCAACTAATAGTTTATGTGATTATTTTGGCAGCTTTTACGGTGATTCTTTATAATGTGAGTACAATACATTGATTTTCTATTGTAATGTTCCTTGATGCTTGTTATAGGAGGCAACCCACGTAAGGTTGACAAATGTCAAGTGCAGTTCGGACACTAAGAATTTCGTGGTGGAGAGATGCCGCTTAAAGGCGGTTCAGAGAAACAAAACCTTACTTCAGTTTACCGCTACTATATTGGAGAAACTGACCGATATAGGAGGCAGATTTCGACTTATGAAAAGAGCTAATGGCTATAAGCCCTTTCTATATGATATCAACTTCGATGTATGTGAGTTTCAAAAAAAGCACAACAATCCAGTTCTAAATATGGTTTATAGAACATTTAAGGACTATTCTAATTTAAATCATACATGTCCTTATAATGTAAGTTTAATATTGAATACAGATTATGATTTATTTTAATTTTCTTATCACACAGGGAACGATATATATCAACGATGCATTTTTAAACCCTGAAAATATTTTACTTCCACTGCCAACGGGAGAATATGCTTTTTTTATGACTTGGTCATTTAATAGAATTGGTCATCTAAGAACCTATTTTTATTTTGAGTATGTCGAGGATCATTGATCTTATACTAACAAATAAATGCAAATGAAAATATACTTGATCTTTAATAAATAACACTCACTGATTTTTATACAATTGGTAAAAAGGGTATAATGGTTTTGTGCAAAAGTATGTAACAGGCAGACGGAAGCATCTCCGACCCCATAAAGTATATATATTCTTGATCAGCATCAACAGCCGAGTCGATATAACCATCCGTCTGTCGCGTCGATCTCATCTATGACATCTAGAGACTACAGATTTGAAAGACAAGCTCGCCTAATCCCTCGGCAGTACAAGTTTGTTTCAATTTTTCGATAACTTTTCCAGTTTCCGATATACACATGTGACCGATAACAAAATCTTAAATTTGGAAAACTTTAAAATGGCGTTTGAAACTTTAGACGAAATAATGACAATGTGTAAAATATTAATTGAAATCCGTTGAGAAACACCGGAAATATGGAATACTGAAGTTAAGTCAAGTATACGCGAACACACACACATACATGGAAGCACATACTGTCCGCGCTTATTATAGAGTTAAGGGTGTTTTCTAGTCGGTCTCGACTATAGCCTTGATATTTGTGAATATAATTAAAATCTTTAAATGGAACAGTTTAAAAAGCGTTTTCAAATTATAAATAACTTTTTAATCTACGCTGAAAATTTTCAATCTTAATCAATCATGAGTGAAAACATTAAAAATGCTTTTCGTTACATTTATTTTGTGTTAACCATTTGCTGCAACAAGTCAAAGCAAAATGCGGAGTCAACTAATAGTTTATGTGATTATTTTGGCAGCTTTTACTGTGATTCTTTATAATGTGAGTACAATACGTTGATTTTATATTGTGATGTTCCTTGATGCTTGTGTTAGGAGGCAGCCCACGTAAGGCTGACAAATGCCAAGTGCAGGTCGGACACTAAGAATCTCGTGGTGGAGAGATGCCGCTTAAAGGCGGTTCAGAGAAACAAAACCACACTTCAGTTTACCGCTACTATATTGGAGACAATGACCGATGTAACAGGCAGAGTTCAACTGAAGAAAAGAGCTAACGGCTATAAGCCCTTTCTATATGATATCACATTCGATGTATGTGAGTTTCATAAAAAGCACAACAATCCATTTCTAAATATTGTTTATAGAACATTTAAGGACTATTCTAATATGAATCATACATGTCCTTATAAGGTAAGTTTAATATTGAATACAGATTATGATTTATTTTAATTTTCTTATCATTCAGGGAACCCTATATGTCCACGATGCATTTTTAAACCCTGAAAATATTTTACTTCCACTGCCAACGGGAGAGTATGGTTTATTTATGACTTGGACATGTAATAGAATTGGTCATGTAAGAACCGATTTTTATTTTGAGTATGTCGAGGATCATTGATCTTATACTAACAAATAAATGCAAATGAAAATATACTTGATCTTTAATAAATAACACTCACTGATTTTTATACCCTTAACCCATTGAAAATGGGTAAAAAGGGTATAATGGATTTGTGCAAAAGTATGTAACAGGCAGAAGGAAGCATCTCCGACCCCATAAAGCATATATATTTTTTTATCAGCATCAACAGCCGAGTCGATAAAGTTTCGATAACTTTTCCGGTTTTCGATATACACATGTTATCGATAACAACAAAATCTTGAATTTGGAAAACTTTGAGAAGGAGTTTGAAAAATTAGACGAAATAATGAGAATCTGTGAAAATTTTATTATTGAAATTATTGAAATCGGTTGAGAAACACCAGAGATATGGAACACTGAAGTTGTGTGCGCGTACACACACACTCACACATACTTGCAAGCAGTGACTGTACGCGTTAAGTATAGGGTTCAGGGTATAGTCTAGTCGGGATTTCTCGACTAGAGCCTTCTTATTACTGAATATAATATAAACCTTTAAATGGAACAGATTAAAAAGCGTTTTCAAATTCTAAAAAATTATCCATGTTAATTAATCAGGCGTGAAAACATTAAAAATGCTTTTCGTTATATTTATTTTGTGCAAACCATTTGCTGCAACAAGTCAAAGCAAAATGCGGAGTCAACTAATAGTTTATGTGATTATTTTGGCAGCTTTTACGGTGATTCTTTATAATGTGAGTACAATACGTTGATTTTATATTGTGATGTTCCTTGATGCTTCTTATAGGAGGCAACCCACGTAAGGTTGACAAATGTCAAGTGCAGTTCGGACACTAAGAATATCGTGGTGGAGAGATGCCGCTTAAAGGCGGTTCAGAGAAACAAAACCTTACTTCAGTTTACCGCTACTATATTGGAGAAAATGACCGATATAAGAGCCAGATTTCGACTTATGAAAAGAGCTAATGGTTATAAGCCCTTCCTATTTGATATCACATTCGATATATGTGAGTTCCAAAAGAAGCACAACAATCCATTTGTAAATATTGTTTATGGAATTTTAAAGGACTATTCTAATTTAAATCATACATGTCCTTATAAGGTAAGTTTAATATTGAATACAGATTATGATTTATTTTAATTTTCTTATCATACAGGGAACGGTATATATCAACGATGCATTTTTAAACCCTGAAAATGTGTTAATTCCACTGCCAACGGGAGAATATGCTGTATTTATGACTTTTATATTTAATGGAATTGGTCATGTAAGAACCGATTTTTATTTTGAGTATGACGAGGATCATTGATCTTATACTAACAAATAAATGCAAATGAAAATATACTTGATTTTTAAAAAATAACACTCAATTTGTATACCCTGAACCCATTGAAATATGGGTAAAAAGGGTATAGTGGTTTTTTGAAAAAGTAGAAAGCATCTCCGACCCCATAAAGTATATATATTCTTGATCAGCATCAACATCCGAGTAGATATAGTCATGTTCGTCCGTCTGTCCTTCAGTTCGTTCGTCTGTGCGTCCGTCCGTCTGTATGTATAAACGCGTCGATCTTATCTATGAGATCTAGAAACTCCAGATTTTCGACAAAATTTCCAGTTTCCGATATACACATGTGATCGATAACAGCAAGATCTTGGATTTGGAAAACTTGCAGCAGCGTTTGAAACCAGCGTTTGAAACGAAATAATGACAATCTGTAAAATATTAATTGAGCTCGGTTGATAAATACCGGAGATATGGAATATTGAAGTCCAGTATACGCGTACACACCCACACACACACACATACGTGCAAGCACATACTGTCCGCGCTTAGTATAGATAGTATCTTCTAGTCGGTATTTATCGATTAGAGCCTTGTTATTTGTGAATATAATTAAAATTTTAAAATGGAACAGTTTAAAAACCATTTTCTAATTCTAAATGATTTTTTAATCTATGCTGAAAATTTTCAATCTTAATCAATCATGCGTGAAAATAGTAAAAATGCTTTTTAATATACTTATTTTGTGTAAACCGTTTGCTGCAACAAGTTAAAGCAAAATGCGGAGTCAAATCGTAGTTTTTGTGATTATTTTGGTAGCTTTTACGGTGATTTTTTATAATGTGAGTACATGCATACATACATAAATACATGTGATGCTTGTTATAATATTTGCGGCTTGGTAAGTTAATCATTTCATAAATTTTGATATATATATATATATATATATATATATATATAATATAATATAATATAATATAATATAATATGAAAATGAGTAAAAAGGTTATAATGGTTTCGTGCAAAAGTATGTAACATGCAGAAAGGAAGCATCTCCGACCCCATAAATTCTTGATCAGCATCAACAGCGGAGTCGATATAGCCATGTCCGTCTGTCCGTCCGTCCGTCCGTATGTATGAACGCGGCTCAGAGACTATAAGAGCTAGAGACTCCAGATTTGGGACATAAGCTCGCCTAATCCCTAGGCAGTACAAATTTGTTTTAAATTTTCGATAACTTTTTCCGTTTCCGATATACACATGTAATCGATAACAACAAAATCTTGAATTTGGAAAACTTTTTGATGCAGTTTCAAGGATTAGACTAAATAATGACAATCTGTTTAATTTTATTGAAATCAGTTGAGAAACACTAGATATATAGAGTATTGAAGTTAAGAATGTATGCACTATACGCGTATACACACATATTTGCATGCGTAAAGTATAGTTTTCAGGGTATCGTCTAGTCAGGGTTTCTCGACTAGAGCCTTCCTACTTGTTTCTTTTAAACATGCTTAATAAAGATGTCCAAACGTAAATAAACATGTGATATATTAAACTACCCCTCTTTTAATATGCATAACTCATAAATGACCGACCACTCACAAAACTTAATGGACCTCAACCACTCGTAACAACAACAATTTTGGTTTCGAGTGCCCGCATAAAAGTCACACTCACACACTCATAAAAGAGCACCCAAAAGTGAACAACAACAATAAATAATAAATAATATTTCATATAAATAATTGTTTCCCGTTCTTTTGCATAGACCCAAAAATTGGGATGTGCGATGAAAAATATGTTAACTAATCACCGTAGGAAAGGATTTTTATGGGTTTTCATTTCCGCATATAATCGACTTATGCCACAAGCTAGAGAGAAACTGAAAAGCAGTCAACGGGAAAAACCAAAAGCGGAAATGTGGAACGTTAAGCGCCAAGCCAAAAGATTTCACATCGAGGTGATATATGTCAGACGGCAAAATGTTGCGAAAAATGCCGTAGAAAAATGTCATTTCCTTTATGAAAGTCGGATGTGAGTCAAATAGCCAAAAGTGGGCGTGGTCGACGCTGCTAGTCTCAATAAACATAAAGCAATTCACATATGAATCGAGTGTTGTGCAGAAAACTTTTGTGACACTCACAAATCAACTTGCTACATGTTGCAATAAAAACAACAGGGGTTGTGGCAAAGGCGGAGGCAGCGGCGAAGTAAAACCATATACAATATTTATGGTTATTGACCAGTTTGGGACTGATAGTAGCAGCAATTACAGCAGCTTAATGACTTGTAATATTCGCCTGGAAAGTCACCCAAGTGGCGAGCATCTATTTGGTTGGCAACTGTTGCCAAGGTCTACACAAAGGCATCCAAGGCAACGGGTGTCACTCACAGCACTCCTGGCCGCATTTGAATATCCGTTCGATGGCAATGGCTCCTGTAATTAGATGCCAGGCGCAACGCATGCCAAATCCAAGATAATAACACCGCGGTGGTCTTCGTCTTTTGAGTGGCACTCGTCAGTGGCCTGTGAAAAAAACTAGAAAGAATAAAACGCGGCAGGACACTGGCGCAAAAACACTTTATCAATTGACACACACCATGACAACAATGCCACTCACAAATCCAGGCACAGCTAATTGTAAATTCAAACATTTTTTATTCCAGTTTTTTTTTTATTACTGTATTGAAATTTGACTAACGCGCGTCTAGTGAAATTTATTGCGTTTCCTTGATAATGACATAATATTTTACGCTTCGACAAAGCTAGAAAGCAAAGTGGGGCGAGAACTGAAGAACTTCACTTGAAAGCATCGACAGTTTTTTTTTTATTATTTAAATTTCAATTCTGTGTGTGTGTTCCACATTTCCATTAATTTTAAGTGGTGCTCACAGTTTCCGCTATGGAATTGGAATTGAAACTTGCGGGCTGTGGGGTGAATTCGACCCACAAGGATCTGAGCCTGGGTGGTTCTCTTCTGCTATTGTTTGGCCGCTGTAGCTGTATCGTTTGCATTATGCTATTGTTATTGACTTTTGCGCGCCGCTCAATCATAATCATAATGAATTGTTCGCTGCTTACCTGCGACCCATTCTTATCAGTTGGACAGGCATGTCATTTGCATAATGTAAACATTTCTACATACAAAACACTCACTGCCAAGTAGAAGATAGCTAAAGCGCTTTGGTAAAATCAAAGGATTTAGCTCAAACAAATTGGCAACATATTTGCGATGCTTTGCTCAAGTGGGCCACGTGAGCTGAAAGCCAGATCTTCAAAGGTAAGGCCACTGGGCAAACAATTGGCAAAGAAGCAAATAGAGCGCAAAAAAAACAAGTAAGAAGGCCCTAGTCGAGAAATCCCGACTAGACTATACCCTTAACCCTATACTTTACGCATACAGTCACTGCTTGCAAGTATGTGTGAGTGTACGCGTATAGTGCATACCTTCTTAATTTAATTACTCCATATCTCCGGTGATGCTCAAGCGATTTCAATAAAATTTTCACATATTGTCTTTATTTAGTCTAATCTTTCAAACTGCATCAAAAAGTTATCTAAATTCAAGATTTTGTTGTTATCGATAAGATGTGTATATCGAAAACAGGAAAAGTTATCGAAACTTTATCGACTCGGCTGTTGATGCTGATCAAGAATATATATACTTTATGGGGTCGGAGATGCTTCCTTCTGCCTGTTACATACTTTTGCACAAACCCATTATACCCTTTTTACCCATTTTCAATGGGTTAAGGGTATAAAAAAGGGAGTGAAGAGCACAAGAATTGTGACCTTAATTTGCAAAAGTAAATAAAAGTGCAGAAAAGAAGAAAGCGTAAAGCTGCACGCAAAAAGGATTTTAAAATCTAATTTTGAAATTTGAAAGCAAAACCGCCAAAGCGAACAAACATTGGCTTATCAGTGGGGATGGGGGAGAAAGTGGAACCCTTTTTGAAAAATTTACATGCTAGTAACGCACACACACACACACACACACACACACACGCACACACATGCATATTATTTGCAAATTAGCTGGCTTGGTAAACGGGCAAAAGAGAGAAAGACATGCGAAATGGAACCAATAAACCGTGAAGCACACACGCAGGCGGCCGCCAAACACCAGTCAACAGACAGCAGGATCCAGACACGCAATCAATGTGCTCAATCCGTACCCGGGGTCCATGTTGTTCTTGTTGTCATTTTGTCAAGCGCGTTTGGGAATCATTGCCTGCAGGGGCAAGCAAGCGGCGTTGCCTCTTGTTTGCTTTAAAGTTTGCAAAAAAAATTTTTTTTGTTGGTTGCGGGGCAACCGCTGCTCAACATTTCATTAAAGGGTTGGGGAGTGAGGAGTTGTTATGTTTGCTTTGCGAAAGTCGTAAAGTTTGCCCAGGCATCGTCATCATCAACATCCTGATCCTGGTGGCCAGCACATTAGACCTGTTTGTCATGTGGAACATGATTTGAGGCATTTCTGCTTCAATTGCTTTGAATAGGCGGCTGCGAAAATGGATATGATGAAAGAAAAGTGTTTGCCATTTGCATGCTCTCTGTTCCAGTCCAATATGAATGCGATGGCAACATTAAAGGATGCTCGCATTCTGCCTGCTTGTAGGTTATGTTGAGGTGTGCTTTTGTACACAACTGTACGCAGTATTGGAAGGTAATGAAGATTTAGCAATACCTGTGTAAAAGAAGATGTAGAAATAAAGAAACTATTCTTACATATATTAATTACATATAGAAAAAAAGTTTTGTTAAAAAATATATCTGTTCGTAAGTTTAAAAAATGTTAGAAATAATAGATAGATTTATGTTTGGAATGTTAAATATCATTCTCCGAAAACAATTTGCGCTTAGAGCTTTTCGAAAACATTTGATTGAATTTTTCAACCTCTAAGAGATTAGTTATTAAGGTATGTTTTTTTGATTGGATCTTCTAAGTTTCCATAACATCTGTCATGATTTAACTTATATTGTGATCTGGTGATGTTACTCAGCACAATACTTCCTATTCTCTAAGTAACACAGTTTCAATACATATTCCGCACACGAACGTTTATTGACAAGCTCCTTCCACTACTTTCTGATTAGCAAACAATTCCCAAAATGACCAGCAAAACAAGGCAACGTTCAGTGCCATTTTAAACTTATGGTACAGTCTACACATTGGGAATTCACAAAATTACCAAAACTAACGAGCGGAAAATACATTTTTGAAGTTTGCAGCATCATTCTGAAAGGGCAATTGAACGGTGAATGGTGCTTGGTGCTTGGTGCATGAGGTTTTCGTTTTTAGGGTGGACACTTGGTGGACAGCACAGCAGTTTAACCCTTACGTGTTAGCCAATTAACATAGCAACAACAACATGGCAACTGTGGCAAATGCCGCGCACTTGACCAACAGTAGTAGTAGAAAGAGGAAGGAAATTACGTGTTTGTTGGTGCTCTAATTGAAAGTCATTGAGCGTAAATAACTGGCATGTTGTTGTTGTTGTTGTGTTTGGCAAAAACGCATTTGTCACACGCGTTGCCAAACTTCAAACAGGTTAGGCAGCTGGCGGCATTTTTAGCCAAAAATATTTAACAAATGACTGAGCCACTCAGTGAATGGTCAACTTCAACAGACAAAAGTTCACTTGCCAATGCACACAAGCTTGACAGTTGTCTGTGTGTTTGTCACACAGTTTGACAGCCACTTAGACTCACGCACACACACAGAACATACACACAGTTTCATATGCAAAACGTTAAGAAACGCCCCTGCCACAACATGTCACAACCTTATCATTATCATCTTTATCTAACCTAATAACTGAAGTGAAATTGAAACAGCTTAACCCTTATAAACAACAGCTCACAGCTGTCTAAGGGCACCGGCTCACCCCTTTCATAAATCACACCAAAATATAATGTCGAAAGATTCTTTTAAAATATTACGAAAAAATATGAACGCTCGGAAAAACTGATGAAAAATCCCATCCATGACGCGACCAATGTCAAAGTGTTGCAAAAGGGGTTAGGCTTAGAGTCAAACCGCAGAGGAGTGAGTTCAAAATCCGGGAGACTTACAAGCGTCTAACATCAATCAAAAAAAGAAAAAACTCCCTTCTCGATGATGCGATTTGAACTAACGATGCAACGCCCCACGGTTCAGTTGTTCACGGTTTTCACATGTGTGACAAGAAGTCATTTGAAATTGGTTAAAATTTTTAAAGTAGATTGCTCGAATCCAGCTCGTGGATTGGCAAAGTCGCGTGTCAATGTCTAACCCCTTTGGGATTTGCACAGCTCTTTGAATAATGATGATTATGTCGGCCTTTTGGGAAAATTTGCATGTGAAATATAAATCGCGAGTGCAGAATGCGCCATGTAATTTACACGTTTGACAAAGTATCAATGATATCGTCGATGACATGGCGTCGTCGACGTCATCACCCATGACACAAATCGTCGCAAATCGTTATTTACAATACACAACAAACGATTTCTATTCCTTCGCAGACTGCCTCTGTAAACTTCTGTGTAATGTGTTCGTTTTCACGCCACAGAAAAAGTTTGTTAGCAGTAGTCGAGGGAGGGGGCGGAGACGAGTGTTTGGCGGCAGCAGTGTCACAAATACCCCGCGGCGCTTTCGCTACACATCCTTACAACAATGTGTGAAAGTTTTTTTCTGTCTTCGTAAAGAGAAAAAGAAAAAAAAATGAAGCGCCCCATGTGTCACACACAGGCAGTACTCTTTGTGCTCTTCCCCCCGCAGCGGCCCTTCTCTACTCGTCTGCTTTTTAGTAGTTTTTAATGTTGTTTTGGTCCCGGAGGCTTTTTGGCACTCGGCTCGCCTGGGGCGTTTTGTACTTTACTACAAAATTAATTTTAACCACAGACACCCAAAATTGCAACAGTTCGATGATTAATGATTTGTTTCTTTTTAGCCAGCACGCGATCGAGTGAACAACTGTTCTTGTTGCCTGTCTTCTATTTTTTAATCGTAATGACGAAATTTGATATACCCCAAAAGCACATAGGGGCTTTTTTTTATTGTCGGGGATTATTCATTTGGTTTGCCAGCGAAATTCATTAATAATTTTTATGGTTTTGTTACCAAGCAATCGCTGCATGTCGTCAAAGTCAAAGTGAATGTAATGAAAAATGTCGAAAAATTATAAATATGAAAGATGGTGTTGAGGGTAAACCACTGGAAGATAGCTTGCACTAATGGTATTTCTCAAAAATGTAGACTCAAAGTGAAGAGTTGATTGAGTTTGACTTAACAATTAACACAAATAAAAACGTCAGAACTTCAGCAAACGAGATCTAAATCTTTAACCATCTCCCAAATAAGTTAAATCATTCCTGCAAAAGAAAATTATAATAAATATAGCTCATAGAATAGACGACGCCTGTAGTTATTTCCTCTACATCGAAGTAATGGTTTTTTTAAATATTTTTTGTAAAGAAGATTTTAATAAACGAGTTTATTTACCATATTAATTTATTTTTTCCATAAAGAGTTTGAAGTCAAAGACATCAAAAATGTATGATGAAAACTAGTCAAAAGCTATGCAATATATATATATCCATACTATGCAATATTGCTTTTGAATGCATTTAATCAAAAATCAAATCAAATCTCACACTGCTTCTGTCGAATATTCATTCGAACACTCAAACAAGACTCGAAGCTCAGATGCGACATCAAGTTCATATCTTATTTGCAATACAGACTATTTGCCATTTTTCAAAGCTGTCAGCAACATACACCGACACGACGCACGCAACATGCCACATTGCCACATCCTTTCTAGTTCTTTCACAAACACACACACACACACCTTTGCATCACTTGGCGCCACATCAGGAGACGCCCCGGCAATGCAGAAGCAATGCGTTCAACAATAAAAAGACAAACATATTGACAGCTCAATGCCATTACCGTAATGTTTAAATAAAAATTTGCATTCATTTAGCTGGCGTGGCGTCACCCACACAGCCCAAGGGGCAATTCCCCCATCCACCACTCTCTGTCTCTCTCTGGCAGACTGGCGCCAATCAGTGGCACGTCAAAAGTAACGCGCACAACACTTCGACATATGTTTCAGTTAACTTTTGCGAATATTTCGAAAAATTGCACACAACAAGTGACGATTTGGGCGTTGCCGTTTTGGAAAAGTGGAAAATGCCAACAGCATCATCATCATCAGTGTTGCCACGCCTGAAATCTGCCCCCCAACCCGAACACAGC
Source organism: Scaptomyza reducta (assembly GCA_035044485.1). Taxonomy (NCBI): domain Eukaryota; kingdom Metazoa; phylum Arthropoda; class Insecta; order Diptera; family Drosophilidae; genus Scaptomyza; species Scaptomyza reducta. The sequence continues at coordinate 96,201 of JAWNNV010000952.1, forward strand.
TTAAAATTAATGATGTTTTGCCACGAAATAGTTGATGGGCATTGTGAAAAGCGCGAAAACTGGCAACTGAGTGTTTTGTGGAAATGGTAAACTGGGAACTAAAGCACATGTGCGATTGTGATTCTGACTCACTGACTGACTTTTCATATCCGTTTGCAATTTTTAAGCTTTCTTACGTCTATTATGTGTTTCCCCCCTTTACGCAATTGACGCGTAAATTGACATTGCTTTGCTTTTTAGGTAAGATTCCATTCGGGCATCCTTTACAGCTCGTTATGCTAATATCCTGATGCCGAGAAAGAGTTTTTGATTAATGATGCCCAAAAATGGGGGATAAAAATGAAGAAAAAACGTAACAGCTGTAGCTGCAACAAAATTATTAGTAAAAAGTTTATTTTTTATTTTTTTTTAAAGTAGTCGAAATAATAATCTAAGAATAATGCGTATAAGTTAAAGTTCTCCACTTACAACAAGCAGGAATAAGGGTCCTGTCTGCGGTGCTGCTTGACTTGTTATGGTTTTATATTACGCTACTTTACTCTTTCAATATTTAATCAGTAAGGTATATACAATAATCAACCAGCAGGCAGGCAGGCAGGCAACAGGCATTGAGTTCGGGGACCCTTAATCAAAAAATCAAACGCTTGACATTCAATATGGTCTAATTTTTTACGCTGCCATTAAACAAATTATTGGCATGCCATCAATGGGAAAACAACAAAAGCAAACGGAAAATGACAGGCAGCTTGAAGTGCCCAATACTCTCTCTCCCCAGAGATTTCTGGGCATATCAATAAACCAAACAACAAACAACACGAAGCTAAACAAACTGTTCGACTGACTGCGTGACGGACTGGTAATTGAAATTTTAGAACGAAAGCACGCAACGTGCCACAAACAACGTGCTACAAAGGTGCGCAACTGTACGCAATGACAAACTTTCAGCTTCACTAAATACCCAAAATAAAAAAAACACTTGAACTGCATTTGACGCTCATCAGCGGCAGGCGCGAAGAAAACTTTGGGAAAAATAATTGCCGCAAATTTGATGTAAAATAAGTCAGAAATGAAGGCAAAGCAATCGCTTGCGCATTCGCATTCGTATTTCCGCATAATTAAGTGCACTCAAAAGGCTCGCCACTTCACTCCTTGCCAGCACAGGACAATGCAATGTGGTCTGAGGATTTATGTGTGCCACTTGAGTGCCACAAATTAATTCAAATGAAATGCGCTTGGGAAAAATCGCTGCTCAAACAAACTGGGACAAAGCTGAATGTTAATCCTCAGACACATATATATATATATATATTATTTTTTTTGTTTGTTCGTTCCCTGTCTCTAATATTATGCGATTTGTACACCTCGGCCTCTCGGCTTTGATTCGGCGCTAATCGCAAAAGTGTCAACGGCCAGCAGGAAACTGGTCCTTTGGCCGCTTTGAGACTGGGTCGGATTGCCGTTTGCTTCATTTCCGCGTTTAATCACCCCAAGAAAAGAAGGAAAAGCCTTTGTTCATCTCACATTTTGACACCAGTTCTGTGGCAGGCAGAAATCAGAGCAAACACTCCTGCAAAACTAATTTCCCGTTAATGAGGGTGCTGGTCCAGTTTTTTTTTTTTTTACTCTGATTAAGACTTTTCGCACTCACTCACACTCACACGCACACACATACACACACATGAGTCTCATTAATAATTTTTTCGTCAACGCTCTGCCACGGATCGAGATTAATTTACGCCTGGGCAGAATTTGACGTGCGCCTGTCACTGGGAAAACGTTTGGCCACATTTTCTTTTATCTTCATAATCGTGTTGCAACCAGCGACAGTGAAATGTGAACTGGGTACAGTAATTGTTCCACAGAGCGTTAAATTGTTATTAATTGAATTGAGAGTCAAAAGTGCGTGGTAAAAGTTTTAATTGGATTGCTAGCTTATCTATATGGAGATTAATTGAAAGGAATGCGAGAAAAAATTAAGTTAAAATACAAAGAAATACATACAGGCATAATATATTTATTAATGTCTAAGATGTCTTCTATAAGAAATAAATAAACCTTCAATATTATTATATTGTTCACTACAACACTGAGGTACTTTTTTTGCGGGGATTTCCGATGGAAATGGATGATGTATGTAAAATAAAATCCCCTTTAATTGTTTGTAGCTTAACAAAGGTTCTTATCTCTCCAACAATTCTTATAAAAAGGTAGCAGACCTAGTTCATCTTCAGTGACTCAATTTCAACCGCAGCATCCACAGCAAGAATTTATTCCTTGACACAATATGAACTTTTATAAGATCTTCATCTTCATCGCACTGATACTAGCCATCAGCGTCGGTCAAAGTCAGGCAGACTTTTGGAGCAATCTAGGCGAAAGACTTGTAAGTGTTCTTAAAAAAAAACCCAGACTTATGCATATCCTAATATTCGAATCCTTCAGGAGCGCGTTGGCCAAAATGTGCGTGATGCAAGCATTACAACCTTGGGCATTGCTCAACAGGCTGCCGATGTAGCTGCCACGGCAAGGGGGGACAATAATAAATAATACTAACATTTCTCCATGACATATTTATTTCAATAAAAAAAGAACATTAAACAATATATTGCAACAAAGAGATATATATGTTAAATATTTGCCACTTAAGCTCATGCTCAAAATATTCATAAGCGAATATTATATGCGCCATATCAGCCTCACACAATCTGAGTAGATTTAGGCAAAAAGGCTTGTCATTATTGAGGGGTATTCGTGTGGAAATCGACAGTATTTCAATAATTCTATTTATTACACAACAGTTTTTCGCTGTCTGGCAGTTCAATGCCTAAATACAAAGCCGGCTTGAATAGTTGTACTCGTATCTGTTAGATACATTCATTTCGGTTGCGCTTGAAATCCACCCAAAAACTTCGCTACCATCGCTTTATATTCTTGTTGTTGTTTTGTGTTTATTAAATTGTTGCGCCGTGGCTGCGAAAGGGGTGAGAGGTCACGACAAAAGGGCGGCCGCTGTGTCAGGACCCCGACTGGTGCCAAAGGGGCCACCTTTATTAATTTGGACAATGTGATGTGCCCAACCCAAGCCTGGCCATAAATCTTGTAAAAAACGAGGCAGCCGACATATGAGTCGAGAGCGAGTCCTGTTGAGGATGGAGAAATTGAATTGCGTATGTGAAAATGTAATGCCTGGCTTCAGGGCGAAACCATCGCATTTTTCATGCTCGCCTGCATTCATTCACCCATTCAAGCATTCAATCAGAAAATACTAAAATGAATAGAATACGGCGCACAAATATTTCATAAATTGAATTGTTTTGCATTGTTCGCCGTGTCACTGGCTAGCAAATATTCTGTTCTCTTTGTTTGCTGGCGGTATATTTTTGTGAAACAAAAAATGCCAAAAATTATAACAAAAAAAATATTTGTGAAATTTCTGGAAAAAAAAAATGTTATATTTTTCGCAGTGATTTATAATGCGTTTAGGAAATTGTCCGTACTAGATATAAAATGAATAAAGTGGAATATAAATGTAAGCAGATTAAAGCTAGACGATTTTAAGTGACTGGCAGTGTTATAAAATTCTAGTTTTTAGCGCTGCAGACTCCTTAAATATGATAAATTGTGTCGTTAAGTTTGCACAAGCGAAATTAAATCGTTACGCTCGATTGCAAGGATTGCCCAACAGATTTGCCAAGGATTCCATGGAGAGTTTTCACTTCGTGAAAGTCGGTAAATTTGCGACACGATTCGAGTTTTCGAGTGCTGCTGACACACCCGCCACGCCCCCTCGGGGCACACTTTAAAATCTGGCTGCAGGCTGCGAATTGAATTTAAATTTGCTGATTATGCGGCCGGGTCGCCACTTGGCCAGCCGGGTGCTCAAGTAGTGCGAATAATGGTTATATTGAGCCATAAAAGAAATTAAGTCAAACATTATTTTTAGCTGAACTCCACGCTCCATCCAACAACTTTCACCACCTTTTTGGGAACTCGAGTGCGAGCAAATATTATTGATACATCGGCGGCTTCTCAATGGCTTGTAAACACGGCGGGGGGTGACATACATGTATATATCTTTTATCTACAGAACCTTGCGACGCATATTACACATTTTTTGAAACATATTTTCAAGTGTTGCTGTTGCTGCTGTTGTTTGACGGGCTTAGAGATGATTTTCTGGGATTTACGACGACGCCTTTTCAGCACAATTTTACAATCGGCGCTGCGGGCGGGCGTCAGGAAGTTGTTAAATTACTTATAGTAGATGGAAAATGTGCGTAGCATTTTTTTTTGTAATTTAAAAATGATTATTACATAAGCTGACGTTGCGCGGATGGAAAATCAATGCATAAATTAGAATTTTATTTGCCACACACAGAGACAGATAGACAGAAAGACAGACAGACAAGAAGCTGATCTTTATTGTTATTCAAATGATTTGAGTATGAGGCGCTTTACTTCTAATCAGGGCATTAAAAGCGCTCAAATGATAATGATTGACTGACACTTCTTGCCAGTCGCCGCCTAAGCTGTCAATAATTCAAAGCATGTGCCGCGCGTTTTATGCGAACAACGCCAACGGCAAAAGGCAACTTGCCGCAGTCGGTCGATTTCCCAGGCGAGTTGGCCTAAGCCGATGGAGATGCCATGTAATTAGGCCGCATTCGTATCGTATTCGCGTATTCAAATTCAATTCGATTACATATTGCTCACTTTTTCAAACAGGTTATCCTGCCCCACACTTCAACTGTACTTACTTTAAGTGCAACTATATATATTGCAGTCGAAAATTGTATTTTCACAAGGCTCAATGATAATTTAATGTAAACTTTGCGGTCACGTGTCGACCAGTTCCCAAGCAAGTAAATCAAAGCAAATTACACACAACATACACACACAACAAGCACACAAACACACACACTCCCATACACACTCACACATGTGTACAGCTAAAGGCATTTTCCCTTACCCTTGAACCCAACCCTAGATAGGTTTTCACAAGTGTTTTGACATTTTAACGCGTTTTATGCTCAAAATGACCAGCAAGCAGCGGCAACAGTCTATTTTTGGTTTCTATGCCAAGGGTCTATTGCCAAGGGAGCTCTTACACTTGTGCAATTTGGTGGAAGGTTATTCAAAAACTGTGAGAACTAATCTAAGTTACATCAACCCTGTGAAAATACTCGATTACCAACTGTACTTACATATATGTAAATGGTTTTTTATCTGTACCTTGTTAATTTATGTGTCAATGGATACTATTATTATTACATTAAAATTACAAGCCATTCAAATCGTATATTTTCTTTATTGCTAATTATTTTTAATTATTCGTAAATAGTTAATTTAAATAAATAAATAAATCTTATGAACACTTCAGGAGAAGTTCTCAATATCTTTAGCCCCTGGCTGTAGCTGCAACATTGGCAGCCTGCTGGGCAACACCTATTGTGGTGATGGTGGCATCTCGAGTGTGTTGAACAACGCGTTCCTGCAAAGACAAATTTATCATTAGTATATTTTCGATTGGAATAAATCATTGATGGGGACTTACAAGTTTCTTGCCAATCTTCTTCAACCAACCAGCCTCGGATTGACCAATGCTGATGGCCAGGATGAGGGCAACAAAAACGAAGATCTTGTAGAAGTTCATGTTGAGTTTTTGTGTTTGATATTCCTTGGAATGCTGAGAGAGAAGCTGTGAGCTGTTACTGTGGTTGCCGTTGCTGACCGACTGATGATTTGCGTAGCCAGTCGGTGTCGCTTTTATAGGTCGAATAAACCAAGGTGACTGCTCAACGATGCTGATAAGCCACAAGCTGCGACTATGCGCTGACTCTCGGGGATTTTGTCAGGGGGAAAAAGTACGGGAAAGCCGCAATCTGTTGTAGTTTTGATTTGACTCATATGCTAATGCTATTTAAAGGTATTTATTTATATTTATTAAATTTATTTTTGGCAATCTCTTTTAGTTGACTCTTGAAAGTAATTTTATTTCAGCTTATCTTGTCAATATTGACAAACTCTTTGCAAATAACAATCTTATGTGAGTATATCCTTACCATTGGCAACTGTACTTCTGTCCAATAGTAATATTGCTCGTGCGGTTGTTAAAAATCCTACAGAGGGGGGTGTGGTACATCAACAACCACCAAATGTGTGCTAGAAAAAAGCATCTTCCAAAGACAACAAGCGAATTTAATCAACAGAAGCACAAGTTATATAGGATGTGCCCACTGTCAGGATATGCCACTAATTTCCTTAACAAGTAAAAACGCTTTGACTTCATCCAACACGAAAGCAAATCCAATGCGTTACCAAGCAAACCCTACCGCAACTGCCTTCCGTTACTTTGCCATCCGCCCTGTCAGCAGTCGACGGCAGTGTCTAAGTTTCTGTTGCGTTGCTTTCCGGTTCTGTTGTTGTGTTTTTTGTTTCTGTAGCAGGCTTTTGTCAAAATGCAAATAAAATCGCTTGAATTAACCGCTGAGTGACAGACACAAGCTCAACAAGAACAACCCGCCAAGACTACAAGTATGTCATAACAGACAACATTGTAGACTCAGCTTTCGACTTCCAGTCGAATTGAGATTCAGTTTTGGGCTCGGAGTTAAACGACTTTAAGCGTTAAGAGAAGCGTTAATAAGACAATTATTGCAACGGTTTTATCGGATACAATCTGCGGGAAGGGAAAAGTTTTGGCATTAAAGTTACATTTATAGTCAGAACATAAAATCTAAAAAAAAAAAAACTATAGTTTGAGTAAAATGTAATAAAATAATACTAATTCCTAAATGTTTATTAATATTTTAATTAATTTATTTAATTTAGTGCAAAGCTTCAGGCTCATTGTATATACATTATTATTATATTATGAACATATTATTATACTATGAACATATAAGTTTATTGTTTAAGTTCATTGATAGTACAGCTAGAACAGAGAACAAACTATAGAGTACATTAATAGTATTCATAAACTAGTGCAATCGAAAGTTTAGTGCTCTTAGAATATATGGATGCATATTCAAGAGAGATTCTAGTTGTCACGAGTGTTTTGTTTGCTCGCTCGAGAGAAACCTTCAATGTCAATTAAAAGTACACAAAACAAAAGTCAACATATACTTCCTGAGTTCTTTATTGTCTTTTATAGAGACACACACCCTTTTATGTATGGGTTAACATGCATAATTTATTTTCAATATCTCGGGGACTTTGTTTTGTCTATAGATTGGCTGGCCGGGAATCACATTATGCACTTTCAGAGCAGAGCAGAGCAGGTCAGCAAGCCAACTGATAACTAAGAAGAAATGCTGATAGCAACACAGACAAAAACACATCAACAACAACAAATAAATAATAAAAAACCTGCTCTCTGCGGTTCTTTTGTTACGTGTTTTATACGATCGACGTAATCCGTCAAAGTCGTTATAATCAGCGCCAGCGGGTCAGTGGCTTATTCATGCCGAATCTGAGTCGAAAGGTAGAAAACCCCGCGCAAAAATTCATTCATAATTTCAATCGTAGTAAAAGTTTTTGCTGTCTTGCGGGCATGACAAACATGTTTGGTGGTTACCCGAATCAAACAACTTTTGTTCACATTCTTATAAGAGCGGCTAATATGGAGATTGCGGAAATACCTAGAATTGTGTCTTAAATTGCTAATGCTTTTTTTTTTGGAAAGCTTACAAAAACAAGTAAGAAGCATCTAGTCGTGAAATCCCGACTAGACTATATCCTGAAACTCATTCTTTACGCGTACAGTCACTGCTTGCAAGTATGCGTGTGTGTGTACGCGTAAAGTGCAAACTTTCTTAATTTCAATGCTTCATATCTCCGCTGCTTTTCAACCGAATTCAATACAAATTTCACAGATTGTCATTACTTTGCCTAATGTTTCAAACTGCAACGGAAAGTTTTCCAACTTCAAGATTTTGTTGTTATCGATCACATGTGTATATCAGAAAGTTATCGAAAATTTGAAACGTATATAGGCGAGCTTATCATTATTATTATATTATAATCTGGAGTCTCTAGCTCATATAGCCTCTGAGATCGACGAGTTCATACATACGGACGGACAAACGGACATGGCTATATCGACTCGGCTGTTGATGGTGATCCAGAATATATAATAAATAAAAATATGTATAAAAATCAGTGAGTGTTATTTATTAAAGATCAAGTATATTTTCATTTGCATTTATTTGTTAGTATAAGTTCAATGATCCTCGTCATACTCAAAATAATAATCGGTTCTTACATGACCAATTCTATTAAATGTCCAAGTCATAAATAAACCATACTCTCCCGTTGGCAGTGGAATTAACACATTTTCAGGGTTTAAAAATGCATCGTTGACATATAGGGTTCCCTGAATGATAAGAAAATTAAAATAAATCATAATCTGTATTCAATATTAAACTTACCTTATAAGGACATGTATGATTCATATTAGAATAGTCCTTAAATGTTCCATAAACAATATTTAGAAATGGATTGTTGTGCTTTTTATGAAACTCACATACATCGAATGTGATATCAAATAGGAAGGGCTTATAACCATTAGCTCTTTTCTTAAGTTGAACTTTGGCTCTTATATCGGTCATTGTCTCCAATAGAGTAGCGGTAAACTGAAGTAAGGTTTTGTTTCTCTGAACCGCCTTTAAGCGGCATCTCTCCACCACGAAATTCTTAGTGTCCGAACTGCACTTGACATTTGTCAACCTTACGTGGGTTGCCTCCTATAAGAAGCATCAAGGAACATCACAATAGAAAATCAACGTATTGTACTCACATTATAAAGAATCACCGTAAAAGCTGCCAAAATAATCACATAAACTATTAGTTGACTCCGCATTTTGCTTTGACTTGTTGCAGCAAATGGTTTGCACAAAATAAATATAACGAAAAGCATTTTTAATGTTTTCACGCCTGATTAATTAACATGGATAATTTTTTAGAATTTGAAAACGCTTTTTAATCTGTTCCATTTAAAGGTTTATATTATATTCAGTAATAAGAAGGCTCTAGTCGAGAAATCCCGACTAGACTATACCCTGAACCCTATACTTAACGCGTACAGTCACTGCTTGCAAGTATGTGTGAGTGTGTGTGTACGCGCACACAACTTCAGTGTTCCATATCTCTGGTGTTTCTCAACCGATTTCAATAATTTCAATAATAAAATTTTCACAGATTCTCATTATTTCGTCTAATTTTTCAAACTCCTTCTCAAAGTTTTCCAAATTCAAGATTTTGTTGTTATCGATAACATGTGTATATCGAAAACCGGAAAAGTTATCGAAACTTTATCGACTCGGCTGTTGATGCTGATAAAAAAATATATATGCTTTATGGGGTCGGAGATGCTTCCTTCTGCCTGTTACATACTTTTGCACAAATCCATTATACCCTTTTTACCCATTTTCAATGGGTTAAGGGTATAAAAATATATATACTTTATGGGGTCGGAGATGCTTCCTTCTGCCTGTTACATACTTTTGCACAAAACCATTATACCCTTTTTAATGCGTTTAGGGTATAAAAAAAGTGAATAAAATCATTAGACATATAGAAATACAAAAATATAAACTAAACATTAAATATTTATTTTCCTTAGTCGTTAGTAAAATGACTCATAGATATATTTTTATTATAGTAGACCCTTACCACTCTCTCCATACTCACCTTAAAGTCATTTGCTGTTCGCCAATTAAAATCCTCCAATGTAATTATGCATCGGTGTGTTTCAACCATTTGAGGCTTATCAGCATCGTAGCCTCGGCTGAGCATGTAATATATGAGCTATATAAGAGACACCGACTGTCTACACAAATCATCAGACGCTCAGCAACAGCAACCACAGTAACAGCTCAAAGCTTACCTCTCAGCATTCCAAGGAATATCAAACACAAAAACAAAAACTCAACATGAACTTCTACAAGATCTTCGTCTTTGTTGCCCTCATCCTGGCCATCAGCATTGGTCAATCCGAGGCTGGTTGGTTGAAGAAGATTGGCAAGAAACTTGTAAGTCCCCCACAACGATTTATTCCATTCGAAAATATACTAATGATAAATTTTTCTTTGTAGGAACGCGTTGTTCAACACACTCGAGATGCCACCATCCAGACAATAGGTATTGCACAGCAGGCTGCCAATGTTGCAGCTACAGCCAGGGGCTAAAGACGTCTCGGAAATCGTATAACTTATTTATAAACACACAAATCTTATACATAATAATTTATTGATAGCAATACCAACTAGATATTATAAAATAAACTTTTATAAAACAAATGAAAATATATTATTGATTTTTATTCATTTATTTAATTTCCGAATATTAAAATATATTTGCATTCAATTTTGCGGTTATTAAAGCAATTCAAGAGTAAGAACAACCTATTCTTATATATAACAGAAAATATATTTTATTAGTGTTTGCCTAACGTATTATATGTTTTACGTATTTTTTGATTTCATTCATAGTCAATAGAATAAGCATACTGCTGTGAGTCGGACCACGCCAAAGAAAAAATCGTTAGCACGTTTACTTTCAAATATTTACTTTGGCTTGCCATCTTTTCTATGTATAAATGTCTTTCTTTCCTGCTATAGATACAGCTGGATTAATCAATGTATAAGTTGTGCAATATAAGAACTATACGGTATTAAATAAATATGGTAGCTGAATTGTGTTTATAAATAAACAAATAACTCCCTTCCTACCTTTGCGTTAGAAATATTGATTTGAGAGGTATAAAAGCCCTTGTACTAAAAAAAACATTACCAGACCATTACCTTCCGCAACAGCAATAAGAAGCAGATCAACGAATATTTAAATAGCACAAATCAATATGAATTTATACAAGATACTAATTGTATTGGCCCTTTTTCTTGTCCATCACCATTGGCCAAACCGAGGCTAGTTGGTTTAAAAAGGCTTTCAAAAAAGTTGTAAGTTTGTTAAAGTTTTGAAAACTTAATAGCTTTGAATTATGATAAATAAAAAATATCTTAATAGGAACACGCGGCCGGTAAAGTATTAAAAGCCGGCGTTCCACTAGCCCTTGGAAAAGCTGCTGAAGCAGTGAGGGGATGATCTTTCGATGAATTAAATATCAATTATTTTAATCAATTTAAATAGAGCAAGCAATAAAAAAATAACATTTGAAGTCGCACATAACCGACTACGAAGTACTCAGTTAATTAGCTGGGAAAAGTAGAACAAAATTTGGATTTACAGACTGAACTTTTTTCAATATACAATTATTAAATGAGTTTTTATTCCATTTATCA
>JAWNNV010000952.1:112500-118106 GCA_035044485.1 Scaptomyza reducta
CATGTCCGTCTGTCCGTCCGTATGTTTGAACTCAGAGACTATTCGAGCTAGAGACTCGAGATTATAATATAATAATAATGATAAGCTCGCCTATATATGTTTCAAATTTTCGATAACTTTCTGATATACACATGTGATCGATAACAACAAAATCTTGAAGTTGGAAAACTTTCCGATGCAGTTTGAAACATTAGGCAAAGTAATGACAATCTGTGAAATTTGTATTGAATCTGTCGCGTCGATCTCATCTATGACATCTAGAGACTACAGATTTGAAAGACAAGCTCGCCTAATCCCTCGGCAGTACAAGTTTGTTTCAATTTTTCGATAACTTTTCCAGTTTCCGATATACACATGTGACCGATAACAAAATCTTAAATTTGGAAAACTTTAAAATGGCGTTTGAAACTTTAGACGAAATAATGACAATGTGTAAAATATTCATTGAAATCCGTTGAGAAAAACCGGAAATATGGAATACTGAAGTTAAGTCAAGTATACGCGAACACACACACATACATGGAAGCACATACTGTCCGCGCTTATTATAGAGTTAAGGGTGTTTTCTAGTCGGTCTCGACTATAGCCTTGATATTTGTGAATATAATTAAAATCTTTAAATGGAACAGTTTAAAAAGCGTTTTCAAATTATAAATAACTTTTTAATCTACGCTGAAAATTTTCAATCTTAATCAATCATGAGTGAAAACATTAAAAATGCTTTTCGTTACATTTATTTTGTGTTAACCATTTGCTACAACAAGTCAAAGCAAAGTGCGGAGTCAACTAATATTTTATGTGATTATTTTGGCAGCTTTTACGGTGATTCTTTATAATCTGAGTACAATACGTTGATTTTATATTGTGATGTTCCTTGATGCTTCTTATAGGAGGCAACCCACGTAAGGTTGACAAATGTCAAGTGCAGTTCGGACACTAAGAATATCGTGGTGGAGAGATGCCGCTTAAAGGCGGTTCAGAGAAACAAAACCTTACTTCAGTTTACCGCTACTCTATTGGAGACAATGACCGATATAAGAGCCAAAGTTCAACTTAAGAAAAGAGCTAATGGTTATAAGCCCTTCCTAATTGATATCCCATTCGATGTATGTGAGTTTCATAAAAAGCACAACAATCCAGTTCTAAATATGGTTTATAGAATATTTAAGGACTATTCTAATTTAAATCATACATGTCCTTATAATGTAAGTTTAATATTGAATACAGGTTATGATTTATTTTAATTTTCTTATCATACAGGGAACGGTATATGTCAACGATGCATTTTTAAGCCCTGAAAATGTTATAGTTCCACTGCCAACGGGAGAATATGCTTTATTTATAGCTTGGACATTTAATAGAATTGGTCATGTAAGAAGCGATTTTTATTTTGAGTATGACGAGGATCATTGAACTTATACTAACAAATAAATGCAAATGAAAATATACTTGATCCTTAATAAATAACACTCACTGATTTTTATACCCCGATTATATATATATATATATTCTGGATCACCATCTACAGCCGAGTCGATATAGCCATGTCCGTCTGTCCGTCCGTATGTTTGAACTCAGAGACTATTCGAGCTAGAGACTCGAGATTATAATATAATAATAATGATAAGCTCGCCTATATATGTTTCAAATTTTCGATAACTTTCTGATATACACATGTGATCGATAACAACAAAATCTTGAAGTTGGAAAACTTTCCGATGCAGTTTGAAACATTAGGCAAAGTAATGACAATCTGTGAAATTTGTATTGAATCTGTCGCGTCGATCTCATCTATGACATCTAGAGACTACAGATTTGAAAGACAAGCTCGCCTAATCCCTCGGCAGTACAAGTTTGTTTCAATTTTTCGATAACTTTTCCAGTTTCCGATATACACATGTGACCGATAACAAAATCTTAAATTTGGAAAACTTTAAAATGGCGTTTGAAACTTTAGACGAAATAATGACAATGTGTAAAATATTCATTGAAATCCGTTGAGAAAAACCGGAAATATGGAATACTGAAGTTAAGTCAAGTATACGCGAACACACACACATACATGGAAGCACATACTGTCCGCGCTTATTATAGAGTTAAGGGTGTTTTCTAGTCGGTCTCGACTATAGCCTTGATATTTGTGAATATAATTAAAATCTTTAAATGGAACAGTTTAAAAAGCGTTTTCAAATTATAAATAACTTTTTAATCTACGCTGAAAATTTTCAATCTTAATCAATCATGAGTGAAAACATTAAAAATGCTTTTCGTTACATTTATTTTGTGTTAACCATTTGCTACAACAAGTCAAAGCAAAGTGCGGAGTCAACTAATATTTTATGTGATTATTTTGGCAGCTTTTACGGTGATTCTTTATAATCTGAGTACAATACGTTGATTTTATATTGTGATGTTCCTTGATGCTTCTTATAGGAGGCAACCCACGTAAGGTTGACAAATGTCAAGTGCAGTTCGGACACTAAGAATATCGTGGTGGAGAGATGCCGCTTAAAGGCGGTTCAGAGAAACAAAACCTTACTTCAGTTTACCGCTACTCTATTGGAGACAATGACCGATATAAGAGCCAAAGTTCAACTTAAGAAAAGAGCTAATGGTTATAAGCCCTTCCTAATTGATATCCCATTCGATGTATGTGAGTTTCATAAAAAGCACAACAATCCAGTTCTAAATATGGTTTATAGAACATTTAAGGACTATTCTAATTTAAATCATACATGTCCTTATAATGTAAGTTTAATATTGAATACAGGTTATGATTTATTTTAATTTTCTTATCATACAGGGAACGGTATATATCAACGATGTATTTTTAAACCCTGAAAATGTTTTAGTTCCACTGCCAACGGGAGAATATGCTTTATTTATGACTTTTATATTTAATGGAATTGGTCATGTAAGAACCGATTATTATTTTGAGTATGTCGAGGATCATTGACTTTATCCTAACAAAAAAATGCGAATGAAAATATACTTGATCTTTAACAAATAACACTCACTGATTTTTATATCCTTAACCCATTGAAATATGGGTAAAAAGGGTATAGTGGTTTTTTGAAAAAGTAGAAAGCATCTCCGACCCCATAAAGTATATATATTCTTGAACAACATCAACATCCGAGATATAGTCATGTTCGTCCGTCTGTCCTTCAGTCCGTTCGTCTGTGCGTCCGTCCGTCTGTATGTATAAACGCGTCGATCTTATCTATGAGATCTAGAAACTCCAGATTTTCGACAAAATTTCCAGTTTCCGATATACACATGTGATCGATAACAGCAAGATCTTGGATTTGGAAAACTTGCAGCAGCGTTTGAAACCAGCGTTTGAAACGAAATAATGACAATCTGTAAAATATTAATTGAGCTCGGTTGATAAATACCGGAGATATGGAATATTGAAGTCCAGTATACGCGTACACACCCACACACACACATACGTGCAAGCACATACTGTCCGCGCTTAGTATAGATAGTATCTTCTAGTCGGTATTTATCGATTAGAGCCTTGTTATTTGTGAATATAATTAAAAATTTTAAATGGGACAGTTTAAAAACCATTTTCTAATTCTAAATGATTTTTTAATCTATGCTGAAAATTTTCAATCTTAATCAATCATGCGTGAAAATAGTAAAAATGCTTTTTAATATACTTATTTTGTGTAAACCGTTTGCTGCAACAAGTTAAAGCAAAATGCGGAGTCAAATCGTAGTTTTTGTGATTATTTTGGTAGCTTTTACGGTGATTTTTTATAATGTGAGTACATGCATACATACATAAATACATGTGATGCTTGTTATAGGAGGCAAACCCACGTAATCTTTGCGGCTTGGTAAGTTAATCATTTCATAAATTTTGAAATTATATATATATATAATATAATATAATATGAAAATGAGTAAAAAGGTTATAATGGTTTTGTGCAAAAGTATGTAACAGGCAGAAGGAAGCATCTCCCATAAAGTATATATATTCATGATCAGCATCAACAGCCGAGTCGATATAGCCATGTCCGTCTGTCCGTCCGTCCGTCCGTCCGTCCGTATGTATGAACGCGGCTCAGAGACTATAAGAGCTAGAGACTCCAGATTTGGTACATAAGCTCGCCTAGTCGCTAGGCAGTACAAGTTTGTTTTACATTTTCGATAACTCTTCCCGTTTCCGATATACACATGTGATCGATAACAACAAAATCTTGAATTTGGAAAACTTTGTGATGCAGTTTGAAAGACTAGACTAAATAATGACAATCTGTGAAAATTTTATTGAAATAGGTTGAAAAACACTGGAGATATGGAGCATTGCAGTTAATAAAGTATGCACTATACTCGTACACACACACACTTAATTGCAAGCACTGGCTGTACACGTAAAGTATAGGGTTCAGGGTATAGTCTAGTCGGGATTTCTCGACTAGAGCCTTCTTATTACTGAATATAATATAAACCTATAAATGGAACAGTTTAAAATCGTATTCAAATTCTAAATGCTTTTTAATCTTTGGCAAACATTTTTTATGTTTATTATATCAATTAGAGTTGAAAACATTAAAAATGCTTTTCGTTATATTTATTTTGTGTTAACCATTTGCTGCAACAAGTCAAAGCAAAATGCGGAGTCAACTAATATTTTATGTGATTATTTTGGCAGCTTTTACGGTGATTCTTTATAATGTGAGTACAATACGTTGATTTTCTATTGTGATGTTCCTTGATGCTTCTTATAGGAGGCAATCCACGTAAGGTTTACAAATGCCAAGTGCAGTTCGGACACTAAGAATTTCGTGGTGGAGAGATGCCGCTTAAAGGCGGTTCAGAGAAACAAAACCTTACTTCAGTTTACCGCTACTCTATTGGAGACAATGACCGATATAAGAGCCAAAGTTCAACTTAAGAAAAGAGCTAATGGTTATAAGCCCTTCCTAATTGATATCCCACTCGATGTATGTGAGTTTCATAAAAAGCACAACAATCCAGTTCTAAATATGGTTTATAGAACATTTAAGGACTATTCTAATTTAAATCATACATGTCCTTATAATGTAAGTTTAATATTGAATACAGGTTATGATTTATTTTAATTTTCTTATCATACAGGGAACGGTATATATCAACGATGTATTTTTAAACCCTGAAAATGTTTTAGTTCCACTGCCAACGGGAGAATATGCTTTATTTATAGCTTGGACATTTAATAGAATTGGTCATGTAAGAAGCGATTTTTATTTTGAGTATGACGAGGATCATTGAACTTATACTAACAAATAAATGCAAATGAAAATATACTTGATCCTTAATAAATAACACTCACTGATTTTTATACCCCGATTATATATATATATATATTCTGGATCACCATCTACAGCCGAGTCGATATAGCCATGTCCGTCTGTCCGTCCGTATGTTTGAACTCAGAGACTATTCGAGCTAGAGACTCGAGATTATAATATAATAATAATGATAAGCTCGCCTATATATGTTTCAAATTTTCGATAACTTTCTGATATACACATGTGATCGATAACAACAAAATCTTGAAGTTGGAAAACTTTCCGTTGCAGTTTGAAACATTAGGCAAAGTAATGACAATC
>JAWNNV010000953.1:0-85602 GCA_035044485.1 Scaptomyza reducta
TCAGTTCATTCATTTATAGTTAAGCAAATCTATAAAAATACCTTTGTTCGTTTCAGAATATAGTATAGCTATAGATCTGGATTATTAAACTATTAAACTTTGAGCCTAACAAGTTTTTATTATACTATTATTTCTTATTGAAACATAAGAGCGAAATATAAAATCATTTCATGCATCTATAGCTAAGCAAATCTATAAAAATAAGTTTGTTCTTTTCAGAATATAGTATAGCTTTAAAATCTGGATTATTAAACTATTAAACTTTGAGCCTAACAAGTTTTTATTATACTATTATTTCTTATTGAAACATAAGAGCGAAATATAAAATCATTTCATGCATCTATAGTTAAGCAAATCTATAAAAATACCTTTGTTCTTTTCAGAGTATATTATGGCTTTAAAATCTGGATTATTAAACTTTGAGCCTAACAAGTTTTGAATACAATATCTAGCAGTAATTTGAATATTTACTTAGACATATCTATGCTTAATTTCAATATGTTTTATAATAAATATATATATATATATATATTTTGAGGGGTATTTCAAAGGTCCAAGTTCAAGATACCAGTGCAGTGCTGCTGCCACTTGGTTATGCTGCTCATGTCAAGACCCTGACAGACTTGTCGCTCGCTCAGTCACTGAAAGGGGACATTCGTTCTGCTAAATAATTCATGCATTCATTTCCACTCCTGAATATTTCCATGTACCATTTCATTTGCACTTCTTTCGCTATAAAATCAAATATCTCTTGACGATGACACTGACATTCCCATGTTGTGACTATATGTTTGGGTCGCTGCGTCATAAGTTATCAACTGTCATCAAGTTCTAACCTTTTATGGTCTAATTGAGATTTTTCTTCTCATTTATCATCTTAGAAAATGCTCTTTCCATTTGAAAACTAATTTATCCTTTAGTCAAATTAAGTTATCATTTGAACAAAATTTCTTTAGGCCAAAAATAAAAAATTGTTTCTGAAATATATTATTTTTATTGTCAGAAATGCATATCTCCAGACTTTACGGTACTATAAATAGTCCTCAAATTATTTCAACAACAATTTTACGTTACAAGGAACAATAAACATTTTTAACTCCGTTTCACAAGTGTTGGAGCGTTGAAAGCCAGGAGTCGATAGGGATTACGCATATCAAAAAAAAAAAGTGAAGGAAATGAGGAGCCCTTCAGCTTTTCACACATTACTCGTTATCGCAGCTGGCAGGCAAACAGGACGCAAAGAAAAGCACTCGCATTGAGTAATGATGACATTTTGGGCGGAATCCTGTCATTTGTTTATATGTATATTGTACGCAGCGGAAACTGCGAACGCGCATTTAAATGTTAAAGCCAGATAGCTGCAGATGGTGGCCAGACAGCTAATTTGTTGGCATGCCGAAATGTGGCATGCAACTTCATTAATTTGTTGGCCGTTGGCCGAAACAAAGCCAAAAAGAAGCACACGAAGAAAAAAAACAAAAGAGATGATGAAAATTAAATAATGTTATGTATGCGTCTGTTACGTGAGCGACATGCACAAGGCTTCCAAGCGACTTGACAGCCTGCTGCAGGATAATATGGAAAAATGTGCTGGCTACGTGACAACTTGGCCCAAATAACTAGTTCAGCTGCGGCCGTTCAGCCTTGTGTGTTTTAGCAAAGAAAAACCTCAAAACTGGCAAGAATTTGATTAGCTGGCAACTGAGTTATGTGAGTAAAGTTAGTTAGTTGTATACTTAATGCATGAAGTATTGTCTCAAAGTAAGTTTAATGTGTATAAAATATTTCTTTGACTCTTCAAAAAGTTTCAAAAGCAATCTCTCAACTACATCGAAGTCTTTAAAATGTTTTTTCCACATGCTTTTCTTTCTTCACTGACTTTTCACACTTCAACGCAGTCGAAGTTGCTTTCTTCTGACAAATGTTTCTTTTGCTTCTTTTATAATCATTTTACTGTTCCTTTGTGCTCAGGAATTTATGAGCCCAAAGAGCAACAGCACAAAACTGCCCCACCAAAGTTGTTATAAATGTGTGCAAATAGTTTGGTTTTTGTACGTTTCATGTGTGAGTTTAAGCGAAAAAATTACATACTGCTGGAGTACGAAACTCTCTTCAATACACACACATACACACATCGTCGTCCTTATTTATGACTTTCGACAGTTTGATGGAATACGGGAGCTTGAGTGAAGGTGTTGCTTTTAGCCAACGAATACACGAGAGTACGAAAAAATAAAGAAAATAAAAACTCAACACACAGTTCATCCATACGCAGGACTTTGTCAAATTTTGACAGCGCGTCAAAAGCCGAACAACGAATACAAAAATAAAAGCCAAAAGCGAATAATGAAAACATTTACTGTTGCTGTTGATAGGCGTGGCTTGTGGGGACTTTAACTGTATCCCTTCCCCCACCACCAGCAACTGTCAGGTTTTATTTATTTATTGTGGCAACTCTGGCAGCAGAACTTTGTACAATGAAATCGCTATTTAACAATCGCTTATCCTTATAATGCAGGACTGCCGTCTGTGTTGAAATAATTGAAATATATATGTATTTAATTCTTGAGTTTTAAAGAGTCGTTAAATGCTTCGAAATAAACAAATCAAAGCCAAACGAAAAATATTTTTATTTTTCACTGAATTCATTTTTTATTTGCACTCTGAAAATTAATTTTTCATCTCAATTAGGAAATACTTTTCAACATTTTTTTTTTAAACTTTGTTTAAACTTTGAAATTTTCAAAAATTCGGCTATTTTTCCTCTATTAAAATTTTGTCATCGTTTGAACCAAAACTTCTTCATCTCAAAAATAAAAATTGTTCCATGAAAATAATTACTTTTATTGTAAGAAATTCACATCTACAGATTTTATGGTAGTACAAATATTTTTGTGGATATTTAACTTGTTAATGTTTTCGCCTTTTAAGATTTTAATCAATCGGTATTAAAATTTTTTTTAAAAAAAACTTCAAGAAATAATAAAATCAATTGCTATTATACAGATTACCAAAAAGACTAAACAAACTGAAAATCATTCCGATTTTTAAGCTTATTGCGACTCCTGATAATTAATAAAACACACTTAAGGTTCAAGGATTACTTAAAACGTCTCGGGTTTATGTATCAATCAGGAGTATCTTCTCAAGGAAGTATAATTTGTTTCATCAGAAACAAGAAAAGCCCTCTTTAAATTAATGATTTCAAGCTGGAGCGTAATTTTAGCCCGCAGTCAGTTCATTCAGTCATTCAGGCAGTCATTTCCTGCAGCACAAATGTCGATGCTGTTAAGGGATTTCCGCTTTGCCTCGTAGTACTAATGAGCTACGTTTCGAGTATATTTACGCACTTACAAACAATAACACGTATATCAAAAGCGTGGTCATAATTTCTACACATTACACGCACGGCTTGAATGAATTTGAAGGCCAATGTTAATGAGGGACCAATATGTTAATGTGTGTGTTTATATAGGTAAAAGTCACGCAAGATCATATCGCATATATATACGATAAGTATTAAGCTTGGCATTGTTAACTACACAAACATGATTACAAAACTTTCAGTCAATCTTGCAACGTGACAGCTGTCAAAGTTTAGCTTTCTTCTGTCTTTTGCAGTATTTAAAATTATAAGAACTTTACTTTTACTTTATCGTTCTTACGCAAACTCAAATAATTAAAACGTGAGTTGGAAAAGCGGTAAAAGTGAAATGAAAAAAGTACTACAGCAAATATTCTCCGAGATGTTTTGCAATCGAACAAAAAGTGAGTTCAATTTAAGATAACAGCTAAAGTTGTCTTAAGAACTTGTTTTAAGAACGTATTTAAGAACGTACATAGTGGTTGATCAAAAGGGGGTTTATACCAAGAAATTATTTTTGTTGATCGATTAGAAACTTAGTTTCAATAATGAAATTTTTTAACTAGTTAAAGTTTGCTTGTCTTAGGCAGATTTTTTAGTTTTTAATAATATTAAAATGTTCGAAAAATATATAAAAATAAATGATTTCATATTTAATTATTTGAAACATGAAACTTTTAGATTGCATATGAAATATTTTGTTAGAAAAAATGTTAGAAAAATATATAAAAATAAATGATTTCATATTTAATTATTTGAAACATGAGACTTTTAGATTGCATATGAAATATTTTGTAGTCCTTTCAAGTTTTGATATTATAAATGCTTACATTTTTGCTAAGTTGCTGACTGAAATAAACTGTGTAAGTTTATTTGAGCTCAATTATTAAGATATGATATTAAGGATTAACTAGTTGAGTCTTGCTTATGTATATAGTATATGTATATAGTCTTGCATATGTATATGTATGCATATCAGCAGCTGTTGTCACAATATTTCGACAAACGCAACACATTCGCATAGTTAATGCGACCTAAAACGTTTCTCTCTCGCTCTGTTTGTCTGTCACATATATGCTTTTTGGCCAAAGTAATTTGTGGTTATTTGCAACACATGTTTAGCTTTATGGGCGGTCCAAGCACAACTAATCCATCACATTCAATATAACTCCGCCCTCACTCTACCTCCTACTGTGTGTTTCGGGAAGCCGCAGGCTGTCGGCAACATTTGTCGGCACACGCATCTCAAAGATGCATCAAATTATATTCACACTGACATCCACTCTGACATAGACTGACTTCACATTTCTCACTGTCGTCTCAAGCCTTGCGACGAGCAATTCATCTTAATTGATACACGTCCGGAGCAAATCGTGATTAGAAAATGCTTTTTAGCTCCTGCAGTTATATCATTATTAATATATTGCAGGTATATTTCAAAGTGCTTTTGTGTTTCCAATTAATTAATTCATTTAATTCAGCATGCGACTAATGGATTATGAAATTGTGTACCTTTTTGAAAGGATTCAACACAAAGCTCACTGAAAATATGATTAACAACTGAACAATGTGGTCTTAATGGTAATGGCTGTGCGTTTTAATGAAGTATAAATTAACTTTTAGCTACAACTTCTGTTTGATTTCATTGATATAATATTTTAATACGTATTACAAGAACTCCTCACTACAAAAAATAAACATTAAACTTAACATTAATGCAAAAAAATCTATAAAATATTTAAGAAATAATTGCGAAATTAATAAATTTCCATAAAATAGTTTGAATCATATAATTTATTGCTCTAATGGGTTTCTATAAGTTTTAATTATTTAATGCGTTTTATTGTGCAAACCTAACCATGAAAAGTCAATGCCAAATCGAGCATGCATTATAATTTGAGCTATTTCTGGCATTTAAGTTCGTAATTCATTTCACATTTCATGTACAAATTCAAACAGTTTTGGTGCCCCGGCGCCGACGGCTGCACACAACTTGCAGCTCCCTCGGTGCAGCAGTTGAAAAAGCATTTTGAATTGCAATTTCCCAGCAAGGAAATCTAATTTGCCAAGCCAAACAGCAAAGCGAACGCCACACAGACCTACCCCTAACCTCTCCCTCCTTCCCACACCAACGCATCCTTCGGAGAACCAAAGAGCAAAACCCAAACTAAACCAAACCATGCGAGGCCTCAGTACAAATGGGACCAAAGATACCAAAAGACTGAAAGAGAGCGAAAGAGACGTGAGCAAGATGTCAGAAGAGATACGAATAGATGTGTGATTTTCCCTCTCCCCTTGACCCACAAGCACTCACAATTAGAGGCGCCAAATTAAAAATCAAGAAAAAAACCCAACATGTTTCAGCTGTAACCTTGGCCAAAGACAAATTGTGGTTTGAGGGTATCAAGCGGCAGAAGAAGAGGTAGAAGAAGCTGGCATCTTCCCCCCAACCGAAAAGAAAATCCCAAAGATACAAACTTTTGAAATTAAAATGTTGCTTGCACATTTGTACAGGAGTGTGGACGTTGTGTGTGCCATAAATTAGACACGTTTCGAATGATAATTGTGCACACTGTTCCTGCTTGCATGTCCTTGCATGTCCATGCAGTTGAATCTACTCGCTTAAAATTCAAATTGTCTTGACGGTAAATATTTGTCGCGAATTCAAAGAAAAGCATTTACAAAGTTCATATGAGAATATTTAATTAATTCGTTAATTTGGAATGGAATTGCATATCTTATGCGCGTTTTCCAACACTGAATTCATAAAAAGTGAGGGAGCCTTTTAGACTATCTGACATTCAAGAGCTCGCTTCGCATTTTACGAATAACAATGAATTTATTAAATGTAATAGTTTCCATAAATGTTTGTTAATCTTTCACGCAAAAAGTTCTGAATGGATTTCCATGAAATTTTACAGGAATATATCTTATACATCAGAATAAAACATAGTGTGATTGGCGTTGCTCTGTTTGTTGTAAGGTTCTTAGTGGGAGACTGAAGAAAGATCAATCGGTAGAAGTTGTTGGAAATACATTGTGATTCCAAATGAAATCAAATCGCGAAAAATTGCAAGTTTCTCATAACATTTGTAGGCATTTCCACAAACCATTCAATTAAACTCTCACAAGATCTTATTAATTACTTCCTTTTAGCATTTTCAAATGTATTTTACTGGGCGTTTTCTCACTGCTAATTGAGCTGTTTGTGTGTTTGTGCTCCTAACTGGATAATTAGGTACAGTTGCGCGGCAAGATTTATGGTCGCAGGTTGCACGTATGCATGGCAAGGCGAATCGTGAAAAATACCTTCATCAATTGAAAAATAGCGCACACGTGTCAGTCTTGCCAAGCGAGGGGGCTAAGAAGGGTGCAAGTTAAATGTGTTCCTTGTACAAAAAAGCATGTAAGTAATTTGGTCTTGTGTCTGTCTTTTATCTCGTGTGTTTCCTCTTTGCTAATGTAAGGAATGTTTGACTAACAATAAATTACTCTGCAGTAAGGAGGACAAGCTGCTAGAAGCATTTATTTATAGTTATTGATCGAATGTTATAGATATTTATCGATTATTATATTCGATTTCTATATTACTAACAATGCATTACTCTGCAGTAAGGAGGACAAGCTGCTAGAAGTATTTAACTATAGTTATTGATCGAATGTTATCGATATTTATCGATTATTATATTCTAATTTTATATTACTAACAATACATTACTCTGCAGTAAGGAGGACAAGGTTCTGGAAGTATTTAACTATAGTTATTGATCGATTATTATCGATATTTATCGATTATTATATTCTAATTCTATATTACTAACAATAAATTACTCTGCAGTAAGGAGGACAAGGTGCTGGAAGTATTTAGCTATAAATTTTGAACGATTATTATCGATATTTATCGATTATTATAGTCTAGTTGCAATAAAATGTATCTAAAGAGATTTTAATTGTGATTCTTTGAATTATTGCAAATAAAGTGATACTATTATTAATGTCTTATAATTTTGTAGGTTCAAGTTTAAACAAATTTTAAGCATTTCTTAATTTAAGTTTGTAAATTGACAACCCTAACTCTACGATTAATTTTTTATTTAAGCAAAAACTTTTAATTAGAAGTCTAAACTAAAAATTGATCAGCATCAATATTTATTCTTAATAGCGTTATTTTTATCTATTCTCATGTTTTCACGATATGTTTAAGCTTTCTCTTTGACTTTGGGTTTTTTATGTTATCGGGAATCGAATACTTAGAGCAGATGTCTTTGGCTAACAGTAAAGTTTTCATGGTATCAAACATTTATTAAAACTCAGTAAAATTATTTCGTATATTGCAATTTCTGAGATATGTTAACCAATCCTTAAATGTAATATGTTCTATATCATTAATTCATTTGATAAAATTATCTTTTTAAATAGGGTATTTAATTTTGAGTGCAGTTGTTTCTTTTCGCCTGGTTTGCTGCTTTCAACGTAAGGTGCCTCCGTGTCAATAAATCAATAAACGCCTTTTCCACTGCCATCGTCATCGTTCTCGTCGTCATTTGCCATCGTCATTGTTGTGCGAGTGTGTGTGTGTATGTGTGTGAGTGTATTTCTCGTGCCTTGTGTGTGCTTTTTGTGTGTTTGTGCTCGCTGGCCTGTGTGCATATTGCGCAATCATTTCGTTGTCGTTTGTGCAATTGTTTGCGGCGATTATTGCATTTTAATAGCCCAATACAATATAATATATATACATATAAATAAAATCATCGGCATAACTGAGTTGTACTCCAATGAATGGACAGGCACAGGACATGTACACATTCATATGCTTTACACAAACACAATGTAGAAGAATGGGAATTCGAAATTGTTGTTGCTGTTGTTGTTGGGGGTTTCGATTGTGCCTGCCGGCCTGGCTAAAATTAAATTCCATGTCCATGTGCTGTTGTGGCATTCGGTATGACTCATAGTTGCCGGCTGGCTGGCGCCATGCGATGTCAGGCAACCATAAAAAGTGCCACCAACAGCAACAAATACTAAATTGTTATTGCCTACTTCGTGGCGTTTAGTTTTTCATTCCGCTTTCGGCACAAAAACACACTAAAATCAACGTCTCAACGTTTTTTCTTTTCGGTTTTTATAGTTCAACTTTACTCACTCTCTTCTCTCTCTCTTTCTCTGCCCTTATCTCATTCTCATTATGTCTTCGAAATTGATTTTCCCCACCATCGTCCAAGACAAGAAATTTAGTGAGTAATTCGGATTTTTCTTTTTATCTAACAATAAGATACATGTGTGTGTGTGGGTGTGTGAGTGTGTGTGTGTTTGTAGTCCTGTTGATGACTTAATAGGTCTCAAACTGTGGCCTTGACTGTTGCTAGACGGCATGAGGTGCTGCCATTATGATTAATGACTGTTTGAGATTTGATTTGTTTTCACATTGTGTGATCCTAATAATAGTCGAATATATGTATTCTTTGCCAAGCTATTGACTATAATATGTACCAAATAATATATATGAAGAAAGAAAAGGTATTATGAAACACACAAACTATTTAGAAGTCATTTGCTTTAAGGATTTTACTTGAAAACCCCAAGCAAAAAGATCAAAATTTGTTATATAGCTGAAGAACGAAGAAAAAGTTATTGATCAATTGTAAAAAGAAAACTGATAAGTTAAGGAAATTATTTAAATTACAATATTAGTATATCTGAAAAGAAACATTCACTGGAAGAATGTGTTCTATGCTAAAGAATATCCTTGAAAATAAACGCTTTTCAACTCAAACAACTTTTCTCAAAGGAAAAAAAAAAAAAAAGAAGTTTTCTACATCAATTTAAAAGTAGCTAAAAGAAAATGCTAAGTATAAGATGTTGTTGAATGAAAAAAAAAGAATTTAAATAATAAAAAGTTTTAAATGCTTCCAAAATATTAAGTTCCACCGCATTGAACTCATCCTTCAGCACAACAAAATTATTTTAAACAAAAAACACCCACGATTTTTCAGTCCATTTACCAAATATACCAAAACTTTTATGTTTGCGTTTCGATAACATTATTTTGTATGCTTTGCAAACACTGTGCAAACAATCCAAAAGTTGACTTCAACAAATTGAACGTAATTGATAGACTCTAAAACGACGAAAAAAATTTAAAAGGACGAAACACCAAACGTAAGGTCAGCCAAAAAGAAGGGTCAAGAGCACAGAAGAAAAAAAAACGCAATCATTGCGAAACTATGTACAACAATAACAAGCTCAAGCGCGCTGGGGAAATAAAGTTTGTTTGTCATACAAAAAGAGCTTTAAAGTGAGACCTTAACTTAACAAAGTAAACCCCGCCAGAAGTATAGAATATAGAATGCAACACAAGTACTTGAAATTGTTTTGACCTTTGATGCACGCGCAAGAATAATTTAAAAAAAAGAACTACAACAAAACAAAAACCAATAAATATTTGCGTGACAAAAGTCACAAGTTTAATTATAATGTCGAATTGTTACAAGAGTTGTTTATCGTAGTAGTAGTAGTAGTAGTAATAGTAGTATTGCTACTACTCTTTCTACTACTATTTGTTGTGTGGCTTACCCGCTGGCAAAATGCCCGGTGCACGGCAGGTGTGACAGAAGCACTGCATCACCGAATCGCGTACTAATCCAATCAGCATGTTGAGAACTTTTGTTACGCGCTTTAGTATATGTATATATGTAACTATATATATATATATATATATTTGTAGTACTAGGTATTAGCTTAAGCCGTAGCTGTTTAGCTGCTCGGATATGTGTTTGTTGTTGTTTATATTTTTGTTGCCTACTTTTGAGCGCAACGCACAATTATTATTTTACTACAATTATAATTGTCTAAATTATATGTTTTTGTTATCAATTCCATGCAAGAAAGTATGCTATGGTTTTTTGTTTGTTGATTGTTTACAAAACGAATCAAAACACGACGGCGGCGTTGTTTGTTTTGTTTTCTGTTATTGAGCGTTATTTATGCTGCGTACTGCGTCTTGCCACTGCTTTGCTATGGGGCGCAAGAACGACTAGAATGACCAAAAAGGAGAAACGACGCTAAACGGGCGACAGCACGAATACGTGTAACGAGCGCAACGAACGACGAAGACAAACTAAATTATGTCGATGTTAATTTTTCAGCAGCAGGCGAACAACTGACGACGTTGACGCCAACGCCAACACCAACGCTGACTCTAGAGCCGCTCTGTCAACGTTGGCGTTGCCGTCAACGTCGACATCGCTGGCAAGTTGGCAAGGACAATGCATATGGGCAAAAGGACAAACCACTTTGGGGCGCAACAGAGCTGGCGGCGTACACAAAACACAGCCAACCCACAACGTTCCCCCAAACACACAAGTCGAGAGAGAAAGTTTGAAAGAGCGCAGCTCAGTAGCGCAGGCAGAGTGAGAGAGGGAGCGGCAGCGGGAGAGAGTCTTACCAGTTATTCTCAATTTATGCGTGTATTGGTGGTTGATTTCATATACAAAAAAAGTTAGGGTTGTGTGAAGCTTTAAAAAAGTTTGGCAAATATTGTGAATATTTTTAAGTTTGCAAATTTTTATATTATTGTTATGATTTGGTGTTAAAAAGTATGTTGAAATATCAAAATTTATATTAAAATTGTTTGTTGTTCAGTTTCGACCTTGCTGCGTAACCTTAACGTGCGAAATTTCGAATATCCTTTCGGATTGTGCGCCGTGAACTCTCCGATTGTCTCATTGTTCAGAGTACAAAGGCGAAACAGGGCCACCCACAAAGTTAACTGCAGTCAAGAAGCCGGCAAATTTCGTAATATGTGACATTAGATAATATCATTTTCGAAATTTTTCAAGATATGGTGTAACAAAAATAAATAAAACATGATTTTATATTCTAGTAAAATTTATAATGATAAGAAATAACTTAAGTTAAACTAATAAAAGTTAAAAATATAGTAATATTTAAAAATATTTAAAATAAAAACATTTAAAAATAAATAAAACATGATTTTGAATTCTAGTAAAATTTATAACGATAAAAAAAGAATTAAAGATAAAATAGTAAAATATTTTTTAAAATTAAATTAAAAAAAATTATGGCTAATTTTATAATAATAAATCAAATAATTTTTATAAAAATAATTATAAATTTATAGTAAAAACGTTTAAAAATAATTAATAAGATTTTTTTTAATAATTTACCTTACAAATAAAGTTATTAAACAATCTCGAACTATCAAAAATATTTAAAATATAGAAAAAATATGTTTAGGATTTTCGAACAGAATTATTTAAGGTTGGCAATGCCGTAAGCTTTGTTCAAAAGAGAGCGACAAAATTATTGCCAGCTGACATGCTCAAAAATATATCTCTCTCAATCTCCCTCTATCTCTCTCTCTCTCTCTCTCAATCTGTGCTGCAGTTTGCGTGCTGAGCCGAAAAAGCGCTATTCGACATTCGAAAAATATATATATATTAACTGCAATTAAATTAGATGGCAACAAACCTAGCGAGCGGCTAGCGACAACAACCGTAAAAGAACAATAAAAGAAGCGGCGATGACTCAAAGAGAGCCACATAGCGAGCGAGCGAGCGAGCGAGCGAGCGAGAGAGAGAGAGAGGGAGCGGAGAAAAGCAAAAATATCCTTTGCCAGAAGTGTGTAGTGTGAAGCTGGCGACGCGTCGGCCCCCAAAAGGCGGACAAGGATATAGAGCGGCAATTTGAAATAGCAGAACGGCGCCAGTGTCCAAACCAAACCACATGCAATGCTGGCTGAGGGCGTCTCGTGGCACCGATGAATCACAATGGGACATAGGCCAGAGTCAGAATCGTAGCTGAAGTCGAACTAGAGTTTGAGTCGGTATCGGAGTCAGGCGCTGGGAACCGGGAGCCGGTAGCTTGAACTGCTTGCCTTAAGGCCGGAAAGATAGGGAACCTGGCAACCCTGGCCTGAGTCATTGTTGAAACTCGCATATTTGAATGTATATTAAAATAATTTGACATTTTTATAATATCTCTGTTTGGAAAATGTTTTTCGTTTAACTATTTTAAATTTAAGAAAAATATTCTTATCTAAGAAGTAAAGTCTAACAGTCGATTGAAAATCGTATATTGAAACCTTAATAATCTTATAATTATAATTTTTTTGATTGTTACTAGGTTGCTTTTGATATTTTCTAGTTTGCAATTTAGCATATGGATTCTTTTGTTCACTCTTACTTATACACTTACTCATACATTTAGCTATCAAAATTCTGCGACTATCAGAAAATACTGAAATCTATTCGAAAGCATAGAAAACTTGATTTAATAAACAAAAAAACCAATTTACAGACTGAATGCTCTGTATATCATTATAATATCACTCAAAAAAATTTTGATAAAAAATATTTTTTTCAAATTTTATAGAAAAAACGATAAGTAGTTGCCTCTTTCTACTTTCTTTCGTTTTTAAAAAGTTCCATTTAGGGACTGACCACTGTATTTGTAGTTTTATGCAGTCCGGATTGCAGTTCGGAATGGTAAGAGGAAGGGGCTATAGCTCTAGGCACAAAATATCATGACAACAGCTTGTCGAAGGCATCGAAGCACAATGCTTCAATAATATTAGTCGTTGATTGTGACAATGGGAGGGGGGGAATGCTTAGAAGAGAGGGAGGGCTAAGTGGGTGAAGTTTTGGTAACGGGTCTCGCTTTCCATTTGAATTGCTTGTGGAAATCATTTGCCGGCAAACATAACAATGCGATGGCTGTCATCCGTCCGTCCGGTGGCGAACATTGGATGTGAATGTGTCATGCCATAAATGGGCGCACTGGGCGTATACGAGTTAAACACTTACAGGGGGTGACATCTCTCTATACACATATGATATGCACATATAATGCCTGGCGGCATCAAGGTGTGAAACATTTGAAACGGCCAACGTTTTAACAGACAATTGCGTGTTAAGTGGGCAAAAGAGAATATTATAATGATTATGTCAATGCAAAATAGTATGAGGAGCGAGTGTGAGGAAAGGCGGTGAAAAGTTTAGATTAGATTTGCATAGTTGGTTTAACTTACATAATGCTGGCAGTGTACAAATGTGTGCAAGTTGCTTACCTGAAAGTAGAGAAAGAAACTAATATTATAGAAAAAAACTTATTGAAAAAAATAAATGCTTAAAACAGCTATGAATTATTAGATTGATATGTAAAGTTTGCAATTTTTGGCAATTGCTATTTAGGCTTATTTAAATAAGTTAATTTTTAAGCAAGCATTTAAACATGATGTTAAACTATAGTTGAAAGCGACTTATTCTTGTGCTAAGTAAGATTTCGTTTGAAATGATAATAAAAAATTCAATTGAAACAAACCAATCAAATACTTATTTTAAGCTGATTTGAAGCTATTTGCTATCATTTAAAACTCTCAACGTTCTCTGCTATCATTTACAATCATTACGACGTTAAGCTACGTTTGAAACGAATAAACGCCAATGTCCAGAAGGCGAAAGGATGGAGCATTTGAAGAGCGTTAGCGTACATAATTACATACAACTAAGCACTATACTCCCCAAGCTCCACTTTCTCTCTCTTTCGCATTGTTTGTTTCTGCTCTGTCGGTCAGTTAATTGAAATGCATTTCTTTTGTTTGGTTTATTGCTGGTTCCGGCGTGTATTGCATTTAATTAAGCAGCTAAACATTCCTAAGCACTCGACAATGACGATGGCTAAACGAGTCATTCGAGTGCCCGGACTCAAGTTGCAAATCAAACAGTGCAAATCCTGTCCAAATCCCTTGGCTACCACTCACTCTCCCTCTCTCTCTCTCTTTCTCTCTTCCGTCACTTGTTAAGATCTCCCACACTAGTTGAAACTTAACTGTTTAGCTTAGAAATGGAAATCATAACATTTTCTCATTTCGTATTAAGACACGCAATGTTTGCGTACTTTGATCACACTCCTCTTCATTCTCCCTCCTTCTTTCCTTTTCTCTCTTTCTCTGTTCACTTTGCATGCGCTGATTGGCACCACGTGCCGCTTGCCGTCCGGCCTGGCTTATCCATAAAATTTTGCATGTTTGCAAGCAAAACACATGTATTGTATATACATAGATCCTTACATATACAAGCGAGGTTGGTACGAGAAATTACTAAAATACATAACAGAAGTTTTCCTGCATATCAATTTTTCCGTTGAAATATGGTAAAATTTAGTATAGATATTTTTTGTATAATTTATATATAATTTAAATATAAAATTTAAAAAAATATTTTTATCCACATTTTTTCAAATATAATATTTTAAGTATTTTATTTGAGATTTATATAAGATTTTTTGTATTTTATTTAAAAGATTTATCATCTTTTACTTTAACATAACAATCTCATAAATTAAAATGTAAAATAAATAATAATACAACGAGAACTATTTTTTTTGTTCATTACTATGATTTTTGAACGTTTTTAAAAGTTTTTTTAATAAATTTTTATAATTTTGATAATTGTTTTTTTACGAAAATTTTAAGTTAAAAAACATAAATACAAAGTATGTTAAGAAACAATTTAATTTACTTAAAGATGCTATGGAAGCTGTAAAATAGCAATATTAAATATTGAATTTACAGTATTTACGTATAAAAATTATTTTCCGGCATTAGGAAACTATTTTGCATTGGCTTGAACTTTACTCAACCAAACTCATGTCAAAGATATTGAACTACCCTCGCCTTTTGACAACTAATTCATATGGATACACAAGTACTACTTCGTCGTTCCAGTGTCTGCCGGCTGATTTCGTCATCACATGAGTCACAGCCACGACAACCACTTTAGAAAGGCAGAGTAAGGGCTGCAGTGGAGTAAGAGGCGGCTAGGAGTTGCGGAATCGAAATCGTGAGGGGAATGGCGGTAGAGGGGGACACACGCCACTAAAATGTTGGCAATAACAACTGACGCCGTCGTCGCCAGCTTTAGTAGCTTGTCTTTTTCTTTTTCCCGAAAAAAAAAAAAAACTAAAAATAAATAAGGCCAACCCCCAAACTGCATCCATCGCAAAACTTGTTGGTTTTTTTTTCTAGTTGTGTTTTTCGACTTGTTCCTTCCATCGATTTGCCCGGCCATGCAAAATTAACAGCTGAGTTGATGTTGAAATACGATTGCATGTTAAGGGCACATTTGAGAGGGACATGTTGTTGTTGTTTGTTTGTTTGTTCGGTGCCTTTTTACCGCAATGTACTAAGAATTTGATATTAGTATTTTTGTACTTTTTTTTTTTATTGGATTTATGACTCGGGCCATGATGTTCTCACCTACTGACGCTATTTTTGTTTGTTTGCCTTAGTCGGGAACATGCTCTGTTTTTTTTTTTTTATGGGAAATAATAAAAGGGTGTATAAGGACATATTCTCCTTGCTATATTTGTTAGAATACGTTTTAGTCCGCTTCATAAACAGAGTATCCTAGCAGTCAACAACTGCAAGGATTTCCTTCTGTTGTTTTTGTTTTGCACTTTCGTCGCCTTTTGTTTATATCAAAATTGAATTTTTGCCATTTTACTTTGTGTTCCTTGCTATCCTTGCATCCGTTTGCCATTTCATTTTCCATCGATTTAAAGTTGTCAAGCTTTTAAAATACCCTAAACTCCTTTGGGTACGTTGAAACAGTTGGAAGCTTGTGAATATTATTTGTAATTATGGCAATATTCCGTAAGATTACATAAGAATAATAGAAAACATTAATTTTTTTTGGGATTGCGAACTTTAGGGATTTGTTAATATAAAGAAATCCCCAACAAAAAAAAGGCACACCAATAAACTCATTGTAGCTTAGAAGGGCATTAAAATGTGAGCATGAGATATTTTCACATTTTCTTTGCTAGTTTTCTTTGGATTTTCTTTTCGTTAGCCACTTAATGGATGTTTGCACCGGCGGCAAACAGCTTCGTCTGGGCTTAGAGCTCGAAATTTTTTGATGCTGTCAACCAAAAAAAAAAAAACAGAAAAACCAAAAAAAAAGGAAGCCGAGGAGCAGCTGAGAGTTGGGTGCTAGAGGTCTGGAAAAGTTTGCGACAGGAACTTTGCTGCTAATTTGTTAGCCAAGTGAACTGCTCCGCTGGCAAAAGAGCTTAAGGCAACAACGTGTCATGGTCAGGGTGAACATCACCCCCTCTCTCTCTCTCCCACTCCCACTCCCTCTCAGTGTGATTTCATATCTCCCGCTTTGTAATCAACCCAATTGGCTGGTAAAGACCCTATCGCCAGCACAGAAGGCGCACCTCAAATCGAATTTGCAGCCCCCGCCGCCGACAAACACTAAGCACTGTAAAAACATTGACAATGTCCTTCTCGGTCGCATTACAGGCACGTACCATACACACACACACACCTATACACACACATGGCCGTAATGACGTTTATTGGAAAGCTGTCTGTATGTTGATTGTGATCAGCATTGTCTGACGCAGCTGCAGCAAAAATACGCCTAGTCATTGTTGTCCTTCGACTTTTACAACTCAACGTTGCTGCCTTTCGTTGAGTTTATTGAACCTTTGTACAAGTACTAGTTTATCCTTTTCGTGTTATGAACAACAAAAAGAAAAAAAAAATATTAATACAATAAACAAAAATTATAATCTACCTTAATTTGCCTCCTTATTCTCACTCTTTCACATTTAAAATATAGAAAATAATTTTAAAAAATATTTAAAATGTATTTTTAATTACATAAACTCTCTTTATGGACTTTCTTAGGTTTCCAGATATATTTAAGTATTATAATAATTTTTTTTCAGCATACATTTTTGATTAAGACAAGATTTGTTATAACAAACAAAAATTATTTTTTAAAAATTTAATAAAATGTATATTTAAATTATCCTAACATAAATTGTACAGTATGAACTAATTTAATATATACAAAGGTACCTTTATATTTTATGTGTATTTATAAATTGAGTGTAATACATATATATATATGTACATACTCGTAGTTGGGTTAACCAACCGAAACATTGATGCACGACGAACAGTACTTTGTTTTAATATGGAAACTTTAGCGGCAACCAACTAAATGCCACCGCACAATGTTCTCGCTTAATCCAAAAACTACTTTCCATGAACTCTCCCAGCCGTCAACTAGTAGTACAGTGAGTGCAATATGTATATGTATGTGTTGTTGACGTTGATGGGAAGCGCGTAAATTTCCCCAGTGACATAAACGGAAAATTTTCCCAACAGCAGACACACACACACACACACACAAGTGTTGTGCGCGTTAAAATACTTTTTCTTTTTTTTTTTTGCTTCGTTTTATTTATTTTTATTATTATTTCCACGCTGAATTTTACGCATGCGAATGACTTTAAAAGATTTACCCAAGAACTTTTCTTTTTTGTTGTAAATTTTGCACATTTACGGCCTCTGCGGGAAATAGGCACTAAAAATCTAAGGGGAAAAAATGCAACGCGCGGAACGGCATAAAAAATCTTGACGCAGTGCCTGCAAATTGAATCACAGGTTGTATTCGCGCGCCTTAAAGTTTAAGCAAAAGCTCGAGGCAGAACATTTTTCTTTACTGCAATCAAAGGGGTTCAGGTCTGACCCTTTTCGCTCAGCTCCCTTTATGCGAATTAAACGACTCACAAGAAGATATACAGACGAAGAAACGTTTGAATTTCAAGTGCTGCGTGTCTTTGGCAGTCATAAAACGTTTTAAGGATATTAAAAATGGCAAACATGTGGAAATCTTTACCCCCAAAGCGCCCATAACGCAATCGACCAAAAAGGGGCAAAAGTTGATGAATTGACGCAATTTGAACCACAATAAGTCAGCCGTTGTTATCCCTGTTATTCCAAACACAACTTCATTTAGACAATTTCGACAAAGCAAATAGCTTAAATATATTTGATTTAGGTAAAAAAAAAACAACAAAAAACACAATCAAATTGTTGTTTCTATCATGAATATTTTATTTTGTTATAAACATGATTTTAAATATTGAGTTTTCGGAATAAATATAAAAAGGAAAATAATTTAGTTATTTATATTTAATTTTAAATATTTAATGTTCAGAATAAATATAAGAAGAAAAAGAATTTAGTTAGGGAGTTTTAAGGAAATTATTAAATAATTTTCCGAATAAATATAAAAAGAATTTAGTTAAGGAGTTTTTAGGAAATTTTCGAATAATTATTAAAACTTTTGAAATAATATAACAAAGTAAAATGGTTCAAGTTAGTTGTTAGGACTTAACTAAAAATAAAAAAATTCTATAACCGTTTCTTAACGTTTTTGGGAACATCGTTTCTGCTGTAAAAATAGCCTGAAAATATTTTTTTTTTTTTTTACACATAAAAATCCTGCTGTGCGTCCCAGAACGTTATGTTGCAAAAAAAAAAAAAAAAAAGGAAGGGAGAAAAAAACAATGAAATTAATTTGAAACAAGAAAACGCAAAATCACAACTGAATGTATGATTTGTCGGCCGCCCCTTCACAATTCGTCGAAGGCGTGGCATGGCGCGGCTGCATTCAAAATTGTCATTGTCTAAACTGATAAACGCGCAGTGAAGCAGTAAAGCTGAATTTGGCTTTCGACTTTTGACATTTGGCGCAACGCCAGCAGCAGCATGAAGCAATTCTTTTTCCGGACAAATAAGCGCATAAATTGAAAAGAAGCCACATTTGACCCACATTTTGTGAAGTCATATATCTCAGCGCATACAAGCTTGACCCATGAGAGATTTGCTGGCTTTTTGATCGGGTTCTTTAAGTCGCTGAAATTGCGTTTTTGCTTTAAGCAAAATATTAATAATAATATCGCCGCTCCCACTACAAAGTACTCAAACACTTGGGAAATTTGAAAGAGACAGGATTACAGCTCTCCTCAATATCGATTGGAATGGGGCGGGTCTGGTGGGCGGCAAACATTCGTCGACAGCTTATGTACTACGTGGCTAAATGGAAAGAAAAATAATATAAAAAACGAAGCAGCGTTGCAAATTTCTTGCGACTGCAAAACAACAAGAAAAACAAACGAAAAAGCCAATAAATTTATATATATGTATATGTTTGCTATTAGACTAATCAAGCAATAAATTTTTTAGAAAAAGGTTTGGTTTTCAAAAAATAATAAATATGTTTAATATTAAACTCAATCTATATTATAGATGGGATTCCAAGTTGAACTCAATGATATTTTTAAAAAACTCCTGGAATTAAATATCCATTAAAATTTAAAAGAAATATTTATTTTAAAAACTAAATTTATTATTATTAGAAGATAAATATTTATTTTAAAAATTAAATTTATTATTATTAGAAGAAATATTTTAAAAGAAATATTTATTTTAAAAATAGTAAATAATTTTTTTATTAATGTTTTATATTTTCAAAGAAGTTCTTTTGGCAATATTTCAATAAGTGCTTGGATATTCATTGATATTTATATATATATATTTATATACACAACTTAGAAGGATTTTAAATAATATGAGTTTATGGTCTGTAAACTTGTTTTAGATTAAAAACCAAATCCTTTACAAGGCATCGACATACAAAAATTATTTTTTTTTTCTGAACTTACTCAAAAAATTCTTTTCAATATTACTTTTACTAACATTTCGTATGGCAGCCTTGGTCTTTGATTCGAACACCCTATACAGCTGTTAATTCACGCCCCGTCACTTGCCCAAGGCTTTGTCCCACCCATGTCCTTGCTACGCCCCTCAGTTCATCCTCATTCGCACAATGTCGTCGTCAAGTAGTTTACTTTTGCCAGACATTCGTATGACTTGGCCTTTGACTTCTGGGCCTATACCCACACTGACAAAAGGATTGTCGTCAGCGATGTTGAATATCGACTCGACTGATGGTTGTGAGCTTCATTTACTTTTTTAATAACATGTGCTGACGGCTTTCCTCTGTTAAAACGTATATCTCATTGTGACTGGAACCTTAAAGTACTTCTGCCTCCTCTCGCTCTATACTTATATGCTGGCTGATGAAGTGGCTTTCGAGGAGTCGTCGGCAAAAAGGAAATAAAAATCAATAGCAGGCAAGTAGAAGCTGTTGACACACCCAATATTGAATTACTTTATTACCAATGGCAGCAGCTACACTCAGAAAAAAGTCGAAATCATAGTATTTAGGCTCTGCCTTGATAGCAATCAGTCAAACTGCAAGAGGAAAAATCCTTCCCTTTTGAATAAGGAAACCAAAACTCAAAAACTCAACAGTAAAGCTAAATAACACTGAAAATTCCAATACGATTTCGCATCGTCCAAGTGTAGCTGGGCCAACAAATATTTCACTAAGCCAAGTCAATGTTTTGTGCAACTTCCCACTATGCAGTTTTGTGTGCGCTTCGCAAGACATTTTATCCCTTTGATCCTTTTTGTTGTTGCCACCGCAGCTGGTGTTGTCTTACACGCGACAGTCCCCCTTGAGCGCTAACCAATAAGCAGTTCTGCGCGTACCCCGTTTCCCGGTTTTTGCTCCTATTTCTGTTCCTTGCACTTTACTGCAAAACCGCAAGCGACATTTTCGACGTCGATGTCGACGCCATATTCGTTCAAC
Organism: Scaptomyza reducta; assembly: GCA_035044485.1. Classification (NCBI taxonomy): domain Eukaryota; kingdom Metazoa; phylum Arthropoda; class Insecta; order Diptera; family Drosophilidae; genus Scaptomyza; species Scaptomyza reducta. The sequence goes on from JAWNNV010000953.1 coordinate 20,905, forward strand.
TTCTTGTGGTTGCCGCCACATCGGTCCTTGTATGCGTTTTGCCAACCAACGTGACATGGCTGCAGTCCAACACCGGCAATTGGTTTTCAGTTACAGGCCAAAAGAGAGGGCATAAGACGTAGAGTCCTTCAGGTCCTTCCCTCGCCGCTTCTATGTGTGTTAGCTATACGCATGTACAACTTGTACATTGCACTTGACTCAATCTAACTAGTTTCCAATCGTGGTCCGCCAGTTTCTGATTGCCTGGCTACTTGGCCAGCTCACTGGAGCGTTTCTAATGCCAGCTGTCGGAACATATTACAAAATTGAACCACAAAAAGCAAAGAAGGAAAAGAAAGGAAAGGAAAGCAAAGGCAAACAATACCAGTCAAACATATTTGTCTTTGCTTAAGCTAGGCTTTAATGGCTTAAAATGTTGAAAGAAATTAATGATAAAATGTCTCACATTAAATAGATTTTATTTTGAAAACTATTTTATTAAAGCAATACTTTTTCTATAGCTTTGCAGTTCCTCTTTAGTTTTCCTTTTGCGTGTATAAAGAAAAAGTGTTATAAGGATCATAGCCAATCCTTAAGCCTCATATGAATCAATATCGAACTGAAAACTGAAAAAGTTAGATCAAATTTTAACTCAAATATACTTCCGAACTTCAAAAATACTGAACTTTAATAACGATTAACTATTTCAACTACCAAAATACTAAAATGCTACTACTAAAATACTAAACCCAAATAAATATTAATCAAAACTACAATATGTGACTTCATTGCAACTATTCTATGAGTTTTGAACATATTTTTAGAACTACATATCAAAAAAGTATTTTATTTATCTTTATTCTTTATTGTCAGTGTTAACTAAAGATGCGACCCAATCAAATTTGCTTCACTTTTCAAACTTTTCTAACTTCTTTTATGCATTGCAAATCAGTTTAGCTTTGTTGTTGGTTCGTGGCAGCCTTTGAGCCATATTTGTTTGAGCTCTTTACGGTTCCTGCGGGCAATTTTAAATGCTATTTGTTGCTGCTTTTTATTGAATTACTTCGCTTGGCATCCTCCCCAAGCATGGACAGAACAACGTTCAAGGAGTCGAAAGCCGCAAAAAACACCTCTAATAAAAGCTCCATTCCCCCCCACAGTCTCAAGTTATACTATTGACGCACGGACTGTTTGACTGGCTCTGAACTAGAAGCTACGTAACAAATTTGCTGAAATAAGAAGCTTTAGACAATTAATTGAATTTATTGCGTATTTGGTGCGTTTACGGAACTTTCAGGGTGGTGAACTGTGCAAATAGCAATAGGGACGGGGAAGCCCTCTAACGCACAGAGGGAAAACGAGAGCTGGTGGGAAAAGTGAAACTATGTGAGACTCACACACACCTGTAAATAAGAGCTAAAGTTTCGTGTGGAGTGAAAAGGGAAACCGGTTTGGACGCGTGTCTAGACACGAGAGGAATTCACACACACAACTTTGGAGCAGATGCTGAAAATGTTGTGTTGTGTTTTGGCTTTAATATTTCAAGCGAAATAAAATTTCTTTGCGCCCCCGAAAATGGAGAAAATAAAGAAGAAAAATAAAGAATTTCATAATTTATTTATGTCCTTTCCCCATCCATCATTACTTAACCCACCTGACCATTCCCCCAACTCCCTCAAGTTAGTACACGTGACGCATTATATGGAATGCATGGTGTAACACACACACACACACACACACACACATCATTATTAATGCATTTGCACACGTAAACCGGTAGGCAAACGGGAGTTTTGGGGGCTCCAAAAATCAACCCCCACAGGCCGAAAGTGGACTGGGTTGTCAAGAGTTAACCCCAGTGCCACTTGTAGCTGTTTTTGCTGTTGCCCTCTCTTTGAACTCTTGAACTTGAAGTAGAGAGAGAGTTCAAAAAGAAACAAACAAGAGTTTTGGTGGTTGCACGTATGTAAGGTGTCCTGTAAACTTGGCTCAAGGTGTAACAGAATAAAGCTATGCACGACATTTAGATACTCTGTAGTAGCATTTGTTGTAACAGAACTTGTTAGGATTGTATTGGACTGGGTTACTAAGAGATACCCTGTAAGTAAGTAACTCTAAGCTCGTTGATAAGTTTATTTCCGATCTGAATCCTTGGTACTTTCTAGTTCTTACTAAACAGGATCACAGGGTATAAGCAACAACATTTTGTGTGGCCTTTTGGGACTGCTTACTAATACGTTCTTTAATTTTATTTATTTCGTTCGCTTTCAACTCCCTTGATGAAGTCAAAGTCCGGCTTAGCTTAACCCACATAATGCGACGGATCAATTTTTGGTTTCTTCTTGTTTGATATCTTGTAGCCTTTGACCCTCAGCTACAAATTGAATGCGCATTTTGTTTTAATTTACATAAAGGGTTTACGGAAACGCTCGTAAAATGTCATTGGAGCTGTTCTCCAAAATAACATGCGCATAAGATTACAGCAAGTCACATTTCCACACACACACACACACACATTTACAGAAAATAACCCGAAAAAAAGGCAGAAAAAAAGTTTACTTTGTCCGTGAAGCTGCAGCTCGTCCAGTTTGCGCGTCTAGACATCGTCTGACGTTCGGGTAATAAAAATGTATATAAAGGTGTTGCTGGATGGAGAAAGTTCGAGAGGGGAGCACGAGGAGTAAGAGGGAACCATCGTCATCGTTGGCAGTTTGATTTTTATACGCATTTTTATGGCTGCATTAAGCAGGGCCGACACAACGACATGTCCTGTCGTCAGAGGTCCTGCTAAGGGTAGGATGTCACACAGGCACCAATTAGGGAGCTCAGTTTTGGTTTGAGTATAGCAAGTTGTAAGCGTATTATTCGCAATATTTCTTATAATAATGTATGGGTTTTTGCAAAACCTTAAAGAATTTTGAATAATTTACTATAATTCACTTCCAGAAAAACTCAAAATATAAAGAACAGCAGAATTTCCGTCTTGGTTTTAAAACTTTAACTAGTTTCAAATTAAAATGCTTATACGCTAAACTGCAAAAGAAATTAAGTGCTCAACGATTAAATTAGATAACTAAAGCTTTTATGGTCTCGCACAAACGCTTGCTATTCTATTAAAACAAAACTTTCAGAACTATAAAACTAATAGCCCCAACCCAACAACAACAACAATAACAAATGACGCTTTTATGGCGCATTAAAAGTAGCCACAACAAATTATTTCCCATGGGGGGCGATTGTGGGCGTTTGCGACAATTTATACAAAAAACTGCAGTTCAAGTCTTGCACTTAACTGGAAAATTGAACCTCAAAGACATATACATACATACATACACATATGCATATGTATGTGCGTATGTACAGTGAATACACAGAGTTGTGAACACAATCGTTGCTTACATATGAGTATGCGACACCCATAATTATCATGTGCATGAAATGTGTGCCTAGGGAATAGGGGTTACCCTACCCGACAAACGCGACCAACGAACAACCAGATGTTTTTTTTTGGGGAGCTTCAGAAATAGCAGTTAACTTTGGTATGCAGAAGATCAAATACCCTTTCCAAAATATTTTTTTATTTATTTCAAAGTTTCAAAGTCGTTTTAAATAAAACTTAACTTAAAACAGACTTAAATACATTTATTATTATAACTCAAAGATATCAAGGGTATAGTTGGTATAATATTTAAAGGCTTATAAACCTTTTCCGTGGAGCGAAACTGTACTTGGCATATTTTTTAGATATTTTTTAAAGATTTTGCTATGATTATTATAGTGTTCTAATGTATATTGTGTGATAATGTTATAGTTTTAAAGGCATTGGGAGCGTTAAACAACATTTAACTATAAAGTTTGCTCAACATAATCAGGAAATTCATAGAATAAGCAATTAGGAAACTTAGGTTTTTATCAGCAGTTATAAGATACTATAAGATAGTTCGGCAGATCAAATTAATTTATCATACTAATAAAAATGACTGCGGGTCAGAATCTAGTCAATTCGGCTTTATTCCCATGTTCAGACTCAAGTCCACGAACAATTATTATACCCTATATATAGAGTATATAGTAAATACACAACGTGATTGTTGGGGTAGAGCATGCTTGAGTTTTGCGAAGTAAAAACAATTGGTCATTCAATGACAATTTAAAAGAATTGATTTTTATTACAGGGTGCCGCGGCCACTAATGACGTTGTTGTTGCGGCCTTTCAAGCACTGTGCAATTTATCATCAATGTATATACCATTATTGTACAGACATACATCATTTACCCCTTGCACATTCACTTCAACACAGATATGTGCAATATTACATACATATATATATACATATAGTATATTGGCAGACAAGGCACGCACATATTTCATACACGACTGCGCTTTCAACTCTTTACACTCCCACTCCCCCCTTTGATGCTAAGCCTTGCGTGCGAACGACCCCGCTGGGCATGGAACTTTTCCACCGGTTCCAATGGACGCCAGAACGTCATTCGACATATGTTTGCTGTCGCCAATGCAGCGTAAAATTTGTTCCTTTTTTTTTGTGTGTGTATTTGTTTTTGTAACCACACACACACACACACACACATCTCCCCACCAGTTGTTGTTGGGGCTTTGGTTTTGTGTTTGGAACATGTGTTTTTGACTTTGACCAAACTCGCTCCCAACTCGCTCCTCGCTCCACAATGTGCATCAATGCGCATCAGTTGCCCGCTTGCCCCTCAAATTGCACTCAACACTACTTTCATGAATTTTAAGTGTTGCAAAATTACAAACACATGTGCTTATAAACGGTTTCCATTGATTGATCTACAGTGTGGAATGTAAATTTCAAAATTAAGTGGAACCTATTATTTAACTCTCGATGTTAAGTGCTATATCACTAAAATAAGTTGTTGAGCATATAAAGTGTATTAGATATGTTTATTTAAGTTAAATTTTGAAAAAGATTAAATTTGTAATTTATTTCGATTTTTTAAATATATAACACCACATTTTTTTGATGTATTTTAAGTTTTGGTATAGTTTTGAAGCTGAAATATTTGATATATTTGATTTACACTTTTTTATAATATTTTTCAATTTTTTCTTTTTAGGTTTATTTAATTTACAAGCAACGCTAAAATTATTTTATATTTTTCAGAATTATTTTTTTGCAAATTCTTTAATTTCTTTATTTTTAATCATAATCATAACTGATGTTAAGTTTTAACAATATTTCTACACATCTTTTCGTAATAATATATGCATTTAAATACATGTTTATGCCTCGACTTAATTGCATTTGAGTGAAGGCTTTTAAATGTTTAATACACTCACCAGACAACATGACAATCAATTTTAATAAACATCCCGCTTTGTACATTGTTTAACAATTTCAAGTGCAACTCCCATAAATCTCGCTGAGCGATAGCTACAACATTTTCTGACCCCATTAACAGTGACACCAGCCGGAAGGGTGACTACTGCTTCTACCCCTTACGCCACCAGCACTCCGCTCACCTCATACCATCCGCAGACAAGTGTAGTAAAAAATTCACGGAGCAAGTCTCTCCCTCCTCGCATCTTGCTTCCCATCTTCCCCAACATCATAAAATGACAGCAGCAGCACAAACAATTTTCGCAAAACACATTTTTACTCACTTCAAACACAAAAATGTACAGAGTTGGGGTAAGTAAAATTCTTCCCCCTTATGCAAAAGAAACCTCCGGCACTTCTTATATACCCTATCCGAAGTTGTTAATAAGAAAAGAAGCTTTAACATTGGATTAAGCATACATTTATATTTTTACTTATATTTTGAAAATATCTAAACCTAACTTGCTCTATATGCGTTTGTTATCAATAAATGATTGGGTTTAATTATATAAAAATTCCATCAGTGCTTTCAAAAATATCTAAAACAGAGTTTTTATTTTAAAAAAATATTAATGAAAAAAATAAAATTAAATTTTTATCATTTGTTATCAATAATTGGTTTAATTATATAAAAATTCAATCAGTGCTTTCAAAAAATGATTTTTTATTTTTAAAAAAATTGAAAAAAAAAATAAAATTATATTTTTATCATTAAAAAAATTTTTTACTATAAATAGTAACATTTTATTATAAACAGAGCTACAGCCAGTGCTTTTAAAAAATTCCAAAATTATTTTTTTTTTTAAAAAAAAAATATAAAAAAAAATGAAAGTTTTAAATAATTTAAAAATAGCTCACCATAATAAAAGTTAACAATTTAAAAAAAAAAAAATTTAATTTTATTATATATAATTTTTTTTAAAAATTTTCAAAATTTTAAATATATTAAAAATGGATTCATTATTATAAAAAAAAAATTTAAAAATAAAATTATGGAATTAAATTATTAAAAAATAGTTTACTACAATAAAATTCGCTTCAAAATGTAATTTGATTTTTTCCCTTAAGGGGAATGTCTGTGAGTCAAATCGAAAGGGTATTCAAACATGGACTCTCTATCGAAAACACATTTCCAGCGGTCTCATCTGTCGGCTGTTTGTTGTAGGAACGCTCATTTGCATCACTTAAGCAACGATTGCATGGCCTCAAGGGCCCGCAACAAAATAGCAGACACACACAGAGAAACGCTGTGAAACAATAAAAACGAGGCATTTAAGTGACAGACGTCTGAGCGAGCTTACAGTTATGCCCCAATCCCAGACGTGCGCATTTAAATAAGTAATACAATTTTTGTTTTTTTCGGGAAATATGGACAAGAAAAACTTCTTTCAAGAAGAACAAAAACAGCGGCAAGAACCAAAAATCAAAAATGCGACTCGAGGCTATTTTTTCAAGGGATATACAAAAAAAAAAACAAATACTGCCAGACTTGAAGCAGACGAATGCGAAGCAATGTAGAGTTAGAGCAGATGCCTTGCGGCAGGGCCATCATTTCGCGCATTGTTGCCGCATTTCACACAGAAACAGCAGCAACTGCCGCCCAACTTCCGGTTCAATAAACTTTGGCAAAAAAAGTATTCTCGTACATAGTTTGCTCTACCCCTTATCGCCCTTCCACTATATAGTATATGTGTGTATGTGTATGAGCACATACAATAATGATAACGATTTTTCCTTCACTGCAGTTGCTTTTTGCAGTTGAATGTGTGTGTGGCAAGCAACAACAGCAAAAGCAAATAATGTTTATTAACTGGTTTTAAGCAAGCGTCTATGTGTGCGTTTTAGGCGACTTTTACGCGGTGCAGAAGGGTACAGAAGAAGAAGCAAACGTGCGGAACCGCACACACACTTGCTGTGTATTTGTGTGTGTCGTGCGGCGCATAGCTGCAATTGCAGCAATTTTGTGTGGCATTCAAATGGGTTTTCTAATGCCAACCCAGATGCAGTACCGAACTAAAATGCCTGTTGATTGCAGCCACAAAGTGTTGCATACATCAGGGCGCAAGAAATATCATCGACCGCAGTTGACATAGTTTGTCTAAAGATAAACGTTGAAAATATACGTATATAAAGAGAGATTTAATATTAAAAATCATGTAAAACACTTTAGTGTGATAACTATTTGAATTGTATATTGATTTGGAATGGTTAAAGATAAAGAAAAAGAAAAAAAAAAGTTAAAAAAAGAAATTTTCCAAGTTGTCAGGTGTGGGATTCGAACCCACGCTCTCTTACGAGAAACAGAGCTTAAGTCTGGCGCCTTAGACCGCTCGGCCAACCTGACTTGTGTGAACAACAGATCAAAACACACTTTCTAAAAGGCAAATCAATGTTCAAAGAAAACTTTTTTCTGCTAATATTAATATTTTTAGAGTAATTAGACACATTTATGATCCATAAAATGAAGTTCACAGTTAGCACCCTTTGGGAGCAACAAAACACTTAATTTATTAAATGATTTCAGTCACAAAAGCTAACCAGTTAGACGGAAAACAATCAACTGGGACTCAAATCGAAGCCGCAAGGATTTAACTTCTGGAACGAGGTTTGGGGAAACTCTCAAAAGGATAAGCTGACAGCAAATGCAGCCATCAAGCGAATTAATCAAATTTGTGTGTCTAAGAACCTATCCTCCCTCTCCCCATAATACCAGTGTTGCCTGCCACAGTTTGATTGTCAATTAAAAACGTTTGGAATGCCCGAACGACCAATATGAATGGAGAGCATGGCTTGAAGGCAGCTGACAGATTGATATGAAGCTGAGGAGCGGGTCGAAGTAGGTGGTGTCGAGTAGTGTTTGGGTCCGTACACAAGGGTGCGTCGTTCTATAAATTGATAGCAGCAGCAGTAGCAGTAGTGAAAACCAATTGTTGCACACTCTCTCTGTGTGTTTTCCCCCTTTCGCCAAGGGTTGAATTGAATTGCCAGCAATTTGTCTTACAGCCGTCGACAGAGAGAGATTTTTGAGAATGGGACAGATTTTGCATTTGGGTAGGATAATATTTTACTTAATATCCACAGAACTTGGGTAACATAATTGCTAAGCACAACAAAAGGGTTCACACTCAATAAATGGGATAAAATACAAACATAAATAATGAATTGCAAAACTTTCCATCTTCAATTTTAGAAGTTTTCTGATAAAGCAAATACAAATTGAAAAAATTCCTTTAAGTGAGAATTTAGAATTAATTGTTACTACTTTTTCTTTTTAACAAACATATGTATTAAAAAAAAATAATTTTATGTTCTTTTTTTGTCTTTTCCCATTAAAAAATATCCAAAAACATTTGTTATTCAATGAATAAATGTTAAGAGTATTGGAAATTAGCAATATTAGTTAAGTACCTTTAAAAACTGATCAAATTGAGTGCGAAGTAAGAAATTTCCACATAATTTATATTAGGTTTTTTCTTATTTAACACCTAATAATAATTTTTTAAGTCTTACACTTAACGAAAATTGAGTTTTTCTTATTACAAGCCTTACAAACAGAATGTAAAATATAATTTTTAAAGTCTTAAACTTTTTATGGTTTTTCTTATCGTTTTTATATATAAAATATGGTTAAAAAACGCTTACTGGAACATTAATAACAGATCGCAAGCAAAGTGAATAAAGCATTTATTGACCCACTAATATCGGATTATTATTGTGCGACGAGAGCAAAAATTTCATACGCCTCATTAGTCGCAGCTTTTGTGCCCCAAAAAACCCAAAAACATAGTGAGCGCCACCTGGGTAAAGTCAACTCTGGGTGTTGAACGTGATTGCCGGCCGGGAAACACAAACCAAACCAAAACCAAAGCGATGACAATAAAAATGAGAATGAGTGAGGATAAGTTTAAGTACTTTGACTGGAAGATACCCTGTAAGCAGTTCGTAAGTCATTTAAATGTATTTATATTATATTTATGATGCTTTCCCAAATGATGTAAAGATTAAGAAGTTCAATATTCGTTCAATTCCAGAAGGTTCTTTCTTTTTTGCAGTATACAAACTCAATATTAAATATTATATATATTTCTACACAACATTTTAACAAAACTTTCGTTCTTTTGATTATTTTTTTTTCTGTTTCATAAATTTTAATTAATTAAAATAAGGTTTTCCGATTACAAAATCAAGTTTAGAAACATAAAAAAAAAATTCACCATTGTCATAATAAATATATTTTCGGCATACTTGGAATATTTGACCAAACCCATTCAACATTTCTTTTTACAGGATATAACAAATAAATTTACAAAATTCACACAATTCAACCTGACACGCAATGCGCCAAAAAAGAAAAAAAATATTATGCAACACAAATACGATAAACGATTTGCTCAATGTTCAACGCGCCATTTGACCCAAGGGTAGAACCATGATCATGATGATGATTTTGGTGGTGATGATGATGATAATTGTGGTGATGATGATGATGGTGGCCAGGGCACAATATTCACCGCACATTTTGCGGTGACATTTGCGCGTTATGGTTTTGTAATTACCTGTGAGCGGGGAGGCGGATGTAAGTGGGTGGAAAGTTTGAACCGATGAACTTTACGACATTTCGCATGCAATTTATGAGCATTTGATTGCTGTTGACCAAGCGCATTGGTTGTTGTTGTTGTTGTTGGCAACGGCTGCTGTCGTGTTTATGGTTTCGGAAAACGTGTACTGGGTCAAGGTTTTATCTAAAGCCAAAAACTAAAAGCAAAATTAACTTAAAGAACACAAAAGCTTAAAGCAAGTCTTCCCTGGGGATTACCTGTTGTATAACTTAGCTAAACAAACCCTAAATTCATATGTGAGAGGAGAAAAAGAAAGAACCGGTATAAATGGTCCCACATCCTATAAGTATATACACCTAATCTACTTGTCATTATCACACTTACTCACACACCACACACACACTGACAAAAACGGCAAAGTCACAGCAATTTACACATTTGGCCCAAATAGATTGGATGCTGCACATTCGTTTGCAAACAAAGAAAGAACGTAAAAGAAGTCGGAAAAAAGGAGGAAAAAAACGTTATTACTGAATCTCGACACGTAGCGTTTATCTTGTATTAATAATGAACATCATTATAACTTACAATGGGAATAGGCTATTGACTATTATATACCCTTACAGATCATTTTTAGACCTTTATTTGTGATATTCTCGTTAGTTTTGTCCCTTTTAAAACTTTTTAGCAAGTTTTATCCTTTAAAAAAAAACAAAAGGTTAAGTAACATTTAATTAAGTATTTTGTAGTATTAAGTGTAGCTAAATTACTATTGTATCTGAATAAACTTTAAATTACTATATAGTACATATTCCAGTAGAGTAGAATTTTAATCATTTCACATAGTGTTCTGATCAAGGGAACTTCCAAACTTATTTATATATTGACAACTAAGAAAAGTCGGAAAAAAAACAATATTCATAAAATTCAAATTGATGTTTAGATTAAAAAATTAATGTTCAAATATAAAATAAAATTAATATGAAAAAAATATAAAACTAAAACTTAAATCTGAGAAAAAAAATTTAAATTTAGTTATAAAATGTTTATTAGTTTAATATATTAAAAAACTGTTACATATACGATGACAAAATGTAAGCACCCTAACAGAGTTAGTATCAAAAGTTCCGTTAAGCTGTGGGTGTTTGTTGTTGTTAGCTGTTAAGATATACAATAAAATACAAGCACATATAAATAAACATATATACCTACCTATATATGTACATATATATGTTTGTGTAATACGTAAGACAACATGCATAAAACACTTGGGACTTGGGCTGTAATGGAATTTTTTTTTACGCACACATATGTCGAGTGGAGATAAATGGGAAGAGTAGATGTTGTTCGTGAAAGCTGTCGCATAATATGCAAGAAATCTGTTGATTGTCAGAGCAACTCTCAAACTGGGGACGACTGTAATCAAAGTTTGTCCGGGAATACGCCAGGCAACACGGCAACAACCAGTTGCTGCTACAGTTGCTGGGCCAAGCGAACTTTACGAGCCTGCCCACACACACACACACATACATATACTCGACGGATTAAAAAACCAACAACCAACAACAAATGATGCTGAAAATGCTTCTTTTTGCTTTTTGCTTTTGTTTGTGTTTAATTTAAGCCTAACCTCAAAAAGTCACTTGCTGTTGTTGCTGCTGCGAAGACGTAATTAGAAATTGCGAAACTGCAAAGCAAAAGCAAAACTTCGTTCACTGTATGCACTTTTCACCCCTCCCTTCCCCCGTCTGTAACACTTTCAAGATGCGTTGAGCATTGCAAATGAGTTGTGCAAAGTAACGGTACAGCGCATACTTTCTATCTCCCTTTTACACTTGGCGACGACACTGAGACGTTGACATTTTGTTCGTTTGACTTCCTCCCTCATTCTTAAACACTCTCTGTTTCTCTCTCGCTCTCGCACTCTGTTTGGCCTGACATGACCGGAATAAATAATTATTTATACAACTGTGCGTATATACAAACACACAAATAGACACATACTTATAAATAAAAGCATGTACTTGCCTAGATCTTATCCTATGCTCCTTGTTCCTGTTATACCCTGCAGTTTAAAGTTCAAAGGGGTTGTATGCTTTACGAATTCAATTTAAACCAGCAGAAAGTTATAAATTTCATAAATTACTTTTAGAAAATGTGGGAAATATCACAAAAATCACAATTTAACATTACTTCAATTATTTTATTAAATTTTATAAAACTTTGCGATTAAAAAAATAGAAAATTTAAAGACATTTTTTAATAAATGTTTTGAAAACATTTTTTTTTTTGTAATTTTTATCACGAATTTATATAAATACATAAAACGTAATACATGAATTCCATTAAATTACTTTAAGAATTTTTAAAAATTCTGATTATAAAGTTTTACAAATCTCAAAGATTACATTAATTTATTGTACAATTATTATATTATTTTATTAAATATTATAAAACTTTGCGATTTAAAAAAATAGAAAATTTAAAGACATTGTTTAATAAATGTCTTGAAAACATTTTTTTTTTTTAATTTTTATCACGAATTTATATAAATACTTAAAACGTAATACATGAATTCCATTAAATTACTTTAAGAATTTTAAAAAATACTAATTATAAAGTTTTACAAATCTCAAAGATTACATTAATTTATTGTACAATTATTATATTATTTTATTAAATATTATAAAACTTTGTGATTTAAAAAAATAGAAAATTTAAAAACCATGTTTAAGAAATGTCTTGAAAACATTTTTGTTTTGTAATTTTTATCACGAATTTATATAAATACTTAAAACGTAATACATGAATTCCATTAAATTACTTTAATAATTTTAAAAAATACTGATTAAAAAGTTTTAGAAATCTCAAAGATTACATTCATTTATTGTACAATTATTATTATTATTTGTTTTACAAATCCCTAGGCCATTCTTAGCTATCTGACATCATTTTACAGGATGTTCCATAGTCGTGTATGCCCAACTTGAACATTTCTACTTCTTTCTGTTACATTTCTGGGACTTGTCAGTGTTGAGTTGAACATAATTCGTATCCTCCCAAAAGTAATTCAATTTATGCTCTTGTTGCACATAAACGAAATGTGAAATACATTATCCCCCACACATACTACATCTGCAAACACCGAATAGTTGGCTACTCTACGATGATAATAAGAGTAAGCTTGCTTCTTCTTCCCCCCAAACATTGTAACATATTTGTGCAAAAGTACATTCTAATGCGATTTGCATGCTTCAAAAGCTTTCAAAACTGAATTTTAACAGCTTTTTCGTTCTTTAAAACCTGCAACAACCTGCACCTACTGCCAGCTGAATGTGTAAGTGGTAGTTTGTGGGTGGTGGAGTGGTGGGTGAGAAGCTTTAACATTAAACTCATAGTATACAGTTTATAAGCTGCAAACTTCCTGGGATTACTATCGCTATATTGGCAGCCTGGCAGCAATGTCGTAAAACAAGCAAAGTTTAATGCGCTCAAGCTTCGAAAGCAATACATCAACAGCAAAATAAACACCAGCGATATGCCTTAAGCTTACTTTTTCTTTTTTTGTATAGTTTAAGGTGCTTAAAAGAGTGTTTATTGCAATGCTGAAAAACATTCTTCATATTCTATTTTGTATGAAGTGAAGTTCTCATAAAATCAATATCATATTTTAATAGCTAAACTTTTCATTTATTTCCTCTGCACACATTAAAGATATTCTTTCTTCGATCAAATACTGGAAATGTCATAAAGTTTTCTGTAATTTGGCATATATTGAAAAGTCTGCGCAACTGTGCATTCCATTTGTTCAGAACATCATCAAAGGACAGCCAAAAGTTGCGTCAATTTGTGACCTCTTTCCCCAAAAACTTTGTGTCATGCATAACGAAACGACTTTTTAATGAGCGTTCACAATTTCAAATAACTCGCCCAATCGAAAACTCGCAACATAACATGAAAACAGACAAAAATCGAAAAGAAGGCAAATCCTCAAACTCCTCAAGGGTCCTCGGGGGATTTGTGTCTCGGCGTAATTTACACGTGATTATCGCAGCTTGTCCCAAAAAAAAAGGGAACAACTTTGTCAACAGTCGATTGTTGTGACTGCAGTATATTAGCATATATGCGAGAGGTAGATATAATAAATTCAGAGGTGTTGTACGTGACGTACGTAAAAAGCGTTGCCTACTTACGGGCGCTCATGCATAATTTAAATAGAGTCTGCCGCAAGCATTAATAGCTTAAAGCCGGGAATGCGCTAGGAACTGTGAATTGTCACGGGTATCAAGTGAAACATAAGAAAAACTTTATGTTTTTGTTTCTTTTACTTTCGATAAATCATTTAAGTATTGCAATTATTAAGATCAAGTTTTTAAGCAAAACTTTTTTTTATTTATTTTTATTAATATTTTAATTTAGTTTTTCTTTATTTATTCATTTTTTTGAGGTTTAAAAATAGACGTATATATTTTTTTTTCTTAATTTTATAAATAAATTTTATAAAACAAAATATAAAAAATAATTTAATAAACACAAGATTAATATAAAAAGAATAACAGTGATTAAAAGTGTTTTTTTTACAGCGAAAAACATCTCTAATCTGAACTTACGATACATTTACAAAAGCCATCCCCTGAAGTATGCAACACTTTTTCCTGTGCAATGACCTATTTCATGTTTTCGAAATCAATTCAAATCAAATTCAAGTAGAGCCGCAATCGAGTTCAACTGAGTTAGACACAGAAATAGAAGTTGCAACGAAATTGCTCAATGGAGCTGAAAGCATCTTTATTGTGTGTGTGTGTGTGTGCCGGGTTCGAAATCAACTGCAGCAACTTTCAACTTCAACTAAACACAAGCACACCTGACAATAAATATCGAAACAAAATTTATTTAGTTAGTAACCTGAACCTGTGCTAAAACTTCGCCGCCCTCAGCAATCAATTTGAACGGCAGTTTAGTTTAGTTTTTTTTTTTTTTGCCGAACTTGACAATCAATTGGAATAGTTTAACAGAATTCGTTCGAGTTGGGGAATAGATAAACTTAGGTATTTGACCCGGTAGCGGAACTGTTGGGTAGATTTGCCAGCAAAAGGAGAAAGAAACTCAAAACTGGCAACTCTAACGAGCATGTTGAGTGCATTAAATGCAGCAATAACAACAACGACTGATAGTTGTGGGTGCAACAACCGCTTGCAGCAGCCTGCGGCAACAACAAATGCCAAACAATTTGCCAACTCATGATGCAAAAAAAAAAGGCAGCGCATTGAATAGCTGAATGTGCCCCCAAAAAGGGCTGCGGGGCCAAAGGCAGTGGCGCAGTCTTGAAGACCAACAATATTTCATTTTAGGGTAAGTTCGTAAATGTATCTTATGGATACGTTGCCGCCAGCAAAGGTATCTTAACTACTTTGGATACACAGCTGATGCTCTAGGATAGACTAAAAGTTTTAATATTTATGTGTTGCATTAAAGTTAAAATATATATATCAATTAGTGTATGTGTATGTGTATGTGTATAGAAAGATATAACTTTAGGTATCTCATAGATACAAGGAAGATTACTTATAAATAATGAAAGTGTGAAAATTGGGCGATAAACTAATGCAAAATTATAGATAGCAATTATTTCATGAATGTATCTTTTAGAAACACATTCATAATTTAGAAGATAAAATAGATTTATTGTAAGTATCTTTCAGATAAATATGTAAAATTTTCAGTGTAAACCTTTCCATCCATGCTTGAAAAAAATTTCATTAGAGAATAAAGATTTTGATAATTTTTTTTTAAAACTATATGCTGCAAAAAATATTCATATTTTATTCAGATAAGGAAAAATACTTTTTAGTTTATTTTAAAACAGAAATATTTTATGTAAATCTATTTAGTAATAATAATTTCAATATTTTAAAAGTTCTTAACGTCTTTTCAAATTAAAATGATATATATATTTTTTTTAAATATTTATATTTAATTTATTGATTTCAAAAATAATGAATATATTCATAAAAATATTTTTAAAAAAATATATTCGCTAAATTTTGAAATTTTTTAAATTATCGACAATTAATTTACGTAAAACTTCATGTGGGTAATTTTCATGCATTCCTCCATCGTACTATTTATGTTATATATTTTTTTTTTGGAAAAGTTAAAAATAAGGTCATTTTCGTCTGTTTTTAAATCATTAAGAAATAACTTGAATAAAGTTTTAGAATATTTTGCTGTTCTACAAGTTCTTTATGAAAATATTTTTAACTGACTAAAAAGTAAATTTTGAATTTGTTAACGTAAACTCTTTGAAAACCGGTAACGACAACGCCGCCACTGGCATCAAATTTTGCTGCAAATCTGTGCATATATATATATATATATATATATATATATTGTACAATATCATAATGCAGCCTTTTGTGCGATGCGAAAGGAGCGACGAGATTATACACTGCTGGAGGCAAAAAAACGAAGAAGAAAAAAATGCTCTACTAAACACTTCACGTCATTTCCAATAAAATTGTCACAATAGCTGCGCAGCTTAAGAGGGGTGGGGGGATGGAAAAAAAAACTACTGTTGCAAGTTTTGTGCGAGCGAGGCACAAACGCTTTCAACTAACTTGTAGTTTTGCCGTTCGAGTATCTGCTGGATGCGCACTCAACGTATTTGGGCTACAATAGCGCGTAATCTATGCCACTCGACTCGGCAGCAGTGGCAACAACAACAAACGGTGGCAACTGCAACACACAGCGTCAACGTTTCGCTTAAGCATTTTGCATACAGCAGATACTTTTACCGTCGCACAACAATGCTGTGCATGAATATCATTTTATTTGACTTGGATTTTCTGTTCGTTTTGCTTTTTGTATGATTGCTATGCAAATGCTAAAGCTAAAGCAACAACAAAAACAGTAACAGCAACAGCAACAACTCCCATCTGCAACGCATCGAGGCGTGGCAGCTTTTGTCCACGCCCGCACCATAAAAGAGCAGTGCAACAAAAACAACAAAACAAAACCTAAATGTAAACTTGTTGGGTGGAAAAGGTTGAGTTTTTGGTCATAGAAGGAAGACAGACAACAAACAAACAGAGCTAACCGTAAGAAATCACAAATGCACAAGAAAATACATAAAAAAACAGGGAGGAATTTAAGCTGAAAGCATTTAAAAGCAAAAGAATTTAAGAACTTACCTTCGGTTTCAATAGTGTTGACCATTTTTGCAGTTGTTAAATTTGTTGCTTGGAACATAAAACTGAAAATAAATAAAAATCAAATCATATAACATAAAGCTAAAAACAAGTTAATAAAATGAAGTAAATAAATTTTGAAAAAAAAAATGCTGGAAATATTTATTTAGTTAATATTGTCGCAGAAGTCATGTACTTCAGGTGCAGCCCTCGCTGCTATTTCGTTCTGTAGTTGTTGTTGCTGCGTTACAAAAGCTGCCTACAGGCACAGGCGCAAGGCATAATACACTTGAGTGCGAGAAAGACGCCCTTGCAGAACGCAGGAACAGCAAACAAAGAGCAATGCCAATAAAGAGAGTGAGAGGCCGTTACAGCAGCAACAGCAGCAGCACCAACAACAACAGCCACATATAACAAGCTGTCGCTCATTACGGCAAAATGAAAAGAGCAATTGCAACAACAATAGCAATAGCGAACGCCAGGCACTGGAAATGGGAAGCAACAAGGCGTAGGCGAAAGGAAAAGCAGCGGCTGCTGTCAGCAAAATCAAAGAGCACCACAAAGTTATTGGCGTCGTCGCATTGCAGCTGTTGTTGTATTTGTTGCTGTTTCCATTGCTGCAGCGCAGCAGCATAAAAAAAGGGACTGCTTAGCTGCAGCGAACCGGATAAAAGTCATTCCCGTTTTTTTTTTATTTTCCAGTTGCTCCTTGTGTACTAACCGAAAAAATTGGCAGAAAATATCCACAAAGTAGCCAAAACGTACGTTGATTATTCACACAAAATGTTATAATTTATTTATAGTGTTTAACAAAAAGAGTTTAAAGTGCACTTGAAATTATCACTGCGCTCAGCGCTCTGTAACGATCGTGTCGACTGAAATTTAACGACTGACTGGCCAAGGCGCCGACTATTCTCTTTTGTAGTTGATCGCAAGCGCTTCTCTTGCACAGTGGTCGTAGTGTGTAAATTATATGCCAAACGAAAACTAATGCTCAATAATTATTATAATATTATTATATTTAAGAACTTATTATTATAATAATTATTGTTACACGGTTAATTTTGAGCGAAAACTTAAAAGCTAAAATTTTTTTTATATCATTTAAATAAAATTGTATTACAGCGGCATTTTAGGGCTGTATGTCACTGTGCAGTGCTGACAGCTGTGCTTTGTCTGTGTTGTTTTTTTTTTAAGGGAAGCTGTTTCAGACGCTTTGGCATTGTTTTGCACATGAGTGCGAGTGAAATGACAACTATTGCGATCTTGTGGCGTTTTACTCAAACGTTAAAAATTCAAATGGCAATTTTAAATTGAAACGGCTATCAGCACAAACCGGTCCACAACGCTACTGGAAGAGTGCCACAGGCATAGATAGAGAGAGTTGAGGTGATGAGCGTAACTTTTTTGCAGGTCACATAGTACATAGCTCAATTGGAGCATTGTTTGTAGTTCTTGTTGTTTGTTATTGTTATTGTTATGAACTCATCGCATTGATTGTGGCGAAATTAAGAAAAGAGCTTTTAAGGTACATATCTGCATGTGTACTAAAGTAACTGTATGAGTCACCAAACGGTAGATACTCTCATTGCGTTGAATTGAGTACCTTTTTTGCGCTTTTGCTTATCTGCTAGTGCAGCAACGACAACTGACTATAAATATAGAGAATAGCAAAGTGCGTGCAGTAGATAACAGTTACTTCTATGGGAAATATGTTTGTATGTAAGCTGGTATTCGTCAATATGTATATTTATTGACTGTCGAGCGCATTGAACCCAAGTAAAAAGTACTTTGACTTAATAAGTTGAGACCCACGCCAAGATTACACAAAGTGCCAGCGAAATTTTCCACCTACACTCTCAAGTGCGCAATTAATTTACCTTTCTTTTCATTAGACCAAAAGGTCAACGCAATCGCAACACAAATCAAATCAAGTTCACATAAAAAGTGAAATTTTGATCGAACTGATGTTAGACTTGTTTATAAAACGGTAGCGGGCTGTACAGGGTGGTGGTGTGGTGAATAAGTAGCTTAAACACGTTTAGGTGCGTAGACAGTTGTTAACATCTATCCCCGCCTAACAAATTGCGCTTCAATTTTCATTTTTACTTGATCGTCATAAAAATAAATGCGTTCAATATTTAAATTTACGTTTTTTTTATTAATTACATCGTTCGTTGGCGCCAAACAACAACACCAACAAAACAGACAGCAAGTGAGAAGAGATTTAAGCGGGTCTTTGTTTCCCCGTCCACATTTCACCATTTACGGCTGAACAAAAGCTCTAAAAGCAAAGCACCGCTTGAAACAAAGATGCTGCCTGCAGTCGCAGCCGCTGTCGCCGTCAGCTGCGAGCAGCTGATTCACAAAGGCGACAACAACAAAGAATGGGTACCAATAAAAAACAATAATTGACAAGACAACAACAACAACAACAACAATGTGAGCGCTGCTAGCATTCGAAATTGACACCCAACGAGAGCAGCGACTGCTACTGCTGCGCCTTATTGGGTAGGCAAGTCGCACAAGGCAAAACTCGCTTTGTAATCCATCCGGGTTGTGATTTTTCAGGCTATCTAACCTCTTTCCTGGTGACCTGCAATCAAACAAATTACAATATAATAATCCTCGGTATCTTTGGTGTTTCTTAACTGATCTTATTTTTTGATTTGGAAAGAGTTATCTTATGCATATTCCAAATATAAAGTCTCCTTTAAAATATATACGAAGAAACTTGACTACGTCGACTTAATTATTCATGCCGATCAAGACTATATTCTTAGAACTTTATTATACCCTCTCAACCAAATTAATTAATTCCTTAGATATTAATAAAAATCGTTAGAAAAGATAAATATTTTAATACAACCACATAAATCCATTTATTGATACAACACACATAACATTTAGAATTTAATATTTTAATTCATTGAAAAACACAATTCTTTTATGTTTATGAATATTCATTAGACTAAAATAGCACACATTTATATTCTGAATATTCAGTAGACGGAAAATACTTCTTTCGTTTTGACGCAAATCGCAATGGTATGGAAGATCTTCATGGCCATCTAAGAAAGAAGTATATAATTAGAATTATTCTACATACATATAGTATTTAACTTCATTGCCAACTTTATAGCAGATTAGCTTTATCGATTGCGACATTTCAAGGATAAAGCCAATCATCGGTAAAGAACATTTAGAAATATATTTGTATAGAAATAACTTATAAAGCTTTGTATTTTACATTGTTGTTTATTATAAACTAATAAATTAAATTATTTCAAAATGACATTTCTGTTAAAATTCAATATTAAAGCAAAAATTTAACTTATAAATGAAATAAAATATATATACAGAGAAGCTTTCAGTGGTATCAAAATTTAAACAATAAATTAAATAAAAAATCGATTTAAATTTTTTTTACATATTAATAAGCATTAATAAATTATCGTTTCATAAGATATAAAATTATGATACAAATTTCTATAAATTTACAATAACTAAAAGATTCCTTATACCATATTAAAAATATGTTAAAATTAAAAAATTAATTTTTGTGTGAGTTAATTATCTAGAAACGAATCATTTACTTTTACTTTTAATACTTTTACTCTAACAACTTGCTAATGGAATAACTTTATTATTTATTTTTAATAAATCTATTTTTGTAATACATAAATACATTACAAATATCTCATAAATTCGCTACTTTGCTACTACTTCAACTACATATTACTATTAGCTTTAAGTAAAAATAGTTTTTCCGTATTATAATCGTAGAGATCTGATCTTGTGGAATATCCCAGCGATAGTGCGCGGTCAACTGGAGTCGAGGAGGCCAATGGTGTATTAGATTTTATGCCCAAATCCTGAAGTAGTGGATACTTTTCCAGAACCTCAAAGGTTGTACCCGAGTCCCGTAGATAACTATGAAACTGCGTCTCCACATCATCAATAAGTTTCATTGTGGACGGCAACGGCGATGGCTGCGACATATCCAAATCACTCGTCTCGCAAGCATCATCTGTCAGATTTAACATTTGTAGATTAACATATATATTTGACACAAGTAAACTTCACGCAAACTTTACCAGTTTCATCAAATTCATAGGAATCATCATTTTTCTTATGGTAAGCTGAATGTTCCTGTAAAACTTCATACGTATTCTCAGTAGCATTTATATGCCGCACAGCCTCAGCCACAACAATTTGATGTATATCATCAGAGCTGCGTTCGTGTGAAGAGATTTTAGCCAAAGCATTGAACCAACGCATTTTGACCGTAGGACACAGAACCGATGCAATAATTGCATTATTCGCATCCTCTGTAAGTTGAAAATATTTTGCAAATCGTTGCTTTAACTTCAGCTGCAACTCAATTGCCACACTTTTCAAGAGACTGACACTTGAGGAGTCTGAAACTCTTTTGAGTTTAACATAGAGTGAAGTCAAAGCTGGAATGAGACAGCCAAAAAAACCAATTGTTTTCCAATTGTAAAAACTCAATTGTTGATGTAATGGGCGTCATAAGGTTGCGATATTCCTCCAAGTATTGAATATCGTTTGCAGAGAAACACGAATCATGCAAAGCCAATTTGCTGCAGAGCTCATCCAGTTTCTCTTTGTGTGACAAAAGGCAACACACGGAATCATAAACGGAATTCCAAAGCGAAGCAACTGGGCTCCACACATACTGTTTGAATTATCTCTGAACTCTTCAACTCGTGTTATAATGCACTGCACTTGCCAAATACCTAAAAGATAATATTGCATTAGTTAAGTTTTATTGAAAATGAAACAATCGTTAGTTACTTTTGTGTGTCGCTCCTTTAAGGCTTTATCCTCGTCAAGGAGCTGCACAAAATCGCTGGACGCTATCAAATTTAGCGTGTGACTTGCACATTGAATTTGATTTGGTAAAGCCAAATTCGCTTCGCAATTGGTCTCATCTTCGTCAATTTGAATGCCAAAAGCACGCAAGGCTTTAGAAAAATTGTGCCATTATGCGTCACAGTTGCCACAATCTTTAAATTGCGTAGATCGTATTCAGTGTTGATGGTATTTATCAGCTCCATTACTTCGACATTATTTCCGTTAAATCAGCAGGCCAATGCAATCGAATTTCGTTTGTAGTTTTGATCCAGCCAGTGCCAGGTGTAGCCAAAATAACTACATTTTCTATTCGACCAGATGTCCGACGTTGTGTTTCTGATTCCTCATGGGACGTATCTGAGTGCGCCTTAGGTTGCATTCGACAGTTGGCCATTGATTCACTGCTCTGCCAAGCAACTGACAACGGTTCCTGTTCAATCTTAATGCGTCCAACGGCATTGCTTTTCTCCAAATGACAATTTAATTGCTTAGGGGAAGTAGCAACAGTATTGCAATCCTCAGCTTCCATTTTCATTCTGGTCAGATCTACCGCATTTGGCAAATTCTAGCGGTGATGAAGGCAATGTTTGTTGTTAACAAACTTTGCTTTGCTTTTGTTTTCATTAAATTTAAATAAAATAAACAAACAATTCGTAAATAATGGGAACCTTCTATGTTGTGCTCGACCTGCCAACTTACTTCACATATCGATAACAATGGAACTATTGTGCCGAAAATGAAAATAAAAAACATAGGATACTTACGCGCGAAGTTAGTAATTTAAATTTTCCAGACAAAAATTGATTAGCTTCGCGTAGGAATAAAATAGAGGCACTCATGCAGTTCTTTTATATTCAATTGTAGGGCAGCAATATACTCAAAATACCTCTTCCTCCTCACAAGAAGTGTTTGAATTCTCGTTCAGCTGCTTTAGACCACAATTGACTCACCAGATAATCTCCGGCTGCTGCCGCAATACATATTTGATAGAAGCACCTCCTCCATGCAGGCCACAATTTCCATCTTAATGTTCCTTTCGTACTCCATATTTCGGTTATAATCTTTCTTTTGCTCTTAGCCAGATTTGTTAGACTTGCCAGCTAAAACATTTCATATCGATAAATATGCCAAGAAGTTTCGCAGCGAACAGCAAAAGAAGAAGAAGCACTTGCGCGTTTTTACTCTGCTACCCATTATTTGGTATTTATCCAACAAACTAAAAAATATAACAAAACAACAAGACTCTGCTTCTTTCTTTTCACAAATGCTTATTTTCTATGTGACTGTCTGCTGGCCGATATCTTTATTAAGTTATCGATAGCTGCAGCTCCTTCTTTCGAAGAATGAAATCAAAAACGATTACCTTTATTAAATAATTGTATATATTAGCTGGTTTAATTTTGTTATAGATTAAAATTTATTTTAACTTTTAAAATTGAAAAATTTTTTGGCAAACTCCCGTTTTATATTTCGTTCAACTACATTCAAACCGTATCAAGCAGAGCTGCCACCCTGCCGTGTACTAAAATGCACATATGGCAGCGCTCTTGTATTTGTAAACAAAAAACAGCTGTTTCCATTTTGCTTGAGTATACAAGGTTTTTATGTTTAAAGTAAATTTATATTGTAATACTGGATAAATGTACCTCAAAATTATTAAACAAAAATTAACCGCAAAGGATGAATCCTTTCTTTACTACATATTTATATTTATTAAGCTTAAACAAAATGAAATAATCATTTTTAGGAATTATTTCTAACTCAAGCATTTTTAGCTCTTTTTTTATATTTTGGACATGTATAAGAAGTTCTAGAAACATTAACCCTGTTTAACAATGTGACAATAAATAAATTATTAAGAGCTCGAACATGGAATATTTAGTTGTTCTTTCTTCTGTTTGATTTCCAGTTCCAAGAGCTCGATGCGGAGTCTGCGTTCTCGTGCCTCGTCCTCCGCTTTGATCTTCCTTTCGAGTATATCCGCCTCATGTACGACTCGTGCACGCTCGTTCTCGTCCGTACAAAACTTCTGCTGCAGCAGAATCAGCTTCAGTTTCTCCTTCTCAATGATGTGACTGGGTTTGATAATGTCCAATTGACTGGTATACGTTGGCTTGGGGGAACTCGCATTTGACTGATTGTCATCCAATGCATTAACATCGTTAGTCTGTAATTATGAAATATTGAATTGGTTTGCAATAACACATTTAATTGTTAAATATTTATGGGCTTACATCAATGTTATCATCCTCGCTATTGATGCTGGGCTCATTATCAAAAGTAGCTGTTGATTAATAACAATTTCAATTATTTAGAATACAAAAAGAAAAGTTTATTATTCATAAATACTGCTTACAGGGCGCTCCATTAGTTTCCAAAGCTTTTGTAAGTCCTTCCACTGCCGCATCTTCGTCCATAGCAATAATCCTGTGTGAAATTGGCGTTACGAACGGAGTTCCGTTTCCCATGTCATGCAAGCTGCACTCCTTCTCCTTTTCCAGCTCCATTTTGGCCTTTCGCTTCATGAGAAGGAACTTATCGCGCAACTGCTTCCACTCGCGCCGAAATCCTGTTAGCATAACAAAGTGATCTGCTAATTCGGCCCAGGCTTCCTCCTTGCGTTTCCAATTGAACGCGTTCTTTTTGTTGTTGTTAAGAATCTCTTTCTTCTGATCAACGAGCTCTACAAGTGTTATTTCTTCCGCTGGCGAAAAGATCTTCCTTTTCTTATTTATACATTCGCTAGAAAATAGGTATTTAAAATAAAATAAGTTGAATGCAAAGTCGAAATGCATACCTTGCCGGTTCTGGTTGCTCGCGGAGGCAGGGTTTTTTAGCCGCTGTTTCCGTATCTTCAATATTCTCATAAACGCAGATCTCTTGTTTAATTCGAATGGACTCAAACTCTGTATTGTCCGCTGTGGGAGCTGCATCGTTTACAACTGTCTTGGGCGGCCCCAATGTTTCAGTAGCTCTAATGACGCTCGACATTTTATTCAACTTTTGTGCGCAAATTAAAAAAGCCGATTAGGGCAGCAAAGTTATCGGTGCAAAGAACCAACAGCTGTCCAAGCAACTGTGCGCGCCAATTTAAAATATTTCTTATTATCTATTAATATTGGTACATTTTGTTCATTAATTTGACACTTGAGCCCGTGTATTACATTTAGTTCACACAACTTAAATAGTCTGCTCTATCGAGTTTGGCCGACTGGCAGCACTGCCATTTACGTTTCGCTGTGATTGCCAAACAGCTGCGCTGCATAGTGAATGCTCGAATCGGTTCAAGTGTACGTGGATTTTAGATGACTTTCACGACACCGATACGGCAAACAAATCGAAAATTAACAATATTAATAGTGTAAATAGTAAACAATGCACAGTAGCAGCTTCCATTAAATCGTGACACACAACAAGACCTGCAAAAGCAACGAAAATCCCTCAAATCGTCCAATCAATTAAATGTGCCTCACTTACAGCTGCTGATAAAAAAAAAATATTACTCAAAGAGAAAAAGCAACAACAACAACCATAACCACAACAAGACAGACGGTCGCTCAATAGTTATTAATTATTGATAATGGCACCAACACGCAGGCCCAGCGATGGCCTGCTAGCCCGAGTCAATTTCCCCCTCTACGCGGTGGATATGCTTACGAGTCGCCACATTCTGGTTGCCGGCGGCGGCGGATCCAGCAAAACGGGCGTTGCAAATGGATTTGTAAGTGTTTGTCAACGTGTAAAATGGATCAATTCGATACGCTGCACAGTGCATCAAGCTTGGATAATGTGGTTTTGGCTTAGTATTAATATTCTGTGAAGAATTTCTTGAAGCCCTAATCCCTAATCCCATTTGTTTTCTTGCTTCGCATTCGAGCAACTTGACGCACAGGCAACGGTTTGAGATATGAATCATTTAAATGTATTTCTATTTTAGGAAATCTATGAACTTTATCACAATGGCAGCCACTTTTGTGCGGAGGAGGTGCTGCGTCATGAGACTGGTGCCAATGTGGTCATGAATTTCGCTGTGCGGAACAGTGAACGCCGGTCGTATCTGTGCGCCGGTCAGGAGGCGCATTGCCAAATGTATTTTGTGCAGCCGCGCATCGAAAACGAAAACGATGCAGATCGGAAGCCAGTGCCAGTTGAGCGTCCACACGAGAATGGAGTGAGGCAACGTGGTGGCGGCGTGGGGCACTCTGGCGTGGAGGCGCTGCCCAATGGACACAATCGACACAGCAGCAACAATAAGCCAACAACAACAGCGGATATACTTAAACAGTTCCAGCGTCTGCGCTTCGACATTCAGGCAGCGGATGTAGTCCAAACAGATTTCTTAAGCAATGCGGAGCCCCTGCAGCGGGTCGTGCGCATCAGCGGCAATGGCCGCTTAATGGCAACGGGCGGCACCGATGGCAAGCTCCGCATCTGGAGCTTTCCACAGATGAAGCAAAACACCGAGCTGGCGGCGCACACAAAAGAAATCGATGATCTGGACTTTAGTCCCGACAGCAAATTCATTGTCAGCATCTCGAAAGATGCCCAAGGCATCGTTTGGGATGTGAGTGGGGGCAGACAGCATAACAAGCTGCAATGGCAGACGCCCGAGGGTGTCAAATATTTGTTCAAACGTTGCCGCTATGGCACCGTCGAGGCGCACAAGGATAACTACCGGCTCTATACGATTGCCAATCCGTTTGGCAAGGTCGGCAAACAGCGTGGCTATCTGCAGCAATGGGACTGTGCGAGTGGACAACTTCGCCACGCTGTGCCCATCGATGAGAGCCTATCCTCGCTGGCTGTACGAGATGATGGTCGTTTCGTTGCCGTCGGCACCATGTTCTCCGGCAGTGTATCCATCTATATAGCGTTTAGTTTGCAGGTAAATCCATTTTACTTCAACTATTTAAGAAGTTTCTTAAACAAAATGGTTTTATTATTCAGCGTGTGCTGCACATTCCCCATGCTCACTCGATGTTTGTGACCGGCCTGCAATTTCTGCCCATAACAAATGAGGAGGGACCGCCGATCTCAAGCGATACGGAAGCCGCCGTCCTCTCCATATCCGTCGACAATAAAGTTTGCATACACAGCCTGCCCCAGCGACGTACGTAGTGTCCAAACCTAAGCTAACCTTTAGTACTAATTCTAATTGTTTTCGCAGGTACGATTCCCGCCTGGCTAGCCATTGTCTTCATGATTGTAATGATATTCGTGGTGTTTGTGGTCTGCTCGTATATGGGCATTTGAAGACTGCCTCGGACAGTGGGATCGGCTAAATTAATTTGCATTATTAGTACAGTAAAAAAACGTGTTTTTAGTTTCCTTTTTATGTTTTTGTCAGAGGCACCCTCAACACAGACAAACACACACACACACACATACATACCTGCTACCCACTAATTATTTTAAGTGTATAGTGTATAGTTGTCATTTTGTTGTGGTTGTTGTTGTTGTATGAACGGCTGCCTTATCGCGTACTCTCTCTCTCTCTCTCTCAATGTAATTTCGTTTCGCAATTATCTCAAATTAAACATTATTCGTAAGCGCTGATAATTGTTATTGACAGGATTCAAATTGATATTTAATTAAAGTGCAGATATATATAGCAATAAATTGGATATATATATACAAGGAAATGATGACTAATTTATTCCCAAACCTTTTGAAATTAATAATTACTTAATATTCATTTACGCAATTATTTTTATTTATTATTTCGCTTGCGCTTGCTTTTGCTACAATTTATAACTATATATATGTATATTATTACTTAGGGTTTACAAAAAATTATTCATTTATGGCATTAAGATTTAAACTTAATTATGCTTGCTTGCTCTTTGCTTATCAGTTCATTATTCTCCGTATGTAAGTATAATAAAATAGTATATTGAATTGTTTTAAAGTGAATTTTTTGTTTGTTTTGGATTTTATTTTTTGCTTGTATAAAATATATATATAAAATGCATATCAAATTGATTTTATTTCTTTTCGCTTCGTTTTGCTTTTACTTTTGCTTTGTTTATTTACTTAATCATATTATGATTTAATGGGCGTTAGTTACATAATTATTTAATTGCATTTATAAATATGTATGTTTAGTTTAGAATTAGATTTAGGTATGTATTGTATATTAATTGTATGTTCTTGCTGCCGCCAATATGGCCTTAATTAGCATAAATATTTAATTATAGTATTATTAATTATTGTGTATGATTTAATGTTTTGTTTTCTTTATGGATTAGATTTCATTGTTCTCTTCATTTGCCAATTAAAAATTTTAAAAAATTCAACGCATAAACATAAATTTCTAAAATCGAAAACATTTAACAAAAATCATTGAATTTAAAATACATAATATGTATAATATATAAACGTAATAGGATATTAAATTTCATTATCTTTTCAAATTTTCGTTTTTCTTTCATTTTCTTTTCTTTTTTTTATAATACTTTTGGCATTTCTTGCTGCTAAAAAAAAAACACAAACATTTTGCAGTAAAGTAAAACTAATTTCAGTTAGAATTTTGTTGAACAGTCTTAATGCTGATTAATTGCTGCCCATAGCAGCCCACTACGAGGCCTTGGCAAACTGGATGACTGAGCTCAAGCGCATCACCTTGGAGCCGGCAACACCAGCCGCATCTGTCGCCTCACTCGTTGTGGCGGCATCTGTGGCGCATGCACCTGCATCTGCAGTGTTCCCATTGCTTGATTCGCCCTTGTTCATGTAGTGTTTGCGTTTGCGCAGCGGCAGCGTCATCACGTTCCGATCGGCCATCATCAGGGAATCGCTTTCGGGCGAGGAGCTGCGCTCTGGCGATTCGGTGCTCGAACGTAAGCCAATTGCGGCCTCAACATGTCGCACAATATCCGGATTGGACAAGGCAGATCTGCAAAGTAGCACAAAAGCGATTGGTCAATATTTGCTAAACAGGATCAGTGCATAAATAAAGTTGTTCGTTGTAGTTTTCATTCATGAATTTACGTTTTCGTTTGTATTTAAATTGCTTGATTACAATTGAACAGCTGTTCGGTGTTGCCACCCTTTTTTACAATTACAGTTCAGTGTCATTTAAAGCGCGCCAAACAAATGTTATTTGAAACTGTTAACATGAAGCTGTTAACTTTAACTTAACATTTAACTGTCATGTTATAATTCAATGGATTTTTACTTACTCATATTTGGGCACCGGCGCATAGCCCTTGTGGAGTCCATGACGCGCCAGATCCCCGCGCTTGAAATGCTCGATGAGGACATTCGCCTCGTGCATGTCATCGTAGTTGGCCGCCAGATCGCTGACATGCAGCGTCGGCTGTGGAGCAGGAGTTGGCGGCGCCTGTGTAGGCGTTGGTGTGGGCGTGCCAGCATGACCACGTCGCAGTTGCATCATCTGCCAGGCAGCCGCATGCACATCCTCGTCGTTGTTGTCCTCGTGATGATCGAGACGCGCCAAACTGGCTGCCTCCAGCAAAGCCGGATTGATGGTTAACCCAGCTCCCGCCGATGTCACCTCCATTGTGTTTGTGGCCGTGACCTGCTGCTGCTGCTGCTGATCGATTAAACCGGGCTGCGACTGATAGTAGATCATTTGTGATGGCATCTCCGACTGCTGCTGCATGCTCAGATCCGTGGGCAGCTCCTCATCCGCATAGCTGGACGGGATTTGTGCGCTGGCCACGCCACTGTCGCGACTCAGTGCGTCCGGACTCGCATATTGTGTTGGTGGCGGTGAGGCCTGACTGCTCACCAGCGAGTATGTGGACGAGACGGAGCTGGGCGAGAGTGGAGCAACTGCAGCGGCGGCGGCGGCTGAAGCTTTGGTGCCGCGCACTTGACGTGGTTTCTTCACGGCGGGCGGCGAGCTGGGTGGCGAATTGTTGCTGCTGCTCTCCGAAATGCTGGCCATGGACGACGTGGATGAACCACTAGCCACAGCTCCAACTGCGCCAGCTGCTGCTGCCGCTGCGGTCGCTGCCTCAACTTCATCGTCGGGCAACTCATTGGCGTGCCCCTTGATGTGTGCCTCCATCTCCTTCTTGTTCTTGAAGGTCTCGTCGCAAATGGTGCACTTGTAGCACTTGGCGCCATAGTGCTGGACCCGATGCAGTTTCAGGACATGATTGTAGCCAAAGTCCCGGAAGCAGATGTCACAGTGATACGGTTTCTCGCCCGTATGCGTCCGGGAGTGCACCTTGAGCTGCTTGGAGCACGTGAATCCCTTGCCACAGCCCGGCTCCGGGCACTTATACGGCTTCTCGCCGGTATGCGTCCGCATATGGATGACCAGCTGGCCGGACTGGATGAACGTCTTCTCGCAGACGGAACACTTGTGCGGCCTTTCGCCCGTATGGATGCGCATGTGACGATGCAGTTTGCCGGAATGCTCGAATGCCCGGCCGCACACGTCGCACTTGTAGGGTCGCTCCTTGGTATGGATGCGTCGATGCACCTGCAGGTTCTCCTTGACGCTGAACAGCTTGTGGCAGAACTCACACTCGAAGGGACGCTCGCCCGTATGGGTTCGATAGTGGCGGATCTGTAAGACAAAGTATTACGGATTAGACTTATTTTAAGACTTTAATTTTTGGGTACATTAAATAAATATCTATAAAATTTAAATGAGAAGTTAAGGTTTCTTGTGTATGTGAAAAAAAATTTCAAATACTTAAAAAAGAGTTTTTTGTAAAGTTTTTAAGTTTGTAATAAGCCAAACTATTAATTGACTAATAATAATAAACAATTTATTGACAGATATTTCTTTAATAATTTAATTCCTGATGCGACTTTTTTTAATGTAAAGGTTATGAAATCAAACATATATTGAAAATTAAATCTTTTAAACTTTTTTTCAATAAATATAATTTTTTTGTTTTTCAAAAAATATTAATATTTTTTTTGTATTTAATATTGATTGATACATAAAATTAAAAAAAATATTAAATATTTTTCAAAACACATTCAAAGCACTTAGATTCGGGTTTTAATTTTGAATTTGTATAGTTCAAAGGTTAATAAAATGTTTTGAAAAATTAATATTGTATATTTTAAAATTGTAATATGACTTGTGAACTTTTTTTTCAATACATATCGTATTAAATTAGATATTTTAATAGTATATTAAATTTTTAAAAGTGTATTAATTTTTTTAAATATTTTTCTATAGTTAAATTAAATTTGATTCAACGTTAAAATGAATATGGGCAAAGTAATTTTAAAATACGCATATTTTGATTAAAATATATTTCATATTGAATATATTTTAAGCTTTGTTTATGGTTGAATAATATTTATTTTGATATTAAACTTTCTTTATAATTGAATCAATATATATCAATATTATATTTAGTTAGAAATTTAATTTTTAAGTAACTATATTTCGTATTTATTTTTAATATTTATAGTTAAATATATATTAATATTCATTGTGCTGGTAAATTTTGTTTATGGTTGAATCAATATGTTTTATAAATAATTCATCATTGCATTTTAGCAAATTACGTTTCATATTTATTTTTAATATATTCATAGTAAAATATATTTCATATTGATTCTTATGTTTAACTATGTTTTTAAAGTTGAATCAATATGTTTTATATTTAGTTAAACATTTCATTTTGAATTATTCATATTTTTTTTTTAATATTTCATAATTAAATATATTTAATATTTATTCTGATTTTAAACTCTCTTTATAGTTCCATATGTTTTATATTTAATTCAACTTCTAATATTAATTAACTACGTTTCATATTTATTTTTAATATTCATAGTTAAATATATTTAATATTTATTGTGCTGTTAAATTTTATTTATGGTTGAATCAATATGTTTTATATTAAGTTAAACATTTATTTATTGTGTGAGTACATTTAATATTTATTTTTACCACAAAATAAATATATTTCATATTGAATCTGATGTTTAACTATGTTTTTAAAGTTGATTCAATATGTTTTATATTTTAATTAAACATTTAATATTTCATTATTCATATTTATTTTTAATATATTCATAGTTAAATATATTTCATATTGATTCTGATGTTTAACTATGTTTTTAAAGTTTAATCAATATGTTTTATATTTAGTTAAACATTTCATTTTGAATTATTCATTTTTTTTTTTAAATATATTCATAATTAAATATATTTAATATTTATAAACTTTCTTTATAGTTGATTCAATATGTTTTATATTTAATTCAACATTTAATATTAATTAACTACATTTCATATTTACTTCAAATACGTATAAAAAAGTTTAAAATATTATAACAAATATTATGTTAACCCACACAAAAGACAGTGACAAGGACTTACCAATCGAGCGGGCACCGCAAATGTCTTCTGGCAGACGTTGCACTGATAGGGATCTGCCCCGGCTGCCACATTGGCCAGCGGCTTGATGGTTGGACTCTTGGGTATGCCGACGGGCAGACCCGCTTCGTTCAGCTCGATTGGCGCGGAGCCTGAGGGGGAGGAGGAGGTGCTGGTGGTGGTGGCGCCACCTGCGACACCCGTAAGGCCCAGGGCGAGATCTGCATTCTTGGCATGCGATTTGGTGTGGGAAGTGTGAGCGGATTTGCTGCCAAAGGTCATGCCGCACTGCTCGCACTTGAACTGCGGCTTGTTGGCGTTGGGTTTGCGGGGTGTGGCGACTTTCGATGGGGCAGCTTCCACATAGGCCACAGATGGTTCCGTTTTAATGCGTTGATGTGTTGTTGATGATCCTGCTGCTGTTGTTGTTGTTGCTGCTGCTGTTCCTGTTATTGTTGTTGTTATTGTAATACTATCATGTTGTTGTTGTTGTTGTTGTTGCAGTGCCAACTGATAGTTGGCATGTTGTTGTTGCTGCTGTTGTTGCAGCTGCATTTGTCGCTGCTGTGGCGTCTGCAATAGCTCGTACTGCTCATGCTGGCCGCTAGGTGGCGCCGCACCAATGCCGCTACCACTCGTCGCAGCAAGTGGCGCCTGCAAGCAGAACTGCGTTTGATTGGGTTGCTCCGTCTTTATAAGCAGCTGATTAGCGGGATAATAAACCATATTGGTTGTGGATGAATCTGTAAGAACGAAGAAGATCGAAGAAAATAACATTAGGCACAATTTATTTTAAAAAAATAATAAAATGATTAAAATACAAATTAAATTACATATAATACATATACATATATTATTTACATACTTGGAAAAAATTGTAAAAAAAAATATAAAAATATTAAAAAAAAATTACAAACATTTAAAAAATTTTAAAAAAAAAATTAAAAATATATTCATTTTTAATAAATCTATTTTTTTGAAAAAAAAAACATAGTTTATAAATCGTTTTAGTTTTTTAAATATTTAATTTTTCTTTAATAAATATTTCTGCACATACTTAATATGCATAAGTTGGGAAAGGTTAATGACAAAAGTTAATGAAAAATAATTCTTTTTTTGCAAATAAATCGAAAATAAAAATACTTTTTGTTTATATTTGTTCTTAAAAACTGTTTCAAAAAAATTTCATTCAACTAAATATTTATTATTTGATCCAAATCTCTGAACACTTATTTAATATATTATATTTTTATATTAATTATATTTTTAAGTCCGCAAACATTTATATCTAATAGTTAATTCCCAAATAGAAACCCAAAAACTTGATATTAAAGAGATTTCTAGATAAAAAAAAAAAATAAATCGAGTCAAATTTTTCCACACGGCAAAAAAAAAAATATTTGTAAACCTTCCTTCAAGTTCTTAATTCAAATATCTTATTCGTAATCATTGAACTTTGAATGGACAATTCAAAGAGTGTATGATGAGGGCTTTTCCACAGTTGGTAATGGGTTTTATCGCAACCCCCTCTGGGTTCTGTTCTAGTTCTAGTTCGGTTTGACAACCTGCATTACGCAGTTTTCTTGGAAGAAGCGGGCGATGAGTAACAACGCAAAAGCCCAAAAGGTAGCCGCGCATTCAGGGGTGTTGGGTTGTTGGGAAAACCCATTAGGGGTTGGGGGGGGCCCTCCCCGCCCCCCTGGTACACAAAAACACAGTCAAAGAAACGAAAGAAATAAGAATCGGAAAAACCACCCTAAGCACTCGCGAACTACGCAATTTTCTGTTATTGCCGGCCCAAAAGTTTTCACGAAAAAGAAAAACGCATATAAGCTTAAGGGAGGGGGTGGGGTGGGGTGGAAGGTGGTAAGGAGAGCGAGAGAAAGAGTGCGAGGGAGAAACTGAATAAGATACGCAACTACGCAATAGGGTGTTATGAAATTTCCCAAAAATATAATTTTAGGGAAATTATTTGCATTTTGTAAGCTTGGAAAACCGGCATTTTCTCTCTCTCCCTCCCCCTCCAGCTCACTCTCTCTCTCTCTTTCTCTGTTACTCTCTGGATTTATTGTTATTTTGATTGACTTTAAGTACGCCCATCCGCCCGTTTCCCCCCACAACAATACGAGAAAAAGTGCGTATACCAAAACAAAATGGCGCATCGAGGAGTTTGGGGGTTCTATAAGCGGAGTTTTTCCAGCATATTTCTTGAACTTTCTTCGTTTTTACCTTTTGCATTCGTTTTCTTTTGCGCTGCTTTAGTCTTGGGCTTGGATATATCCACCAATTCAGTGCCCGATTTATTCAAAGTGTCCTTAATCCAATTTTGCTTGGTTGTCCAAGTCTTTTTCTCACTGTTGCGTTCAGTCATTGTGAATTGCATCGAATTTCCCAATTGCAGTTACTTAATTTTAAGTTTTTTTTGATTTGTTTCTTATTGTGAGATCTTTGTGTATAGGAAAGTGTAAAAAGTTCTCGGCTTTTTATTTTTTATATGAGGTAAAAACTTTAGTCTGTAATTCAGACTTTTTATTTTGTACTATAAATCAGTCCTGAGTTCAATATATATATATATTTATATATGTTTTATGTAGCTGCAGTCTTAAGTTTTATGCTTAAATTATTTTTTATTTTATTTATGACATAATTTTTAAATATTTTTTTCACGTTTTATTTATGACATAATTTTTTAATAATTTTATTTCACGTTAAACTTTTTTTGTATATATTTTTTGATTGTTTTTTAGACGACAATTTTCATTTTGCGCGTAATTTTCTGCTTGATGACATTCTTTTTGATAATTTTGATAATTTTCTTTAGATCTTTGGTGCTTTGCGGTGTCGTCGGGGGCGGATAGTTTTGAGGTTGTTGTTGTTGCTGCTGCTGTTGATGATGTTGATGATGTTGATGATGATTATGGTGACTGCCTTGAGCAGAGGCCTTATTCATGCGCATTTTTCTAAACGATCTCAAGATATCATTCATATAGAAATCAGTCATTTTAGAGCTCCACAACACTCACACACGCACGCACACACACACACACGCACACACAATTAAAAGCGTTTACGGAGAGCGAGAGAGTTCACATTGCCGCACGCGAAGTTGCTCGTTTGATGGCACACCGGAGACTGGTGGGTGAGTTGCCGAAAAATAGACCGAGAACCCAAACCCAAACCCAAAGGCAAAGGCAATACCAAACCACCACCAAAATTGAGCCCATTGATCTGTGAGACTAAGAAATTTCCCTCCAGAAATATCCCCTATAAATGTCCCGTAGTGTGTGCGTAGTGTAAAGCGCTCTCTGTGTGTGAGTGGGGAAGTGTTTGAGTGATTATGCGAGGGAACTTATTTGAGTGCGGGAACTTATTTGAGTGATGAGTATAAATTAACATACTCGTAATATTCGAGTGATATGAGTCATAGCAAAGTGTTCGTTACCTTATCGTATTGATAAAGAAGAACATTTTGGTTTTTCAACTGAGTCATGATGAATTTGATACGTTAATCTACATAATAAATATTAAATGTATATAAACAAAGTATGCGAGTTTAAAAAAAGCGATTAGAACGGTTCCACAAATAGTTTCAAGTGCCTTTAAATACTATGTTAATTTTGTGAATAATTTTATTTTGTTTCTGATAAGATACAATTTGAATAGAGCACTTGAAGATTATAAAAAAAATATTCCACATTTAATAAAGCTTATTATTATTAAGTAACAAAAACAGCAACATTTTGTATTTATTAATATTATTAAATTTTAAACGAGTTCTAAAAGCTTTTTTTATGATCGCTTTACCTTCGACAACCCAAAAGTATGAAAAGCACACAAAAAAAAAAGAGCATGGAAAAAATTTAATGGTAAATTAAAACTTAATTTTGTTTGTCCACTTCTTCTATTGCACACAAGTTCAAAAAACTTTTTCAAGTTTGTTTTGTTGTTGTTTACACCACAAAGTGATGTGTGTGTGTGTGTGTGTGCGTTTCCGAGTATGCCTCACACAATTCGTTAAACTGGCGCAAAAGTTCATTAACATTCGACACAAAAACTATTTTCGTGTGTCTGTTGAAACGAAATTAATATGTGCATACATATGTATGTATGTATGTTTGCTTGTATTCAACTGATCGCTGCCTCCCTCTCTATCTCTCTCTTTCGCTTTGGACTTATTGAAGGTGGAGAAGAAGAAGAAGCAGCATACCAACACACACTTTTATCTATTTATGAGGTTAAAAGCACGACGAGCGCTCGGTCAATGATCGTTGAGATCTTTGCCCACCTCACCCCGCTCGGCTCAACACCCCCTATACACATGTACACGGTGAAATGTGTGTGTATGTGCGTGTTTACCGGTATTTTGTTGGGATAGCTCAGAAATAGAGCGCAACGCAACGCTTTGAAACGGGTCTCACACAAAAACAACATTAAGCGTTGTTTATTTTTGTTGTATTGGATAGATCAGTAAAGTAACTGTGTTTTGGTACCGCAACAACAATGCAGTATGGGAGCGTGTAAGTAAGATACAGAGAGAGTATGAGTGAGAGATTTATTTTGATGGTACGTAAAACCAAACAAGCTCAAAAATTAAAGAGTTGACTTAGAACTTTAAAAAAAAACAATTAATATGTAAGATTGGTTTTATTAGAAACAGAAATCAATGCAAAGATCGTTTTAATGTTTATCAAAAATATTTGTACTCTAAGTTATGAATTAAAATGACCTTAAATGTATATATAATATTTATTTATTTAAATAAATATTTATAATGTATATATAATATTTATTTAATACATTTTAAGGTACAAAAAATTCTAAAAAAAATTATTTTTTTTTTAATTTTAATTTTTATGGTATCGAAATCAAACCAAACAAAAAATATTACATATATATATATAAAAAATGCACATTTATATCAAATAAAAAAATATTTGTCAATAAATGCTTTACAAGCAATTAGTAACTGTTTCTTCTACGAAGAAAAAGAGCTCAGACCCAAACACACACACACCTCTACAAATACCCCGTAATCGAGCTATTTACATATGTACATATATGTATGTAAATGTTTGTGCATAGCTTTTAAGTATGTATGTATGTATAGACAGCTACAACTTGATGTTATTCATGGTTTTTCTTTCTGCTTTTATTTTTATTTTTATACATTTTTTTTCGGCAGGTCAATGAACATTTAAATAGAGGCAAATTGTAAGCTTTTCTCTCGCTGTCTCGCTCTGTCTATCTTGTTTACATATTGTACATATTTTTAGGGCTATTAAAACAATAATTTTTTGTTGTTCATCTATTTGTAGCTTTATAAATACTCTGCACTGCCGTGATAAGATAGAGTTTTACTAGCTTTTCGGTTTAAGTCTTCTTTGAAATGAAAGAAATGGAACAAACTACTGAATGAAATGTTGTTAACGGAAGCTTTTCAGGGACACACTTGAAAAAAAAATATCATCGCATGACCGATAAGATATTGATAAGCGAAACGTGTGGCTGGCTTTGTGTCTTATGATTTTGAAAAAAAAAATGGTAAAATTCATGAATTAATAAAGTTTTAGTATAATATAAAAATTGTATGAATACAAATTGACATAATTATTATTGTATTGAATTTTAATTCAATGAATAAAATGTTCAAATATATGAAGACCTTAAAAGCTTGTTTAATTCTTAAGCACTTGAGTGTAAAAGCTTTCCATGCACTATGTGTAAAAGCTCAGCGTTGCTATTGATTCGAAACTTCATTGAAATGGTTTATCAATTTTTCATTTACGCCCAAGCTCAACCCACAAAAACAAAAAAGGATTCGCACATCGAATGTCCACAACAACAAATTGCGAAGGTCTAGACGAGGAGATTAATAATATAAAAAAAAGAAGAAGAGCTTTAGCATTGGACACCCACAACAAGCATGTACCGTTGTGTGTGTGACAGAGAACGATATATAGCCAAGCGCAGTCAGCCAGTTGGCCTAGGTCAAATCGACGCCGGCAGCGAAAAGCGACGCGACGCAACACGACACGAAAGCAGAGAGTCTAATATTCTATGTGTATGTGTACATATTTGTATGTATGTGTGTATTTAGCTATTTAGCGGCGCGTGTGCAAATTAAAATAACAACTTTAATGTTAGATTTTCATAAGGGCATGAATCGACAGTTTTTTTTTAGTTTTCATTATTTGCGCACATGTCAAATCTTACGCAATTTTGTCATTGTAACATAAGCAATTTTTTTTATATTTTTAGTCTCATTCGTTCGACGTTAGTTTTTGTGAAATTAAATATTTCCATGTCAAGGTAGTAGTAGGCGAAAGGAAATCAAGGCTGACTGTTCATGCAAAAAACAAACACATAAAAACAACCCCCGTCAAGGAGAAATTCACTTTCGCAGCAGCAGCAGCAAACACATCCACAGCCACAACTTGAATGCGCTTCCCTTTCGTTTGACAGCAAAGGCTTTACGGTCACCTTCCCAGCCGCCAACAGCACGAACACACACTCACAGCCTGCAATTGGCAGCAACACCAACAACAACAGCTTGCTTACTCACTGCATATACAATATACAGCCGACAGTTGCGCATTGCTGCTGCTGTTGTTGAAAACCAATGCACGGCCTCCGTAAAATCGTATGGAAACCGACAACCACCAGGCAATGTGCCGTCGAAAACACATGCACGCCCTCCACGTGTAGTTCAAGTTCATGACAAAGCGAGCAAAGCACACGAGCTGATATGCACAAGCAAGAGAGTGTGAGAGAACGTTGTGTATGTGTTGGTGTGTGTTTGTGTTCGCTGCTGCCATCGTTGAATGCTGTCTGCTGTTGACGTCAGCGTTAGCGTAAGCGTCGCTGGCATTGCTGACGCCAGCAGCGCAGTCAGTGCAGTTCTCAGTATCTATAATGTATTTTCTTGTGTGTGCTTGTGTGGGTTTTGCAAAATTTGCATTGCATACTTATTTTTTTTTTTATGTTGTTTTAGAACCGATCGTTAAATAATCACAAATAGTGCATATGCTGGACATTTTTTTTTGGTATGCAGTTACCAAACTTAAAAGACGCTGCGCTCAGCGCAAGTTGAAGCGGCGACAAAGCAGCAAGCCACCTCATTCAAAAGGGTCAACAACCTACGAAAAGCTCAGCGTACATGTATTTTTTCGAAGAATGTAAAGAAAAGAAATCCGAAAACAAAGCACACACACAGTTGTGCGTATGAATGTGTGTGTATGTGTAAAAAGAAATGTAAAGCTTCAGCTGCTGCCGAGCTGGGGGATCGTGATGTTGTTGTTGTTGTTGCTGTTGCTGTGTCGGCTGTCTCCTGGATCGTCGAACAACAACAACCACAGTCAATACATAACATTTTGTCGAGTACACGACCGAAAGCAAGCAGAGGAGTGACGAGAGAGACAAACGAGACAAAAAAGAGGCAGCATGCACAAGTGTATTTGTTGTTTTATATTTTTTTGGCCGAATTTCATTTCTTCTTTGTTCGGCTGCAGTGCCGAAAAAAAAGGTGCGAGAGAGAGAGAGTAAGCAAGAGAGAGGTGGAGAAGGTATGAAACAGTGGGACAGGCATATTTTGGTATTTGCATTTTAAATAATTGTTGCTGTTAAATTAATTAAATGTTGTTGAACAAATAATCAATCGAGGAGTGGCTTTAAAATTTTTGCAAATGCACAAACAAGTTTTGCAAGTGTAAGAAAAGATTTGCAAAAGTCAGTGAAGTGATTTTGTTGTTGTAAGGGGGGCTGGCTTGAGCTTCCGGTAATGAAAATAACATTATGATACATACATTTTGTGGGAGGCATACCCAATGCACATGTGTTTCAGCCTCTGTTGAAGGGGATTGTCAATACTTTAAGATAAAATGCATCCGCAATCCGAGAAGTTGTATGTGTTGGAAAAGTATTCTTAGCTCTGGTAATTCCCTTTATCTTGAAGTTTACACTGATTTGAAATCCAAATTTACCCAAAATATAACCTGTTAACATTTTTCTGCTTCAATCCAGTATCCTGTAGATACATTTTGTTCTTACATACAAAGCAAATACCAGTTTGTTTGTTTGCCGGTTTCACATTATACATATGCTCTTATATATTTACTATATACGTATTTTTTTTTTGTTTTGGGCAAAACACGTTTCGCAGGTTGTTTGACAACTAACCCTCGCAGAAAGCTTGAAACAAATTTTGTTAGAATTTGAAACAGAGTTCCGAAAATTACTGACCAAGCCTAAGACCTCATAAATACCACGTTATCTAGCCTCACACACATACAAAAATCAGCTTTTATATTGTGTGTATGTGTGTGTGCAAATGATAATTGCATTAGAAAGAGACAGCTGCATACAGCTACAGCTGCGCCTTGAACTTGAATTTTGAGCAGCAGCGAGTTGGCCTTCAAATGAAGTTCGGTACAGTGAACAAATTGAAAATTAAATGCGCATAACAAACGCAACCAGAGAGAAAGGGAGCGCAGCAGTGAGAGTGTGAGAGTTACCCAAACAAAGAGAGAGAGAGACAGAGCGAGAGCTTGGGCAATGCAGGCGCGTACAGTACAGCCAACGGCTGTGTCAAAAAGTGACGACGCCGCCGCTGCAACTGTCCTTGAACTTGGCAAACATATTTTTTTTATTTGCGCTTTTCTCTTGTTTTAACGACGGACAGCATTACTTACACACGCACACACGCATATAAGAACAACAAATGCAAAAGCTGCTGTCCACCATTTGCTTTATTAGTGTGCAGCTGCAGCAGCGTCGACGTCGTCTGCAGCAGCAGCAGCAACAACAATGCATCGTTGGTATATGGCTTCAATGTGCTGTGGGCATAGGCTTTGCCTCTTATAATTACTAATACATATGCACACATGCATATTAATGTAAAGTAAAATGGCTGCCTTGAAATGCAATTCAAGGACTTTTCAATAAAATATATCAAGAAAATTATTGGGAAACGAACAAATCAGTAGCTTTAGGAATTCCCATGTGATAAGAAATAAATTGTTGTGCAAACAATTTCCAACATTTTTTTTTTTTTAAAAAGCCCTGTTTATTGCTTTATTTCTTTGAAGGGGGAAGTTTCCGAATTTCTAGGAAAGCCACAATAACATCCAACGATTTCACAATTCACCAAACATAACAAGTAAGAAGGCTCTAGTCGAGAAATCCCGACTAGACTATACCCTGAACTCTATACTTAACGCTTGAGTAAACTTCAATGTTCCATATCTTCGGTGTTTCTTAATCGATTTCAATAAAATTTTCACAGATTGTCATTATTTAGTCTAATCTTTCAAACTGCATCAAAAAGTTTTCCAAATTGAAGATTTTGTTGTTATCGAATACATGTGTATATCGGAAACGGGAAGAGTTATCGAAAAATTAAAACAAACTTGTACTGCCTAGGGATTAGGCGAGCTTATGTACCAAATCTGGAGTCTCTAGCTCTTATAGTCTCTGAGATCGACGCGTTTATACATACGGACGGACGGACGGACGGACGGACAGACGGACATGGCTATATCGACTCGGCTGTTGATGCTGATCAAGAATATATATACTTTATGGGGTTGGAGATGCTTCCTTCTGCCTGTTACATACTTTTGCACAAAACCATTATACCCTTTTTACCCATTTTCAATGGGTTCAGGGTATAAAAAGAAAAAAACAAAAAACAAAAAAAAAAACCTGACCACAGAGCACAAAAAAACCGATAGGAATGACGGTACAGCTCATTTCATTTAGTCAGAATTGGCGATTAGAACAAAGAAATGAACATACATACGCACAAACATACATACGTACACATTTGTGCACAGATGAAACCGATATAAGTATATATAAGCAATATATGTAGATTGTTAACCAAGGTCAACAATTTTTTAATATGTATATAGAAAATTATTTCACAAAAATAATCAAATGTTACTTCGCGCATACAACATATATGTATATACGTATATATATGTATGTACGTATGTACATATGTATGTATCGTGATAAACACAAAAGAAAGAACCCAAAAAGAATGCTAACAAGAACAACAACAGCACTAAAATAATATGGCGGATCGCGCCAGCAGCAGTTGGATGCGAGATTGCGAAGGAGAGGGGGGAGGGGACGAGGCTTAAGCTTCAAACACAAACACACACACACACACACACACACACACTGAAAGCTTTATGCGCATGTCTGCGAACCGGCTTTTTTTGGCTTGCGTTAGAATCATCTTCGCAGCTTGTATGTATGTATGTATGTATGTGTCCGTCAGATACTCAACTGATTATTATTTTTGGGTATACATATGTACCTGTGTATGCGTATGTGTGTTGGTGTTGCAATACAAAATTTAATGGGGTAGGCAAAGGGTTGGCCGACCTAAGCAAAAACAACAAAAAACGCAATTTTTGCGTTTCGCAAGTTCTCAAATTTTGCTACGTTTGGTTTTTGTTTTTTAATTTATCGATAAGAAAACAAAATAATAATAATAATAAAATTAAATAATGCCTAGACTGATAACTGATAAGACAACGTATAGAATGGAATATTTCAGAATATATATATATATATATTTATAATATTTTTAAAATATTTTCGCTTTCATTGCCAAACTGATCAAGTTAAGGAAAGTTTGCGTCACTTGAAAGTTGTTTTTTGATTAATTCTCCATAGATAATATATATATATATATTATAAAAAAATATATTATATTATATATATATATATATATTATATATATATATATATATATATATATATATATATATATATATATATATATTTGGTTTTTTTTTATTTTTTTTACTTGAAAGAAATAATTTCTTACTTCATTTTTGTTTTTTAAGATTAATTATAATATATACGGAAGTGAAGCATTTGAAGAAATCTTCTTAAGTTTATTTTATTTAGCCATCGTTCGATAACCGATTCGTATCGCAAGCGTTAAGTGTTCCTTAATCAATAAAGCAATCATAAAAAAAAGTGAACTTTAAGCACGGCCCATTCATAAAAAATCAGTCCGAAGACAGAAACCTGTACAAGACACATTCAAATTCCCCATCGATAAGAAGCTAAACGATAAGGGAACAGAACAGCATAAAGTGCGACGTGAATGAGCTCGATTTCGAGCTGTAAACACCTGTATAACTGGATGTATGTACGCCACCTACGTAAATCAACTCTCGATTGTCGATAACACAAGCGATAACACAAAGCTTATGCGGTTCTAGTACTCTCCCGTTTGGGTTTTCGGTTCGATATGTCAATTTCCTGTGCACATAAATACCCGCAATATCAGTTTTCAAGATTACCGAATCGAACAAATGCTGTGAAAAATATTTGGCACTTATTGTTGTTGTTGGTGCTAACAATTTGTTATTGTTTTTTTGTGCTTTTGTTGACGCTGGTACTGACCTTCAGGCACAAAATTAG
Organism: Scaptomyza reducta; assembly: GCA_035044485.1. Taxonomy (NCBI): domain Eukaryota; kingdom Metazoa; phylum Arthropoda; class Insecta; order Diptera; family Drosophilidae; genus Scaptomyza; species Scaptomyza reducta. The sequence continues at coordinate 64,634 of JAWNNV010000953.1, forward strand.
CAAATAGATAAAATACGAAAATATTTTCGCAAAAACAAAAAACAATAAACCCAAATAAAAAAGAGCACGGGACTATTATTTCTTTTGTATAGCATAGAAATTGCGCAAGTCAAAAATAATTATCAATTAATAAATGTTATAGTCTGATATGTTCTGATATCTTTTAAAGATTGATGTACAAGTTTGAGAACCTTAGAATTATGATTTAAACGGTGAAATCTTAAAGTTAGTTAAGAACAACCATTTAAAAAATCGATTAAAATAATAATATCGATAAATTAAACTTAAAACTTGATATTTTTTGAAGATTGGACTTTGTTTTAATATTAAGTCACAGAAATATAATAATTTTAGTTAAGAACAACTATTTAAAAATTCGATTAAAATAATAATATCTATAAATTAAACTAAAAAACTTGATATTTTTTGAAGATTGGACTTTGTTTTAATATTAAGTATCAGAAATATAATATTTTAAGTTAAGAACAACTATTTAAAAATTCAGTTAAACTAATATCGTTTTTATAAGTTATTCTTTTGATCTACTATTGAATAGTCAATTTTTGAGATATATTCGGAAATATTTTGTAATCAATAACTTTAACTGCTAAAAATCCTTAAATAAATAATAAAATCTTAACTGCATTCAAACATTATCAACGTTATGTCAGCTTAAGCCCTGACCAGACACATTCATAAAATATAATTTACCATATCTAGGCATTATCAGTAAATAATCAAATCAGCCCATCGCTAATTAGTAGGCATAAACAAACGTGCGATCCTTCAATGTACTTGAAGTTTGGACGCGTGGCAGTGTGTGTGTGTGTGTGTGTTTGTGTGAGTCATGAATGAGTCAGGTATACTTAGGAAACCCCTCTTGATACGGCCCCAATTGATAATTATCGAAAGATACAGTTAGAACCCTAAAACACACTACTCATAAGGCTGTTAATGATGATGTTGACGGTGAGTCAAGTGGATTGGGTGTTGAGTCATCAGGAGTCGAGCTGAGATTGTCTAATTTGATGGGATGATTAAAATACATATGTGCCACAGTGCCACACTAATCGCTGAAATAGAGAAATTCATCATGGCGCAACTGTTTGGTTTTGTACTATTTTTTTTTTTTTGCTAGTCATTGGGGCGTATGCGTGATCATGGTTCATACTATTATTATAAGTACTTGGTTAGTTCTTTACTTTGTTCTTTGTGCTTGTTTCTTTGAGTTCGCGTCATCTAGTCCAAGAAGTAGATGTGTTCGGTTGTGAAATCTTGGGAAACTAGAAAGCTCTACAAATTTTGTAAGGCGAATAAATAATATTTTCTTTCTGACTAAATTGAATAGTGTATATTAATTTGGTCATGAAGTTTTTAATAGAATGAAACATATTCGACCATATAAAGCATATATATTCTTGATCAGCATCGCGAGCTGATTCGATATATATAGACTAGTCCCTCGATATATATCGACGAGTACCTCAGATAATATTATTTTATACGCATACAGAAATTAATAAAAAAATCAAATATTCTAACAAAAAATTAAAAATTTATCAACAATTTGTATATTAATAAATGTTAAACTTTTTTAAAACTGTTTTTTTTATTTTAAAATTTTTTTTAAACTTTTTTTTTTATTTTAAAATGTTAAAATTTTTTGTTTAAAATTTTTTTTTTGATAAAATTATTTGTTGCACAAAAATAATAGATAAATATTTTATTACACATATATATATATACAATTAAATTAAATTATGCTATTAAATATTAATGTTAATAATTTTTGTAATGAAAAAAAAATAAAAAATTAATACATCTTCAATTTTGTTGTGAAACTTACCATATAATGACAAAATATCCACAACTAAAATGTTTTTCAAAAAATTCCGCTTAGCTTTTTTAGTAATTCCAAAATTCAAATCCAATTTTTGTTTGCCTTGGGATTATATTCTTGCAGTAGAAAATATTTTTTTTAATTATATTTCCAAGCTGATGGTAGTTTTTTGTATTAAAAAAACACTTGTTGTCACGCGAACCGACGAGCGGCAAGTGTTTTGTAGAACTTATTCACTGTTGCGCAGTCAAGGCATTAACACAAACTTGTAGGTAAATCGTAAATATGAAATGTCGCGTGAGAGAGGGAGAGAAAGAGAGTCTCTGCACTTGTCGTTTGTTTGGCCAATTACCAAATGCGATTTAAATCTGTGTGTGTGTGTGTCCGTTAGAATCAGAACCAATATACGCGAAGCGTTCACGTCCGATGGTCGACTAACCGAACGTTGCGATCGTCGTGTTCTGATATTGAAAATCGTATAAGAATTGAGCAGCCGAAAAGTTGACTGTTCTTAATCGTTGTGTACGTGTGTGAGCGAGCGAGAGCGAACGATTGAGCGAGCGTAAGACTTGTGTGTTTTATAACTGCGAGCTGAGTTCTCGTACATATGTATGTGTGTGGGTGTGCGACGCTGTCGTAAGCTTTGACAACGTTCGTTCTGTTGCTGACGTCTCTAATGCCGGCCGAGCTTTATACAATTTGTATATTTTTCAAGTTTAATTTGAGCTCGTTGTGATTGTTGTTGTAGTTATTATTGTTACTGCGAATTTCCGCAAATGGCTATGTATTAGTGTGTATATTATTTATTATCTTCGCTGCTGCTGCCGCTGCTTTTGATTATTTATGTATGAGTATAGCTGCGCAGCACTATGATTGGTTTTGTTGTTGCTGCTATTAACGTTTTGTTGTTGCGCACATTCACACGCCACTATAAACAATATTGACCTAGGTTATATACTATATATATATATATAGTATATATACATACACGCACACATGAACTATATTATTAGTATTTTAGATATCTTTTTATACTTTGCCTCTCGCACAACGTTTTTTTCTCTAGGTTATATTTTATTTTTCCGATTTATTTATTTATATTTAATATATATATATTTATATTCGTTATCAGTCTTTTATAACAATTAGGCGAAAACACAAATTAATTTAAGAATTGCACTTTGTTTAAACAGTTAAAACATTTTTGCTAGTTTAGTTTTAGCGTTGATTTTGTTAACACTAAAGTATAAGGCAAAGGAGATCAAATAACTTTAATAATTAATTCTCTTTGTTTTATGTCAACAGCAGCTTTTGCTGATATTTTTCTTTGTTGTTGTTGCACGGTTAAAAGCTTTCTAATACTATTGAAAGTTCTTTTAAGAACGAAAACGCTGCCGTGTGCTGTGTTGACGCGTCGCCAGCTCGCTGAGAAATACGAAATGGCGTTCACAAAATTTTTGCTCGAGAACAATACGCTGGCAGCGCAGCGAGCAGCGCGGCGTAGCAGTCACTGCGCAGCCAGCGTCGCTGTTTTGAGTAGCAGCAGCGGCGGCAGCGGCCGCGACAGCGACAGTAAACTGAAGAATGAAAGCGCTGCGTGTGCAAGCTTCAATATCATTGTATGAGTGTGGGTTGGTGCGTTTCGTTTGTGTGTGTATGTGTGTGTGTGTTTTGGTGAGCCGGCATTTGAGACAGCAGCAGCTGCTGTTGTCGCTGCTTCTAACACACACACACACACGCACACTGCAAAGAAACGCTAAGGCTGAGGCTGTCATTTTTTTTTTGTATCGGCCGCCGCAATGAATTTGTTGTTGATATTTTCGGCAATTGCCTTTGTTGCGTTGGCGTCGAGCAGCAGCAGCAGCGACTCAAACGCGCTCAACTTACTCAATAAAATTTTTATTATGATATCTACGCACACGAATATAATTCGTTCGTTTGACGTTCAATTTGCATTGTTGCTGCTCCTGTTGTTGTTGTTTGTTGCTTTGGTTCTTATCGCAGTTGTTGTTGTTCTTTGTATGTGTATATTTGGTCAGTTGCTTTTGCAGCTTTTTTTTGGTGACGTTGACTTAAGTGTATGTATGTGTGTGTGTGTGTGTATATATGTATTTGCGAGGGAGACAAGCTCAATTTGTGATTTGTTAGCATGATTCGAAAGTTTTACGATGCTTTTTAGTCAACATTGCATTGGAATCTTTTAGTTAACTAAAGATTAAAGATCACATGGCGCAAAGTGCAAGTCGCAATGAATTGACATCTGGCAATAATGAAATTGAAATATTCTTAAAACCTTTTTAATGCTTCGCTTAGCGCAGTAATTACTAGAAAATTGCAAAAGCTTTCATTTATTTGTGTAATATTTTTGCAAGTAAAAAAAAATAAATAAATTTCTAAACTTTTATTTCATCTTCTTCACCTTGCTTCTTATTTCACAATTTATTACGTACTGTGCTTCTCGCTATTATCGATTATAACTAAATCGATGATTATTACTTTAACGCGATTATATTTTATAAAGGATGCAAATTTATTTTTTATTTAAATTATTTTATTAAAAATTAATTTTTTAATTTCTCATGACCAATTTATATTGCTGTTTAATATTGATTAAAGTAATAATGAAATAATTTTTGTAATTTTTCCAATGTGCTCTGTACATCCAATTTGACATTAACCGATTATTTTTTATATATTTTTTCTGCTTAGTTTAGAATAAAATTGTACTTAACACTAACTACAAATGTAATCTGATAAAAAATTATTTTTAACAAAAATATTTTAATACATTTTGAACTATTTTAAGCAAAATACAAACTTTAATTAAGCAATCGACGTTTCCACTATATTGAGAGACGCGATTCTAGACAGAAGTGCTTTAGTTTCTCTATAATGCAGTTTCTCTTCCGTCTTGTTATCGATAATTGCTGTAAATGCTGATGTTAAGTGCATTAGTGAGGAAACCCTATAATATAATATATATATATATAGATAATATAATATAATATATAGTGAGAAGTTTAAATGGATTTAGCTCAGAGAGTCTTTTTATATGTTAAATAAAATAATAAATAATAAAAAAAAAAAAATTATCGATAACACAAATATATATATACCAAACTCAATTTTCTTGTTCTCTACTCAATAAAATTGTTAAATTTTTTGCCAAATATCTTTGCGGCTAAAGTCAATGCCCCAACACTTTATGGCCAACGTCTGCTGCAACTCAACCCCCTCTGCCCCACTCCTCCCCCCATCGACAAACAACCCCTTCCTTTGTGACATTTAGTATCGTTTTTGGTCTGTCTCCTACCAAAAGTGCAGTCATTATTCGTTGTTTGTTATTATTATTATTACACAGAGAGAGTATTGACCTGTGGAGATTTCTTTTGTTGGGACAGCAAAAGAATGTAAAAATTAAAAATTATCGTACATAAATAAGAAGTTCTGACAAAAAACGAAGAAACGAAAAGAAAACATAAAGATTCGATGCAAATTTTTCAGAAATGCCCAATAAATGCCCAAAAGAAAGTGCCAGAAGAAAGAAGAAGCACCAGCAGCAGCAGCAGCAGCGGAAGAAAGAAGAAGCAGCGCAAAGCTAGCGTCAAGCATTTCCGCTGCCAGCGTCAACGCAACTGCCGCTGCTGCTGCGGCACGTTGCAATAAATTGAAGCTTCATCCCTTTTTGGCAACGAACGACGGAAAAGCAGCAACAAAACAATCCAAAAACACAACTCAAACCCAAAATGTCTGCAACGCGGTTGTCGCTTTTTGCCAAAAGGGCAACGGCAGCAGCAGCAACAACAGCAGCGGCAGTGGCAGCAGATAAAGTTGCTCGTGTGGCGGACGTGCAACAGTTTTCGGACAACTGAGGCAGTGCCACAGTTTTCGACACGTGCTGCACATGCAGAGTTTGTTGCATGACTGCCTCTCACTCTCCTGCGCTCACTCTCTCTCGCTCTCACTCTCTCTCGCTCTCTCTTTTGCAGTTTGGAAGTTTGCCAGTTTGCAGGTTGAATCATTTGGGACAAAGTCCACCAAATATTTGAACCATCTTGTCGCTTCACGCTTGTTTTCAAAAGAACAAAACAGTTTTCAAATAATTATGTTTGTTTTTAATAATTGATTAATCATCAAAATGGTTTTACAACAACATCAGAATCAATTGTTTTTATTATTTTGAGTTCCATTTGTGTTAGAAAATTGAAATAAATATTTTCAATGGGAATTAAAAAGCTAAAAATGTTTTAAAATGATTTTAAAATTTTAAATTATATTGAAATTTTTTTTTTATTTATTTTTTATTATTTTAAATTATAGTGAAATTTTTTATTTTATATTTTTTTATTATTTTAAATTATAGTGAAATTTTTTATTTTATTTTTTTTATTATTTTAAATTATAGTGAAATATTTTTTTTTTTTTTAATGATATTTTACTTCAAAAATTTATAAAGCACAGTAAAATATTCAAAAACGATGACATTTTATTTTAATTTAATTTTATTTAATTAATTTAGTTTCCCCATTTTATTAATGTATATAAATTCAAGTCGAGTACTCGACGCACTCAGATTTTAATTGGTTAAAAAGGGACAACACTATATGTATTGTGTGTTTATAAGCTTGTGTGCATGTATGAAACAGCTGGGTGGCTCACAGAACATCCATTCATACATACAAGTAACGGGAACGACTGATTTCCTGTTGGCACTGCTCATTTGCTGTCGGTCGACAGGTGGCGCTAGAAACGACGAACGAATGAGTAAACAAGCTTGATTACCTTCTTACAAGCTGTCACCAATTACCAAGTAATGTGTTGAACTCACGTATTTTCTTTATTTATATTATATCTTAATTTAATAAGTCAATAATTGATATTTAAACTCGTTTGCGCTTTTTTATAGTCGAAACGAAACAGGTAAAAATCTTAATACATTTTTAGCAACAAACAAAACCACAAAATATTCAAAACTAATTAAAAAACACTCTCGACATGCTCATAAATATTAATGTGTCTATAATTTTCTCTCTATAGCTATTACTTTTATACTAGATATACAAAATATTCGCAATTAACTAAACCTTTTTATATTTAGCCCAGTTTTTTATTATTTTTTTTATGACACTTCATTTCCGAATGGCATACCACACAAAAACAGTGGGGGACGTCCCTTCCACATCTCGCTGATTGCACCAGTTCCTAGAAAAAACAACAACAACATTTGTTAATGAGAATTATCGCTGCTTATTACACCACAATGAATCATTATACATATGTACATTGCATCAAAATACGTAAACAGGGCCAATAGTTTCGTGTGTTGACCATTCAGAAAACAATAATAATAATAACAACTAATAAAGCTTTTTAATTGCTTGTTGCGATTTAAGATCAACTTTTGTTTCGCCTTTCTATAGATAAGTAATATAATGAAGCACAGATTTTGGGGCTTGTTTTTGTTTTTGTTACTTCGTATCTTATCTGGCGCCCGTGTTGTTGTTGTTGCGCATTATGTCATTGCATACAATGTGACAATAGAATAGACACGTGCGAAACAACAACAACAAGAAAAAGTTCGTGGAATTGCACAACAATTATTGCGTTCTCCAAAAAATACAATTTGAAAAAATATATAGGGTATCGGGTATTCCATTTTTGCTTGGAATCATTTAAAATATTTTTTTGTTTGGTAAAGTTCAAAATTTTAAAAAAAATAGCAAAAAAATTGTTAAATTTAAGCTTAAAAATTTCAAACAACAAAATATTTTATCAAAAATAAAAATAAAAATAAAAAAAAGATTTTAATTTTAAGAAATTTAAAAGAAATATTGTCAAAAATAAATGTTAGTTAGTAAAAAAGAAAAAAAATTTAATTTAAGCTTCAAAATTTAAAACAATAAAATGTTTTACCAAAAAAAAAAACAAAATTTATTTTTATTACATAAAAAAATTGTTTAATTAATATGCACATAACGAAAATATATAAAATATTCTATTAATCTTTTACGCACTTAAAAAGCCCATTAATGAAAATCATGGCTACTTAGTTCCTTTCATACATACACAAAATAATAATAATAATGGGTATCTAGAAATTAAACTTAAAAAAAAAAACAAACAAAAACAAAAAACAAACTACAATGTGCTTATCTTAGATAAAAATGAAATAAAACTACGCCATACAGATAACTGTTACCAAAGTTCTTGAAATAGATGAATGCATTACGTATACGCACCGTGTAGCTTACATAATTAACAATCACTTTGCATACGTTTAAGTCTTATCTAACGCTTCCAACTGATGTAATTGCCTATTTGTGTTATTGTAATAAATATTTTTGTTTACCAAAACTTGTTTGGGATGAGACTAAAGAGATAGAAGAGCAAGAGAGAAAGATAGAGAGAGTTGGATCAACAAATAGTTGAGCAAATATATAATTGTAGGGAGAAGTACAAAAACATTTGCTAAACGTACAAGTATCTGTATGTATATATGTATGTATGTACGTCTGTATTTGTTGTTGTGACAGTCGTAGAAGAGTTTTGTTATTCATCGATTGTTATTTTCGTGACAAGTCTCACACGCTTGCCTTTAATGGAGTAGGTAAATAGATACTTAAAAAGCCATTCACGACTCTGGCAAGATACTATTAAGTTCTTTAATAAAGTTCCTATAAGTTATCATGTTCAAACAAATATAAAGTGCATAAAATGATGTTCAAGATGACTAGATTAAGTCATTAAAAAGGTTTCACTTGATGAAGCTCATCTGAAATCCATGCTTATATCCTTGTGTGCATAGAAAATGTCTTAGCTTGTGTCAAGTAAAATTCAATCTTCAATATCTCCGCTGACTTGTTCATCAAGTTTGAGTGAAAAAATTAGTTTTAAACTGGAAATGCAGTATTAATTTAGAGGCCAAACCATGACTTCTAAGGTATTGCATTTGATAATCGGTTGATTTTTGAGGAAGTTATGACCTTGGAAAGTTCTGACCTATCTTCAAATTCATTTTTGTTCAAGAATTTTTCATCAATTTCGAGTAAAAAAATTAGTTTTAAACTGGAAATGCAGTATTATTTTAGAGGCCGAACCATGACTTTTAAGGTATTGCATTTGATAATCGGTTGGTTTTTGAGGAAGTTATGACTTCGGAAAGTTCGGACAAATCTTCAAGTTGATATTTTTAAAGATTTTTTCCATCAATTTTGAGTAAAAAAATTAGTTTTAAACTGGAAATGCAGTATTAATTAAGAGGCCAAACCATGACTTTTAAGGTATTGCATTTGATAATCGGTTGATTTTTGAGGAAGTTATGACCTTGGAAAGTTCTGACCTATCTTCAAGTTTTTTCAAGAATTTTTCCATCAATTTTTAGTAAAAAAAATTTTTTAAACTGGAAATTCATTATTAATTTAGAGGCTAAACCATGACTTTTAAGTATTGCATTTGATAATCGGTTGATTTTTGAGGAAGTTATGACTTCGGAAAGTTCGGACAAATCTTCAAGTTGATATTTTTAAAGAATTTTTCCATCAATTTTTCATCAATTTTGAGTAAAAAAATTAGTTTTAAACTGGAAATGCAGTATTAATTTAGAGGCCGAACCATGACTTTTAAGGTATTGCATTTGATAATCGGTTGAATTTTGAGGAAGTTATGACTTCGGAAAGTTCTGACCTATCTTCAAGTTGATATTTTTCAAGAATTTTTCCATAAATTTTTTCATCAATTTTAAGTAAAAAATTATTTTTTAAACTGGAAATGCAGTATTAATTTAGAGGCCGAACCATGACTTTTAAGGTATTGCATTTGATAATCGGTTGAATTTTGAGGAAGTTATGACTTCGGAAAGTTCTGACCTATCTTAAACTTGATTTTTTTCAAGAATTTTTTCATCAATTTTGAGTGAAAAAATTAGTTTTAAACTGGAAATGCAGTATTAATTTAGAGGCCAAACCATGACTTTTAAGGTATTGCATTTGATAATCGGTTAAATTTTGAGGAAGTTATGACTTCGGAAAGTTCTGACAAGTTGATTTTTTTTCAAGAATTTTTCATCAATTTCGAGTAAAAAAATTTGTTTTAAACTGGAAATGCAGTATTAATTTAGAGGCCAAACCAAGACTTTTAAGGTATTGCATTTGATAATCGGTTGATTTTTGAGGAAGTTATGACCTTGGAAAGTTCTGACCTATCTTAAACTTGATTTTTTTCAAGAATTTTTTCATCAATTTGGAGTGAAAAAATTAGTTTTAAACTGGAAATGCAGTATTAATTAAGAGGCCAAACCAAGACTTTTGAGGTATTGCATTTGATAATCGGTTGAATTTTGAGGAAGTTATGACTTCGGAAAGTTCCGACCTATCTTCAAGTTAATTTTTTTCAAGAATTTTTCCATCAATTTTGAGTGAAAAAATTAGTTTTAAACTGGAAATGCAGTATTAATTTAGAGGCCGAACCATGACTTTTAAGGTATTGCATTTGATAATCGGTTGATTTTTGAGGAAGTTATGACTTCGGAAAGTTCTGACCTATCTTCAAGTTGATTTTTTCAAGAATTTTTCATCAATTTCGAGTAAAAAAGTTTGTCAGTCATAAAAATATTATTAAAAACGAAAATTATGGAAACAATTAACAGATTTAGGATAAAAGAAACTTAAATGATCAGTTATATGACTGTAGTTACGTAAATATTGCTATTTATTTAGATTTATGTCGTAAAACATGTTTGTGCATGCTTGCACATGTGTATTTGTTTAACAACTATTCGAATATTGCAAGATTGCAAAAACAGCTTTGCAATTTAGTTTTTATAATTACAATTGTAGCTTTAAGCAGCAGCTGTTTTTTAATTTACATACGTTTTCGAAAGTATTGTGAATAATGCCAATTACATTTGTAACATTGTAACAAGTCGAACGTATTTTATCTCTCTCTCTCACTCTCTCGTACAGTATTGAGCTGCGGCTGTAAATAAGATGAATATCAATTAGTCAACAACAACAACAACGAGCGCAGCCAGCACAATAGCAATAGCAGAGGGACTGTGGATTGCCAGACTGCGTCAATAATAACTGCGTTACACGCGGCAGCGACAACAAATATATATTAATTCTCTCTTTCCAACACAAAAATATATACAAACACACTCACCCAAAGACAAAGAGAGACAGAGAGCCAGACCTTGGACTTCAACGCTCTCGCACAGTTTGGTAGCTGCATCCCTCGTCGCTAGTGCTGCTTCGGCTCGTTCTCGTATGTTTTCTTGTATGCGGTTCAATGACCGTCGGCACGTGCGTCGAAAACCACTGCACATCCTCTTGCATTTGTATGTGGCTAGTGTAGAAAACATAGGCATTGCCTCCAAAGCGAACATTACACGTTGCATTTTATCGCATGCACATGTCACTAGTGCTCTCTCATTCGCTCGCTCTAGCACTATGACAGCTACATACATACATACATAAGATCGGTCTGCTGTGTGTGAGTGCTCGTGAAAAGGCTTTTAATAGCCGCCGAATGCATGCGCCAGCTTGTAGTTGTTGATGTTGTTTGAATTTTCGTATTTGCTTTACAGTTGCGCGTGGCCTGCACTTGTGTGTGTGTGTGTAATATATTCTCAAGTAACCTGCATTAATTTTCCGTTTTATTTTTCGGCCACTATCGATGTTTACAGTTATTTATAATTATATTGACACGCCCACATTGCGCGCCACTTAGGTCATCGCACACTTTTGTCGATCAACATGCAATTCGCAACAGATAGTTTGTTTCTGTAACTAAGTGCAAATATTGCGGAATACACATACATACAAACAGACACACATGTTCAGGGCTGATAAGCATTTCACACACTTTTTTTGCATTTTTCTACCAGTCTTATGGGCATAAATTTAAGCTTCCATTCAAAACATTCTGTCTGAGACCTTTTTGGGTTCTCTAACATGTCGAATAGTACACCTTGAGTACCGTAAGTAATTAAATAGAACTTTAATTCTGGTATTTAATCTATTATATTTATGCACGTACATTCGGGGACAATAAAATGTAAATCTTAGGTCAGGTTTTTAATTATTTTTACATTTTTGCTTTACTTTAGTATTTGTATAAAGGAAAAAACTCTTGAAAATTGATAGATTAAATGTTAAAAAAAAGAAAAACTAAAAATATTATTCAAAATATAATAAAAACCATAACATATGCCTTAAACAAGATTCCTATATACATTATAATGCATCTGTTTCTTATTCCCACATGTGTACAGATAAGCAAGTTCCTATTTATCGGACTCGGAGTGTATATGCTTGTGCTATATGTACATATGTTCGTATAAGTTATTGCTCTGTCGTTGGGCTTGAAGTATCAATTTCCGGGTGTGTTAAACCCAAATCATTATTGACACTCAAGATAGGAGAACAACTTAGTAATATTGCAATTATATGCAAACGATTTTTAGTAAAGAATAAGTTAACTTACTTAATTCACAAATATTTTCAATATTTATATACATTTAACATCTTTCTTAAGGTTTTGAATTGGAAATTAAGTTAAAATATATTTGGTTTCATAATTTTCATGGAACAATCGAGACTGAAACGGTTTTTTGTACCATAAAAATACTAAAGCCTCCACATTGCTTATTAAGTTGAGGTACTACGCATTTCTCTAATCAATTTGTTGATTCAATTGCGTAATTGGTCTAGACGACACTCCTGATTTCTATCAGTGTAGGTTGTAATGTTGTAAGCTCCAAGCTTACGTAAACCAATCCATCCAAAGTGGTTGCAATTAATTTACGAACCTTACACAATGTGTGCAAAAAGTAATAACCGACACTGGGCAACTAAGTATTCAGTTTTACAATCAAGTATTGAACTGTACGTACACTGCAAGGAAAAATACTTAGTACAAATTATTTTTAATATAACTTTATTTACTTTAACTATTAGCTGGATTGACTAAAAAATTATTAATATCTAACTTTTAAGGGTATTTTTATTTATTATAAAGTAAAAAAAATAAATATTTTTTTTGAGACAAAACTAAGATTTTTCACTATTTGGTTAGAATTGCTTGAACAAAATTTTGTCTTTGTTATATTCGAGATTTGAAGTCTACATATACCTAAATTTTCAATTTACTTTAAGCTTTTTTATATTATTTTATAAATTTTACTTTATTTTATGAAGTCTTAATATTCCTAAATTTTCAATTTACTTTAAGCTTTTTTATATTATTTTATAAATTTTACTTTATTTTATGAAGTCTTAATATTCCTAAATTTTCAATTTACTTTAAGCTTTTTTATATTATTTTATAAATTTCACTTGAATATGGTTTATGTTGACTTTTTTTACATAAATAAATAAAATCGATAAGTAAATCAATCGGCTAAATAATATTTATTCCTATGCTAAAGTAACTTTATAAGAATAATTATTTGTCGAATTGATTTTAACAACATACAAAAATAAATAAAATAAAAAATATAATAAAGTTTAGTTCGTTAAGTTATTTTTCTCAGTGTAGTATTGAGACGCGACCTTCACAAAATGCCAATTCCAATCTGTCGTGCATTGACTCGGGAAATTGTCGATATCTCTCTGTCCCTCTCTCTCACTAGCACAAGCCTACATGCCTCTCCCTCTCCCGCCACTCTTTCTCTCTCACTCTTTCGCAGTGGGTTAATAGCTTTTGCACGCGCTGTCGACAGAACGTACGTCAAACTTAAGATGTAAAAATATTGCAATTTTTGTGTATTATTACGAACACGAGAACTGCACTCGTACTATATAGAATGTTTGTACCATATTGTACTTGGTGTATATATAATATTTTTCGTGATTTTATTAGCCCTGTGAGCGGTTCCGGTGCCGCTGTACGCTTTATGGTAATGGCCGGAACGTGTCGTCCAACCAAATGCAAAATAATCATTAGAAAAATATTAGTTATCGTCGGCAGGTTTCGGGTGTGGTACTATATATTTTTGATTTATGGCCTGGCTCGGTCCTAGACAAGTAATTTTAAAAAGTTCCCCGAATTTGAATACGATTTTATCGAAAATGAACTGAACAAACTGATGTTACAAGCATTTCACTATATATATCTGTACGACTTATCTTTTTGAAACCTATTATATATAGATTTGCATAAATGCATAGTACTGGGAATAAATAACAAGTGTGCTTAAATGCTAATGGCACTTGGAGACTTGGAGAAATCTATTTGTCTATGCAAAGTTATAGCTAAAAACAAGTAAGTAAAGCTAGCTTCGGCACTTAAGATCTTAAACATGAATGACAGCTGTATGATATAGTGATCTGATCGCGCCGATTATAACAAAAGATCTGAAGAAGACCTCAAAAACTTAACATTCTTATATCGATTCAGCTTGCGGTGCTGTTCAAGAATATATATTCTTTATGGCTTGGAAACGCTGCATTCGAAACGTTAAAGCTTTCATGATCATAATTATTTACACCTTCCAAGTATATAGTAATAAAAATAGATATTTAATTGTTAATTAGTTTTTTGTTAGAATTGCAATCACAAAGCTTTAAGTTTGTTATATTATATGTGGTATTAAAAGATTTATTTATGAACTGACCTTATAGTCAATAATAATAATAACGATCAACATTAACGTTTAACAAGTATGTGTGTGTACGCGCATACTGCATACTTCACTTAACTTCAATGCTCCATATCGCCGGTGTTTCACAACCGATTTCAATAAAAATTTCACATGTTGTCATTATTTCGTGTAAGGTTTCAAAAACCATCTCAAAGTTTTTCAAGATTTAGTTGTTATCGATCACATGTGTATATCGGAAACGGAAAGAGTTATCGAAATTTTGAAACAAACGTCTAGGGATTAGGCGAGCTTGTGTTCCACATATGAAGTCTCTAGCTTTTATAGTCTTTGAGATCCATTCACACATACGGACAGACGAACATAACTATATTGACTCGGCTATTGATGTTGATCAATAATATATATGCTTTATGGGGTCGAAGATGCTTCCATCTGCCTGTTACATACCTTTGCACAAAACTATTATAGGGTTCAGGGTACAAAAATTCTGCTGTGACTACCAACAATAGTTAAAAGAATTGGATTGATCTGTTTTGAGTCATTTGTCAATGAAAAATGATTGTCAAATTATATTATATAGTTTAGGGTGAGTCAAGGTAGCAAGGTTCACAAAATAGCCCAGACATGTTTGCAGCAACAGAAACCTGATTGAGTGAGCCAAGCAGACGACCTATAGACCATAGATAAAGCCAACTAACGTACGTAAGCTAAAGCAAACATAACTTAAGTTAAGCTATGAGGTGTAGAAAACTGTGATAAGAAAGGGCTAAAAGTCGATTTGTACACCGATTGCAAAGTCATGTCAAAACAATGGAATAAATCACATACAAAGATTTAACTACTTATTTACTACTTCACTCAGTTCAAATCAGTACCTAATGCTGTGTGAAGCAGTTTTAAATGAAATTTATTAGCCAGATGCAAATAAAAATGAGGAAAAATTACTCAACTTACATGTGTGTATGTGTGTGAACGTACGTTAAATTACGTTGCCAATAAATAAGTGCCACGCGGCAATTTCATTGCATACTTTATGGCTGGCCCCCAAAGGCCTGTCGCCATTTTGTCCTCCGAAAGAATGGGCGTAGTAGAAAGCAACGGAAGTTCACACAAGGAAGCACATGAGACGCATTTAATCGATTTTCATGCGATGCGTCGTTGTATATGTAATAATCTATAAATAAAATCTGAATGATAAGCTTATTTCTGACAATATGTAATATTAGTACTACGTTATCGCCCCCTTTGTGTGTGTTGAATGTGTCTAATAGTTTAATTATAGTACGTTTACGTCTCGTGCTCGATTACATACTCGACTTAAATCGTGTTCAAGGGTATTTATAGGTCTTAGATCGTATCTATAAAGTGCTCAAAGAGTTAGAAAAGAAGCTAAATATATAAAAAAGTGTTTCGAAGTTAGAAAAAAGTTTAATAAATTATTAAAAGTTTAATAATAATTATTTAAGAAAGTGCTAAAGAAGCTATTAAGTATTAAATATAAGTCTGAATTTATGGCTTAATATATTTAAAACTATATTAGAATTATGGCATATTAGAACATTTTTAAGAATATATGAAGAAGCGTCTTTCGAGTACATAAAAATACACAAAAATATGTATTAATATTTTATTTAATTAAATTTTTTATTTTATAACATTTAAATTTAATAATTAATTCATTAAATGTTGTTTTTTTATTTTTTGATTATTATTATTTTTTTTTCTTTTTTTTTGAGAATTAACTATATTATTCTATAAAGGTTTACGAGGTTGATCAGTATTATAAAAAAACTTTAAAAAAATAAATAAAAGCAAACGAAATAAGTATAATAATTAAAACAACCACTGATATAAAATTTGTGTGAAAGTCGAGAAATTGAACATTGTAAAATGATTTTAATATGGTTTAATTTTTTATTATTTTTAATCTAAAAAATATTTCTTTCTACAGAATAATTATTTTATATTCTGGGCTTCATCATAATAAAATCACAACATATTTTTTCTCTGTGTAGTTTTAGTTATATCTTTAAGCTTTATTGATAGGCATGGAAACAAAGTAATGCATAATACTTTTGGATATGAACCATCTTATGTAGTTCTAGACTTTTCCCAACTTTAGCCATAGATACTTGAACCTTAAGTCGAGCACCTTTTCCCGCCCAATTGAAGCCCCATTAAGTTGATTACAAATGGGCAGAAGTTTGTTTTTAGGCCTAAGCACATAACCGCCAACTGTTTTGGTGGCATAAATTACAAATTTTACGATTTAGATAGTCAGGCCCAACCGAAGACAAGAAACTCTACGGCGTAAGAAAAGTTTAGCACCGTTCTATTTGGCAGCCGGTTTGCGTTTAATGCTCTCATTTCCGGCTTTTTATCTGTTTTCATGTTCAGATGTGTGTCAAATTGCCATTCCACACCCGCTCTCCACCCTCTCCGCCGCCCATAGCAAGGTGTGCAAGCCACCCCCTCAGGCTTTGGCATTATACATATGTTTTATCCGACGTTGTCCAAGAAATTTCCTTTGGCTTTGGGGTTGGTTTGGGTATTTTTTGCTCTGCATTTGGTTTCAGCTTCTTGCCTTGGCTTGGCTTGAGTTTTGCAGCTTAGCTTTTACTTTCGCGTCCAAGTTCAATGACCTTGCAGTTTTCCTTTCACTTTCTTGACACAAAAATTTCCTTAACTCTCCGGCGAGGGTGGTTGACTTTTTCCCATCCAAGGGTGGATTTTTCTCTCTATCTCTCACTCTCTCTCTTCCTCCCAGCGCCCATTGACATGCGCATCATTTGTTTAGATGCGGGGGAGGTCCTCTCCTATGCGTGACAGTCCTTTCTCCCTCAGGGGGAGCTGGGAGTTGGCAATATTTAATTGTCATACTGACAAATATTTTGGTTTGTTTGCTTTTAATTTAGGAAAGCTTTCTCTCAACGCATACACCGGCCGGCATTGTTTCTAAACAACCGAATGGCTTATGCTTAGACAGCTGAGAGGATAATAGGATATAAAGTCCTAACAGATTTTTTTGTGTATGCTTTTAGCATGGAAATAGAAGAAACTATAAATAATTTGTAACTACTGAAGTCATTACATTGTAACTACTGAAGTAAGTCATTACATTGTAACTACTGAAGTAAGTGATTACATGGTAACTAGTGAAGTAAGTCATTACATTGGAACTAGTGAAGTAAATCATTACAAGGCAGCTACTGAAGTAAGTCATTACATGGTAACTAGTAAAGTAAGTCATTACATGGTTACTACTGAAGAAAGTCATTATATGGTAGCTAGTGAAGTGAGTCATTACATGGTAACTACTGAAGTAAGTCATTACATGGTAACTACTGAAGTAAGTCATTACAAGGCAGCTACTGAAGTAAGTCATTACATGGTAACTAGTGAAGTAAGTCATTACAAGGCAGCTACGGAAGTAAGTCATTGCATTGTAACTAATTAAGTAACTCATTACAATGCTTAAAGCTTTTCTAACTTGTACATTCTTAAGTTTCCCTTAAAACAATATATTCACACTTGTAACTACTGAAGTAAGTCATTACATTGTAGCTACTGAAGTAAGTCATTACAATGCCGAAAGATTGTCTGACTTGTAAATCTTAAGTTTTCCTTAGAAAAATATATTAACACTTAAAGAACTCAACTTTTGTATTTGAAATTCGATTTCTATGTAGTTATTAAGCTCTCCCAAACAGGCGCCATTTTGGATTATCTACAATTCTACTTTAAACACTCGATAATAAATTACTTGGCATTTCCCGAAACTTTAAGCAAACAACAATTTCACTTACCAAAACGTAAAAATCAATCGAAACTTGAGATGTTTAAACATAAATTACCACTTAAGGAATGATATCTATGTAGGTGATTACCTTATCCAATCAGAACAAAACTCAAGTGCAGCATTCCCCCTAAACACCCAAAAAAAGAAAGCTTCCAAGCGATCAATGCAGGGCCCCAATCAACATGATATTGTTAAGCTACGCCCCCCCTTCCTCACCCACTCTGTGGATTATATTAAAATAAAAGCAGCGCTGCGGGTAGAATTAGAAATTTGAAGAAAAAAAAGAAAACCTGAAAAGAACAAAGAGCATAACATAAAAGTAACGGAGACCAACGAAAAGTGTATGTATGTATTTGAAAACTTATCTAATACTATGGATACCGTTACTTGAGGTCACTGGCCCACACGGAACAACTGCACTTGTATAGTACAACAAACAAACAAACAAACCGACGACAACGAATAAAGGCACACGCACACACACACACACATACACACATAAATAAGTGAGCACGTTCGCACGCACTCTCCTTCTCTCTCTCTCTCTCACGCACAAGCTAACAATTTACAGCCGGTTATGTCATGCCCATCAAATCCCATTGGATGGGAAATTTGTGCGTTTGAGTGCGCGAGTCGTTTGAGTGGAGGGAAATTTGAATGGGCAATTCTTTTGGCTGGGACATTTGAAACGCTTTGAGCGCAGGTCATTTTATTTCAATGGGTAATTTGTTGTTGCTGCTTTCGCTGAGTTATTTTTGCTTAAGTGTTTCCACATTGAGTCACTTTATGGAATTTTACAAGTGTTGAGACTTATTAGTTGTTGTGAATTACAAATAAAAGGTGCAGTATGGAGATTAAGTAGATGAATAGCTATTAAGTAAACTCAAAATATTTTACATTTGTTTATTATTTAATATTATTTGTATACATTTGTTTAATTTAAGCTTTTACTTAATATTGTAATACTATATTCTATTCTGAAAGTCCAAGAGTATAGAATTTAGGTTTATTTTAGATGAAAGCAGTTTATTGTTAAACTTAAACAAAAAATAAATTGAATAATTTACATTTTGTTATAATCTTTTCAAGTCAATAACGTACTGTTTTCAATTTTTTCGAAAATTTAATGAATAAAATACTTGTACATTTATTAAAAGATACAAATTTCCCAATGAACTAACATCTGTGCTTATTGCGCATCAGACTCACTCAAAAAATCCCCATTAAAGTGCCTTAGCAAATTTCCCTTAGCAAATTACCCTTGCTTTGCTTAATGCTCTGAAATCAGCTGTTTAAAATGCGCAAACTCCAAGCGACTACGCAATGCAATTGAAATTGATTTTGACTTAAGGCGGGGAGACGCCGAGAACGAAGAACACAATATGTTGAACACAACAACAAACACCCACCACCAAAATAACGGACACCAGGGAAATTTTGGGAAAAACGCACGCACGCACACACACACACACACAGACAAAATTGTTGTATGACCCATTTTCAGTTGAGTTCAAAGACCTTTAGGTCTCACAAGAGCTGGGAATATATATTGTATGGGGCTTTTCGATAGGGCTTTTACTTTCTGTATCTAATTTAATTATTCTTGTTTTTTTCGGTCTTCGTTGCAACTGTTTTCGAGTTGTCAGTGGGTGGGTATCATGATGTCACGTTCCATGGCGTGGAGCCCGAGGGTGAAACATAGTGCATAATCAGCGTTGGGTTCTTATGGTAAGTTATCATATCATGGTGGTTGCTATTTAACAGATCCCCGACACCCACCACGCCCACACCTCCTCCACTCCCATTACATGTCCAATTTGATATTTGTTGCTTGACCCACATTGGCGATTAGTTAATATTACTTAGCTTATTATATTATTCTATGCGTTTGTGTTATGTTATTTTGTGTGGATTCTCATTCGATTTGTTGGGATGCTGTGAAGATTGTAATGAAAGTTTAGGAAAAGAGTTATCACCTGCTAAAAGGAATATATTCTAAAACTCAAATTTATGAATGAAAGAAAGTTCATTGTTGCTCTTTGAATTTGAAAAGACTTTCAATATATAAAGGAATTATTTCTTATTAAAAATATTTAAATATTTTTTTTGTATATCAATAAAAACATTTTAATTTGATCAATTTCTGGAATTTTATGATAAATATTTTGGATTTTGTATAAACAAAAATATGGAAAAGTAGATTAATATTAAGTACTTTTTTCTAACAAATTCAATATTATTTTTCTGCTCTATTAAAGTAAATATTTACAGTGCGAACTGTAATAAATATTAAATTTTCTTTTTATATTTTAATATTTATAATTTTTTTTTCTTAATTGACGAACTTTCAGAAAATTGTTAACATGATGACAAACTTCTCGGATCTGTTGAAAAAAATTAAGATGAATATTTTTTAAATATATTTTAAGTTTATAAAAGTGTTGTACAGATCGAGACACAAAATTTTTTACAATATTAATATATTATAATAAATAATTTCAATCGAGAATTCAAAAAATCCAATTTTGAAGGAATAGTGTTATTGTACTCCCTAAAAATATTTAAATATTAAATATTGCAAACTTTTAAAATTTAAAATATTTTTAAAAATATACAAAAAAATTAAAAAAAATATTTAAAAAAATTAAAAAAAAATTTAAAAATATTTTACAAATATAAAAAATTTTAAATTTGTGATATAAGTTAAAACAAAAAAAATAAGAAAATCG
>JAWNNV010000954.1:0-77107 GCA_035044485.1 Scaptomyza reducta
AGGAAATGTCAAAATTCATGTTAAAGCTTTCCGAACCTGTAACTTTGTCAAAACTTTCCAAACCTATAACTATGTCAACATTTTCCGAACCTATAACTTTGTCAAAACTGAACCGATTTTCAAAAGGAAAGGCGTTTTAGTCGTGGCCCGAGCTCAATAATTAAACCGCATTCATAGTTGCAAATGTTTTTTTTTTCGAAATTCATGTTAAAACTTTCAGAACCTATAACTTTGTCAAAACTGAACCGATTTTCAAAAGGAAAGGCGTTTTAGTCGTGGCTCGATCTCAATAATTAAACCGCATTCATAGTTGCAAATTTTTTTTTCGAAATTCATGTCAAAACCTTCCGAACCTGGAAACTATGTCAAAACATACCGAACCTATAACTTTGTCAAAACTGAACCGATTTTCAAAAGGAAAGGCGTTTTAGTCGTGGCTCGATCTCAATAATTAAACCGCATTCCTAGTTGCAAATGTTTTTTTTTTTCGAAATTCATGTTAAAACTTTCAGAACCTATAACTATGTCAAAACTTTCAGAACCTATAAATTTTTTCAAAAGTGAACCGATTTTCAAAAGGAAAGGCGTTTTAGTCGTGGCTCGATCTCAATAATTAAACCGAATTCATAGTTGGAAATGTTTTTTTTTTCGAAATTCATGTTAAAACTTTCCGAACCTATAACTTTGTCAAAACTTTCCAAACCTATAACTATGTCAAAACTTTCCGAACCTATAACTTTGTCAAAACTGAACCGATTTTCAAAAGGAAAGGCGTTTTAGTCGTGGCTCGATCTCAATAATTAAACCGAATTCATAGTTGCAAATTTTTTTTTTTCGAAATTCATGTCAATTTTTTCCGAACCTTTAACTGTGTCAAAACTTTCCGAACCTATAACTTTGTCAAAACTAAACCGATTTTCAAAAGGAAAGGCGTTTTAGTCGTGGCTCGATCTCAATAATTAAACCGCATTCATAGTTGGAAATTTTTTTTTTTCGAAATTCATGTTAAAACTTTCCGAACCTGTAACTTTGTCAAAACTTTCCAAACCTATAACTATGTCAACATTTTCCGAACCTATAACTTTGTCAAAACTGAACCGATTTTCAAAAGGAAAGGCGTTTTAGTCGTGGCCCGAGCTCAATAATTAAACCGCATTCATAGTTGCAAATGTTTTTTTTTTCGAAATTCATGTTAAAACTTTCAGAACCTATAACTTTGTCAAAACTGAACCGATTTTCAAAAGGAAAGGCGTTTTAGTCGTGGCTCGATCTCAATAATTAAACCGCATTCATAGTTGGAAATGTTTTTTTTTCGAAATTTATGTTAAAACTTTCCGAACCTATAACTTTGTCAAAACTTTCCAAACCTATAACTATGTCAAAACTTTCCGAACGTATAATTTTGTCAAAACTGAACCGATTTTCAAAAGGAAAGGCGTTTTAGTCGTGGCTCGATCTCAATAATTAAACCGCATTCATAGTTGGAAATGTTTTTTTTTTTCGAAATTCATGTTAATACTTTCAGAACCTATAACTTTGTCAAAACTGAACCGATTTTCAAAAGGAAAAGCGTTTTAGTCGTGGCTCGATCTCAATAATTAAACCGAATTCATAGTTGGAAATGTTTTTTTTTGAAATTTATGTTAAAACTTTCCGAACCTAAAACTTTGTCAAAACTTTCCGAACCTATAACTTTGTCAATTTTTTCCGAACATTTAACTGTGTCAAAACTTTCCGAACCTATAACTTTGTCAAAACTTTCCGAACGTATAACTATGTCAAAACTTTCCGAACGTATAATTTTGTCAAAACTGAACCGATTTTCAAAAGGAAAGGCGTTTTAGTCGTGGCTCGATCTCAATAATTAAACCGCATACATAGTTGCAAATGTTTTTTTTTTTTTCGAAATTCATGTCAAAACTTTCCGAACCTCTAAATATGTCAAAACTTTCAGAACCTATAACTTTGTCAAAACTGAACCGATTTTCAAAAGGAAAGGCGTTTTAGTCGTGGCTCGATCTCAATAATAAAACCGCATTCATAGTTGGAAATGTTTTTTTTTTCGAAATTCATGTTAAAACTTTCAGAACCTATAACTTTGTCAAAACTTTCCGAACCTATAACTTTGTCAATTTTTTCCGAACCTTTTACTGTGTCAAAACTTTCCGAACCTATAACTTTGTCAAAGCTGAACCGATTTTCAAAAGGAAAGGCGTTTTAGTCGTGGCTCGATCTCAATAATTAAACCGCATTCATAGTTGCAATTGTTTTTTTTTTCGAAATTCATGTTAAAACTTTCCGAACATATAACTTTGTCAAAACTTTCCGAAGCTATAACTTTGTCAAAACTGAACCGATTTTCAAAAGGAAAGGCGTTTTAGTCGTGGCTCGATCTCAATAATTAAACCGCATTCATAGTTGCAAATGTTTTTTTTTTCGAAATTCATGTCAAAACTTTCCGAACCTATAACTATGTCAAAACTTTCCGAACCTATAACTTTGTCAAAACTGAACCGATTTTCAAAAGGAAAGGCGTTTTAGTCGTGGCTCGATCTCAATAATTAAACCGAATTCATAGTTGGAAATGTTTTTTTTTTCGAAATTCATGTTAAAACTTTCCGAACCTAAAACTTTGTCAAAACTTTCCGAACCTATAACTTTGTCAATTTTTTCCGAACATTTAACTGTGTCAAAACTTTCCGAACCTATAACTTTGTCAAAACTTTCCGAACCTATAACTATGTCAAAACTTTCCGAACCTATAACTTTGTCAAAACTGAACCGATTTTAAAAAGGAAAGGCGTTTTAGTCGTGGCTCGATCTCAATAATTAAACCGCATTCATAGTTGCAAATGTTTTTTTATTTTTCGAAATTCATGTCAAAACTTTCCGAACCTATAAATATGTCAAAACTTTCAGAACCTATAACTTTGTCAAAACTGAACCGATTTTCAAAAGGAAAGGCGTTTTAGTCGTGGCTCGATCTCAATAATTAAACCTCATTCATAGTTGCAAATGTTTTTTTATTTTTCGAAATTCATGTCAAAACTTTCCGAACCTATAAATATGTCAAAACTTTCAGAACCTATAACTTTGTCAAAACTGAACCGATTTTCAAAAGGAAAGGCGTTTCAGTCGTGGCTCGATCTCAATAATTAAACCTCATTCATAGTTGCAAATGTTTTTTTATTTTTTTTTCGAAATTCATGTCAAAACTTTCCGAACCTCTAAATATGTCAAAACTTTCAGAACCTATAACTTTGTCAAAACTGAACCGATTTTCAAAAGGAAAGGCGTTTTAGTCGTGGCTCGATCTCAATAATTAAACCGCATTCATAGTTGCAAATGTTTTTTTTTTTCGAAATTCATGTCAAAACTTTCCGAACCTATAACTATGTCAAAACTTTCCGAACCTATAACTTTGTCAAAACTGAACCGATTTTCAAAAGGAAAGGCGTTTTAGTCGTGGCTCGATCTCAATAATTAAACCGAATTCATAGTTGGAAATGTTTTTTTTTTCGAAATTCATGTTAAAACTTTCCGAACCTATAACTTTGTCAAAACTTTCCGAATCTATAACTATGTCAAAATTTCCGAACCTATAACTTTGTCAAAACTGAACCGATTTTCAAAAGGAAAGGCGTTTTAGTCGTGGCTCGATCTCAATAATTAAACCGAATTCATAGTTGGAAATGTTTTTTTTTTCCCGAAATTCATGTTAAAACTTTGTCCGAACCTAAAACGATTTGTCAAAACTTTCCGAACCTATAACTTTGTCAATTTTTTCCGAACATTTAACTGTGTCAAAACTTTCCGAACCTATAACTTTGTCAAAACTTTCCGAACGTATAACTATGTCAAAACTTTCCGAACCTATAACTTTGTCAAAACTGAACCGATTTTCAAAAGGAAATGTCAAAATTCATGTCAAAACTTTCCGAACTTATAACTTTGTCAATTTTTTCCGAACCTTTAACTGTGTCAAAACTTTCCGAACCTATAACTTTGTCAAAACTGAACCGATTTTCAAAAGGAAATGCGTTTTAGTCGTGGCTCGATCTCAATAATAAAACCGCATTCATAGTTGGATATGTTTTTTTTTCTTTCGAAATTCATGTTAAAACTTTCAGAACCTATAACTTTGTCAAAACTGAACCGATTTTCAAAATGAAAGTCGTTTTAGTCGTGGCTCGATCTCAATAATTAAACCGCATTCATAGTTGCAAATGTTTTTTTTTTCCAAATTCATTTCAAAACTTTCCGAACCTGGAAACTATGTCAAAACATACCGAACCTATAACTTTGTCAAAACTGAACCGATTTTCAAAAGGAAAGGCGTTTTAGTCGTGGCTCGATCTCAATAATTAAACCGCATTCCTAGTTGCAAATGTTTTTTTTTTTTCGAAATTCATGTTAAAACTTTCAGAACCTATAACTATGTCAAAACTTTCAGAACCTATAAATTTTTTCAAAAGTGAACCGATTTTCAAAAGGAAAGGCGTTTTAGTCGTGGCTCGATCTCAATAATTAAACCGCATTCATAGTTGGAAATGTTTTTTTTTCGAAATTCATGTTAAAACTTTCCGAACCTATAACTTTGTCAAAACTTTCCGAACCTATAACTATGTCAAAACTTTCCGAACCTATAACTTTGTCAAAACTGAACCGATTTTCAAAAGGAAAGGCGTTTTAGTCGTGGCTCGATCTCAATAATTAAACCGCATTCATAGTTGCAAATGTTTTTTTTTTCGAAATTCATGTCAATTTTTTCCGAACCTATAACTGTGTCAAAACTTTCCGAACCTATAACTTTTGTCAAAACTGAACCGATTTTCAAAAGGAAAGGCGTTTTAGTCGTGGCTCGATCTCAATAATTAAACCGCATTCATAGTTGGAAATGTTTTTTTTTTCGAAATTCATGTTAAAACTTTCCGAACCTGTAACTTTGTCAAAACTTTCCAAACCTATAACTATGTCAACATTTTCCGAACCTATAACTTTGTCAAAACTGAACCGATTTTCAAAAGGAAAGGCGTTTTAGTCGTGGCCCGAGCTCAATAATTAAACCGCATTCATAGTTGCAAATGTTTTTTTTTTCGAAATTCATGTTAAAACTTTCAGAACCTATAACTTTGTCAAAACTGAACCGATTTTCAAAAGGAAAGGCGTTTTAGTCGTGGCTCGATCTCAATAATTAAACCGCATTCATAGTTGGAAATGTTTTTTTTTTCGAAATTTATGTTAAAACTTTCCGAACCTATAACTTTGTCAAAACTTTCCAAACCTATAACTATGTCAAAACTTTCCGAACGTATAACTTTGTCAAAACTGAACCGATTTTCAAAAGGAAAGGCGTTTTAGTCGTGGCTCGATCTCAGATCAAGAATTAAACCGCATTCATAGTTGCAAATGTTTTTTTTTCGAAATTCTGTCAAAACTTTCCGAACCTATAACTGATGTCAAATACTTTCACGAACCTATAACTTTGTCAAAACTGAACCGATTTTCAAAAGGAAAGGAAAGCGTTTTAGGTTCGTGGCTCGATCTCAATAATTAAACCGAATTCATAGTTGGAAATGTTTTTTTTTTTTCGAAATTCATGTTAAAACTTTCCGAACCTAAAACTTTGTCAAAACTTTCCGAACCTATAACTGTAAATGTCGAATTTTAGTCGTGGCTCGATCTCAATAATTAAACCGCATTGATAGTTGCAAATGTTTTTTTACTTTCCAGAACCTATAACTTTGTCAAAACTTTCCGAACAACTGTATAACTATGTCAAAACTTTCCGAACGTATAACTTTGTCAAAACTGAACCGATTTTCAAAAGGAAAGGCGTTTTAGTCGTGGCTCGATCTCAATAATTAAACCGCATTCATAGTTGCAAATGTTTTTTTTTTCGAAATTCATGTCAAAACTTTCCGAACCTATAACTATGTCAAAACTTTCAGAACCTATAACTTTGTCAAAACTGAACCGATTTTCAAAAGGAAAGGCGTTTTAGTCGTGGCTCGATCTCAATCTCGATTCATAAAACCCGCAATTCATAGTTGGAAATGTTTTTTTTTCGAAATTCATGTAAAACTTTCCGAACCTATCGAAACTTTCCAACCCATAACTTGTCAAAACTGAACCTATAACGGTGTCAAAACTGTCAAAACTTTCCGAACTCTATAACTTTGTCAATTTTTTCCGAACCTTTAACTGTGTCAAAACTTTCCGAACCTATAACTTTGTCAAAACTGAACCGATTTTCAAAAGGAAAGGCGTTTTAGTCGTGGCTCGATCTCAATAATTAAACCGCATTCATAGTTGGAAATGTTTTTTTTTCGAAATTCATGTTAAAACTTTCCGAACCTGTAACTTTGTCAAAACTTTCACGAACGCTATAACTTTGTCAAAACTGAACCGATTTTCAAAAGGAAAGGCGTTTTAGTCGTGGCTCGATCTCAATAATTAAACCGCATTCATAGTTGCAAATGTTTTTTTTTTCAAATTCATGTCAAAACTTTCCGAACCTATAACTTGTATGTTAAAACTTTCCGAACCTATAACTTTGTCAAAACTGAACCGATTTTCAAAAGGAAAGGCGTTTTAGTCGTGGCTCGATCTCAATAATTAAACCGCATTCATAGTTGGAAATGTTTTTTTTTTTCGAAATTTCATGTTAAAACTTTCCGAACCTATAACTTTGTCAAAACTTTCCGAACTCTATAACTATGTCAAAACTTTCCGAACGCTATAACTTTGTCAAAACTGAACCGATTTTCAAAAGGAAAAGCGTTTTAGTCGTGGCTCGATCTCAATAATTAAACCGAATTCATAGTTGGAAATGTTTTTTTTTTTCGAAATTCTATGTTAAAACTTTCCGAACCTAAAACTTTGTCAAAACTTTCCGAACCTATAACTTTGTCAATTTTTTCCGAACATTTAACTGTGTGCTCAAAACTTTCCGAACCTATAACTTTGTCAAAACTTTCCGAACGTATAACTATGTCAAAACTTTCCGAACCTATAACTTTGTCAAAACTGAACCGATTTTCAAAAGGAAAGGCGTTTTAGTCGTGGCTCGATCTCAATAATTAAACCTCATTCATAGTTGCAAATGTTTTTTTTTTCGAAATTCATGTCAAAACTTTCCGAACCTATAAATATGTCAAAACTTTCAGAACCTATAACTTTGTCAAAACTGAACCGATTTTCAAAAGGAAAGGCGTTTTAGTCGTGGCTCGATCTCAATAATTAAACCGCATTCATAGTTGCAAATGTTTTTTTTTTTTCGAAATTCATGTCAAAACTTTCCGAACCTATAAATATGTCAAAACTTTCCGAACCTATAACTTTATCAAAACTGAACCGATTTTCAAAAGGAAAGGCGTTTCAGTCGTGGCTCGATCTCAATAATTAAACCGCATTCATAGTTGCAAATGTTTTTTTTTTTTCGAAATTCATGTCAAAACTTTCCGAACCTATAAATATGTCAAAACTTTCCGAACCTATAACTTTGTCAAAACTGAACCGATTTTCAAAAGGAAAGGCGTTTTAGTCGTGGCTCGATCTCAATAATTAAACCGCATTCATAGTTGCAAATGTTTTTTTTTTCGAAATTCATGTCAAAACTTTCCGAACCTATAACTATGTCAAAACTTTCCGAACCTATAACTTTGTCAAAACTGAACCGATTTTCAAAAGGAAAGGCGTTTTAGTCGTGGCTCGATCTCAATAATTAAACCGAATTCATAGTTGGAAATGTTTTTTTTTTCGAAATTCATGTTAAAACTTTCCGAACCTATAACTTTGTCAAAACTTTCCGAATCTATAACTATGTCAAAATTTCCGAACCTATAACTTTGTCAAAACTGAACCGATTTTCAAAAGGAAAGGCGTTTTAGTCGTGGCTCGATCTCAATAATTAAACCGAATTCATAGTTGGAAATGTTTTTTTTTTCGAAATTCATGTTAAAACTTTCCGAACCTAAAACTTTGTCAAAACTTTCCGAACCTATAACTTTGTCAATTTTTTCCGAACATTTAACTGTGTCAAAACTTTCCGAACCTATAACTTTGTCAAAACTTTCCGAACGTATAACTATGTCAAAACTTTCCGAACCTATAACTTTGTCAAAACTGAACCGATTTTCAAAAGGAAATGTCAAAATTCATGTCAAAACTTTCCGAACTTATAACTTTGTCAATTTTTTCCGAACCTTTAACTGTGTCAAAACTTTCCGAACCTATAACTTTGTCAAAACTGAACCGATTTTCAAAAGGAAATGCGTTTTAGTCGTGGCTCGATCTCAATAATAAAACCGCATTCATAGTTGGATATGTTTTTTTTTCTTTCGAAATTCATGTTAAAACTTTCAGAACCTATAACTTTGTCAAAACTGAACCGATTTTCAAAATGAAAGTCGTTTTAGTCGTGGCTCGATCTCAATAATTAAACCGCATTCATAGTTGCAAATGTTTTTTTTTTCCAAATTCATTTCAAAACTTTCCGAACCTATAACTTTGTCAATTTTTTCCGAACCTTTAACTGTGTCAAAACTTTCCGAACCTATAACTTTGTCAAAACTGAACCGATTTTCAAAAGGAAAAGCGTTTTAGTCGTGGCTCGATCTCAATAATTAAACCGCATTCATAGTTGGAAATGTTTTTTTTTTCGAAATTTATGTTAAAACTTTCCGAACCTATAACTTTGTCAAAACTGAACCGATTTTCAAAAGGAAAAGCGTTTTAGTCGTGGCTCGATCTCAATAATTAAACCGCATTCATAGTTGGAAATGTTTTTTTTTTCGAAATTTATGTTAAAACTTTCCGAACCTATAACTTTGTCAAAACTTTCCGAACCTATAACTATGTCAAAACTTTCCGAACGTATAACTTTGTCAAAACTGAACCGATTTTCAAAAGGAAAAGCGTTTGAGTTGTGGCTCGATCTCAATAATTTAACCGCATTCATAGTTGGAAATGTTTTTTTTCAAAATTTATGTTAAAACCTTCCAAACCTATAACTTTGTCAAAACTTTCCGAACCTATAACTATGTCAAAACTTTCCGAACGTATAATTTTGTCAAAACTGAACCGATTTTCAAAAGGAAAGGCGTTTTAGTCGTGGCTCGATCTCAATAATTAAACCGCATTCATAGTTGCAAATGTTTTTTTTTCGAAATTCATGTTAAAACTTTCCGAACCTATAACTTTGTCAAAACTTTCCGAACGTATAACTATGTCAAAACTTTCCGAACCTATAACTTTGTCAAAACTGAACCGATTTTCAAAAGGAAATGCGTTTTAGTCGTGGCTCGATCTCAATAATTAAACCGCATTCATAGTTGCAAATGTTTTTTTTTTCGAAATTCATGTCAAAACTTTCCGAACCTATAACTATGTCAAAACTTTCCGAACCTATAACTTTGTCAAAACTGAACCGATTTTCAAAAGGAAAGGCGTTTTAGTCGTGGCTCGATCTCAATAATTAAACCGCATTCATAGTTGGAAATATATTCATAGACTTTCGTCGAAAACTTTCCGAACCTATAACTTTGTCAATTTTTTCCGAACATTTAACTGTGTCAAAACTTTCCGAACCTATAACTTTGTCAAAACTGAACCGATTTTCAAAAGCAAAGGCGTTTTAGGTTTGGCTCGATCTCAATAATTAAACCGAATTCATAGTTGCAAATTTTTTTTTTTTCGAAATTCATGTC
Organism: Scaptomyza reducta; assembly: GCA_035044485.1. NCBI lineage: Eukaryota > Metazoa > Arthropoda > Insecta > Diptera > Drosophilidae > Scaptomyza > Scaptomyza reducta. The sequence continues at coordinate 9,711 of JAWNNV010000954.1, forward strand.
AAAACCTTCCGAACCTGGAAACTATGTCAAAACTTTCCGAACCTATAACTTTGTCAAAACTGAACCGATTTTCAAAAGGAAAGGCGTATTAGTCGTGGCTCGATCTCAATAATTAAACCGAATTCATAGTTGGAAATGTTTTTTTTTTCGAAATTTATGTTAAAACTTTCCGAACCTATAACTTTGTCAAAACTTTCCAAACCTATAACTATGTCAAAACTGAACCGATTTTCAAAAGGAAAGGCGTATAAGTCGTGGCTCGATTCAATAATTAAACCATTATAGTTGAAATGTTTTTTTTTCGAAATTATGTCAAAACTTCCGAACCGAAACTGTTAACTTTGTCAAAACTGAACCGATTTTCAAAAGAAAGGCGTTTTACGTGGCTCGATCTCAATAATTAAACCTCATTCATAGTTGCAAATGTTTTTTTATTTTTCGAAATTCATGTCAAAACTTTCCGAACCTATAAATATGTCAAAACTTTCAGAACCTATAACTTTGTCAAAACTGAACCGATTTTCAAAAGGAAAGGCGTTTCAGTCGTGGCTCGATCTCAATAATTAAACCTCATTCATAGTTGCAAATGTTTTTTTTTTTTTCGAAATTCATGTCAAAACTTTCCGAACCTCTAACTATGTCAAAACTTTCAGAACCTATAACTTTGTCAAAACTGAACCGATTTTCAAAAGGAAAGGCGGTTTAGTCGTGGCTCGATCTCAATAATTAAACCGCATTCATAGTTGCAAATGTTTTTTTTTTCGAAATTCATGTTAAAACTTTCAGAACCTATAACTTTGTCAAAACTTTCCGAACCTATAACTTTGTCAATTTTTTCCGAACCTTTAACTGTGTCAAAACGTTCTGTCAAAACTGAACCGATTTTCAAAGGAAAGGCGTTTTAGTCGTGGCTCGATCTCAATAATAAACCGCATTCATAGTTGGAAATGTTTTTTTTTCGAAATTCATGTTAAAACTTTCAGAACCTATAACTTTGTCAAAACTTTCCGAACCTATTTTCAACCGAACCTTTTAGTGTCAAAACTTTCCGAACCTATAACTTTGTCAAAACTGAACCGATTTTCAAAAGGAAAGGCGTTTTAGTCGTGGCTCGATCTCAATAATTAAACCGCATTCATAGTTGCAAATGTTTTTTTTTCGAAATTCATGTTAAAACTTTCCGAACCTATAACTTTGTCAAAACTTTCCGAACCTATAACTTTGTCAAAACTGAACCGATTTTCAAAAGGAAAGGCGTTTTAGTCGTGGCTCGATCTCAATAATTAAACCGCATTCATAGTTGCAAATGTTTTTTTTTTCGAAATTCATGTTAAAACTTTCCGAACCTATAACTTATGTCAAAACTTTCCGAACCTATAACTTTGTCAAAACTGAACCGATTTTCAAAAGGAAAGGCGTTTTAGTCGTGGCTCGATCTCAATAATTAAACCGCATTCATAGTTGCAAATGTTTTTTTTTTTCGAAATTCATGTCTAAAACTTTCCGAACCTATAACTTTGATCAATTTGTTTCCGAACCTTTAACTGTGTCAAACTTTCCGAACCTATAACTTTGTCAAAACTGAACCGATTTTCAAAAGGAAAGGCGTTTTAGTCGTGGCTCGATCTCAATAATTAAACCTCATTCATAGTTGCAATGTTTTTTTTTTCAAATTCATGTCAAAACTTTCCGAACCTATAAATATGTCAAAACTTTCAGAACCTATAACTTTGTCAAAACTGAACCGATTTTCAAAAGGAAAGGCGTTTTAGTCGTGGCTCGATCTCAATAATTAAACCGCATTCATAGTTGCAAATGTTTTTTTTTTTCGAAATTCATGTCAAAACTTTCCGAACCTATAACTATGTCAAAACTTTCCGAACCTATAACTTTGTCAAAACTGAACCGATTTTCAAAAGGAAATGCGTTTTAGTCGTGGCTCGATCTCAATAATTAAACCGCATTCATAGTTGCAAATGTTTTTTTTTTTCGAAATTCATGTCAAAACTTTCCGAACCTCTAAATATGTCAAAACTTTCAGAACCTATAACTTTGTCAAAACTGAACCGATTTTCAAAAGGAAAGGCGTTTTAGTCGTGGCTCGATCTCAATAATTAAACCGCATTCATAGTTGCAAATGTTTTTTTTTTCGAAATTCATGTCAAAACTTTCCGAACCTATAACTATGTCAAAACTTTCCGAACCTATAACTTTGTCAAAACTTTCCGAACCTATAACTTTGTCAAAACTGAACCGATTTTCAAAAGGAAAGGCGTTTTAGTCGTGGCTCGATCTCAATAATTAAACCGCATTCATAGTTGGAAATGTTTTTTTTTTCCAAATTCATGTTCAAAACTTTCCGAACCTATAACTTTGTCAATTTTTTCCGAACCTATAACTATGTCAAAACTTTCCGAACCTATAACTTTGTCAAAACTGAACCGATTTTCAAAAGGAAAGGCGTTTTAGTCGTGGCTCGATCTCAATAATTAAACCGAATTCATAGTTGGAAATGTTTTTTTTTTCGAAATTCATGTTAAAACTTTCCGAACCTATAACTTTGTCAAAACTTTCCGAACCTATAACTATGTCAAAACTTTCCGAACCTATAACTTTGTCAAAACTGAACCGATTTTCAAAAGGAAAGGCGTTTTAGTCGTGGCTCGATCTCAATAATTAAACCGCATTCATAGTTGCAAATGTTTTTTTTTTCGAAATTCATGTCAAAACTTTCCGAACCTATAACTATGTCAAAACTTTCCGAACCTATAAACTTTGTCAAAACTGAACCGATTTTCAAAAGGAAAGGCGTTTTAGTCGTGGCTCGATCTCAATAATTAAACCGAATTCATAGTTGCAAATGTTTTTTTTTTTCGAAATTCAGGTTAAAACTTTCCGAACCTATAACTTTGTCAAAACTTTCCAAACCTATAACTATGTCAAAACTTTCCGAACCTATAACTTTGTCAAAACTGAACCGATTTTCAAAAGGAAAGGCGTTTTAGTCGTGGCTCGATCTCAATAATTAAACCGCATTCATAGTTGCAAATGTTTTTTTTTTCGAAATTCATGTCAAAACTTTCCGAACCTGTATAACTATGTCAAAACTTTCCGAACCTATAACTTTGTCAAAACTGAACCGATTTTCAAAAGGAAAGGCGTTTTAGTCGTGGCTCGATCTCAATAATTAAACCGCATTCATAGTTGCAATTTTTTTTTTCGAAATTCATGTCAAAACTTTCCGAACCTAAACTATGTCAAAACTTTCCGAACCTATAACTTTGTCAAAACTGAACCGATTTTCAAAAGGAAAGGCGTTTTAGTCGTGGCTCGATCTCAATAATTAAACCGCTTTCATAGTTGCAAATGTTTTTTTTTTCGAAATTCATGTCAATTTTTTCCGAACCTTTAACTGTGTCAAAACTTTCCGAACCTATAACTTTGTCAAAACTAAACCGATTTTCAAAAGGAAAGGCGTTTTAGTCGTGGCTCGATCTCAATAATTAAACCGCATTCATAGTTGGAAATGTTTTTTTTTTTTCGAAATTCATGTTAAAACTTTCCGAACCTATAACTTTGTCAAAACTGAACCGAAAGGCGTTTTAGTCGTGGCTCGATCTCAATAATTAAACCGCATTCATAGTTGGAATGTTTTTTTTTGAAATTTATGTTAAAACTTTCCGAACCTATAACTTTGTCAAAACTTTCCGAACCTATAACTATGTCAAAACTTTCCGAACGTATAATTTTGTCAAAACTGAACTGAGCTCGATCTCAATAATTAAACCTCATTCATAGTTGCAAATGTTTTTTTATTTTTCGAAATTCATGTCAAAACTTTCCGAACCTATAACTATGTCAAAACTTTCAGAACCTATAACTTTGTCAAAACTGAACCGATTTTCAAAAGGAAAGGCGTTTTAGTCGTGGCTCGATCTCAATAATTAAACCTCATTCATAGTTGCAAATGTTTTTTTTTTTCGAAATTCATGTCAAAACTTTCCGAACCTCTGAATATGTCAAAACTTTCAGAACCTATAACTTTGTCAAAACTGAACCGATTTTCAAAAGGAAAGGCGTTTTAGTCGTGGCTCGATCTCAATAATTAAACCGCATTCATAGTTGCAAATGTTTTTTTTTTCGAAATTCATGTTAAAACTTTCAGAACCTATAACTTTGTCAAAACTTTCCGAACCTATAACTTTGTCAATTTTTTCCGAACCTTTTACTGTGTCAAAACTTTCCGATCCTATAACTTTGTCAAAACTGAACCGATTTTCAAAAGGAAAGGCGTTTTAGTCGTGGCTCGATCTCAATAATTAAACCGCATTCATAGTTGCAAATGTTTTTTTTTTCGAAATTCATGTCAAAACTTTCCGAACCTATAACTATGTCAAAACTTTCCGAACCTATAACTTTGTCAAAACTGAACCGATTTTCAAAAGGAAAGGCGTTTTAGTCGTGGCTCGATCTCAATAATTAAACCGCATTCATAGTTGCAAATTTTTTTTTTTCGAAATTCATGTCAAAACTTTCCGAACCTAAACTATGTCAAAACTTTCCGAACCTATAACTTTGTCAAAACTGAACCGATTTTCAAAAGGAAAGGCGTTTTAGTCGTGGCTCGATCTCAATAATTAAACCGCATTCATAGTTGCAAATGTTTTTTTTTTTCGAAATTCATGTTAAAACTTTCCGAACCTATAACTATGTCAAAACTTTCCAAACCTATAACTATGTCAAAACTTTCCGAACCTATAACTTTGTCAAAACTGAACCGATTTTCAAAAGGAAAGGCGTTTTAGTCGTGGCTCGATCTCAATAATTAAACCGAATTCATAGTTGCAAATTTTTTTTTTTCGAAATTCATGTCAAATTTTTCCGAACCTTTAACTATGTCAAAACTTTCCGAACCTATAACTTTGTCAAAACTAAACCGATTTTCAAAAGGAAAGGCGTTTTAGTCGTGGCTCGATCTCAATAATTAAACCGCATTCATAGTTGGAAATTTTTTTTTTTTCGAAATTTATGTTAAAATTTTCCGAACCTATAACTTTGTCAAAACTTTCCAAACCTATAACTATGTCAAAATTTTCCGAACCTATAACTTTGTCAAAACTGAACCGATTTTCAAAAGGAAAGGCGTTTTAGTCGTGGCCCGATCTCAATAATTAAACCGCATTCATAGTTGCAAATGGTTTTTTTTTTCGAAATTCATGTTAAAACTTTCAGAACCTATAACTTTGTCAAAACTGAACCGATTTTCAAAAGGAAAGGCGTTTTAGTCGTGGCTCGATCTCAATAATTAAACCGCATTCATAGTTGGAAATTTTTTTTTTTTCGAAATTTATGTTAAAACTTTCCGAACCTATAACTTTGTCAAAACTTTCCGAACCTATAACTATGTCAAAACTTTCCGAACCTATAATTTTGTCAAAACTGAACCGATTTTCAAAAGGAAAGGCGTTTTAGTCGTGGCTCGATCTCAATAATTAAACCGCATTCATAGTTGGAAATGTTTTTTTTTTTCGAAATTCATGTTAAAACTTTCAGAACCTATAACTTTGTCAAAACTGAACCGAAAGGCGTTTTAGTCGTGGCTCGATCTCAATAATTAAACCGCATTCATAGTTGGAATGTTTTTTTTTGAAATTTATGTTAAAACTTTCCGAACCTATAACTTTGTCAAAACTTTCCGAACCTATAACTATGTCAAAACTTTCCGAACCTATAACTTTGTCAAAACTGAACCGATTTTCAAAAGGAAAGGCGTTTTAGTCGTGGCTCGATCTCAATAATTAAACCTCATTCATAGTTGCAAATGTTTTTTTATTTTTCGAAATTCATGTCAAAACTTTCCGAACCTATAAATATGTCAAAACTTTCAGAACCTATAACTTTGTCAAAACTGAACCGATTTTCAAAAGGAAAGGCGTTTTAGTCGTGGCTCGATCTCAATAATTAAACCTCATTCATAGTTGCAAATGTTTTTTTTTTTTTCGAAATTCATGTCAAAACTTTCCGAACCTCTGAATATGTCAAAACTTTCAGAACCTATAACTTTGTCAAAACTGAACCGATTTTCAAAAGGAAAGGCGTTTTAGTCGTGGCTCGATCTCAATAATTAAACCGCATTCATAGTTGCAAATGTTTTTTTTTTTCGAAATTCATGTTAAAACTTTCAGAACCTATAACTTTGTCAAAACTTTCCGAACCTATAACTTTGTCAATTTTTTCCGAACCTTTTACTGTGTCAAAACTTTCCGATCCTATTACTTTGTCAAAACTGAACCGATTTTCAAAAGGAAAGGCGTTTTAGTCGTGGCTCGATCTCAATAATTAAACCGCATTCATAGTTGGAAATGTTTTTTTTTTCGAAATTCATGTCAAAACTTTCCGAACCTATAACTATGTCAAAACTTTCCGAACCTATAACTTTGTCAAAAATGAACCGATTTTCAAAAGGAAAGGCGTTTTAGTCGTGGCTCGATCTCAATAATTAAACCGCATTCATAGTAGCAAATTTTTTTTTTTTCGAAATTCATGTCAAAACTTTCCGAACCTGGAAACTATGTCAAAACTTTCCGAACCTATAACTTTGTCAAAACTGAACCGATTTTCAAAAGGAAAGGCGTTTTAGTCGTGGCTCGATCTCAATAATTAAACCGCATTCCTAGTTGCAAATGTTTTTTTTTTTCGAAATTCATGTTAAAACTTTCAGAACCTATAACTATGTCAAAACTTTCAGAACCTATAAATTTTTCAAAACTGAACCGATTTTCAAAAGGAAAGGCGTTTTAGTCGTGGCTCGATCTCAATAATTAAACCGCATTCATAGTTGGAAATTTTTTTTTTTTCGAAATTCATGTTAAAATTTTCCGAACCTATAACTTTGTCAAAACTTTCCAAACCTATAACTATGTCAACATTTTCCGAACCTATAACTTTGTCAAAACTGAACCGATTTTCAAAAGGAAAGGCGTTTTAGTCGTGGCTCGATCTCAATAATTAAACCGCATTCATAGTTGCAAATGGTTTTTTTTTTCGAAATTCATGTTAAAACTTTCAGAACCTATAACTTTGTCAAAACTGAACCGATTTTCAAAAGGAAAGGCGTTTTAGTCGTGGCTCGATCTCAATAATTAAACCGCATTCATAGTTGGAAATGTTTTTTTTTTTCGAAATTTATGTTAAAACTTTCCGAACCTATAACTTTGTCAAAACTTTCCGAACCTATAACTATGTCAAAACTTTCCGAACCTATAATTTTGTCAAAACTGAACCGATTTTCAAAAGGAAAGGCGTTTTAGTCGTGGCTCGATCTCAATAATTAAACCGCATTCATAGTTGGAAATGTTTTTTTTTTCGAAATTCATGTTAAAACTTTCAGAACCTATAACTTTGTCAAAACTGAACCGATTTTCAAAAGGAAAAGCGTTTTAGTCGTGGCTCGATCTCAATAATTAAACCGAATTCATAGTTGGAAATGTTTTTTTTTTGAAATTTATGTTAAAACTTTCCGAACCTATAACTATGTCAAAACTTTCCGAACCTATAACTATGTCAAAACTTTCCGAACGTATAATTTTGTCAAAACTGAATCGATTTGCAAAAGGAAAGGCGTTTTAGTCGTGGCTCGATCTCAATAATTAAACCGCATTAATAGTTGGAAATGTTTATTTTTTTCCAAATTCATTTCAAAACTTTCCGAACCTATAACTTTGTCAATTTTTTCCGAACCTTTAACTGTGTCAAAACTTTCCGAACCTATAACTTTGTCAAAACTGAACCGATTTTCAAAAGGAAAGGCGTTTTAGTCGTGGCTCGATCTCAATAATTAAACCGAATTCATAGTTGGAAATGTTTTTTTTTTCGAAATTCATGTTAAAACTTTCCGAAATTATAACTTTGTCAAAACTTTCCGACCCTATAACTATGTCAAAACTTTCCGAACCTATAACTTTGTCAAAACTGAACCGATTTTCAAAAGGAAAGGCGTTTTAGTCGTGGCTCGATCTCAATAATTATACCGCATTCATAGTTGCAAATGTTTTTTTTTCGAAATTCATGTCAAAACTTTCCGAACCTATAACTATGTCAAAACTTTCAGAACCTATAAATTTTTTCAAAACTGAACCGATTTTCAAAAGGAAAGGCGTTTTAGTCGTGGCTCGATCTCAATAATTAAACCGCATTCATAGTTGGAAATGTTTTTTTTTTCGAAATTCATGTTAAAACTTTCAGAACCTATAACTTTGTCAAAACTGAACCGAAAGGCGTTTTAGTCGTGGCTCGATCTCAATAATTAAACCGCATTCATAGTTGCAAATGTTTTTTTTTTTTTCGAAATTCATGTCAAAACTTTCCGAACCTCTGAATATGTCAAAACTTTCAGAACCTATAACTTTGTCAAAACTGAAACGATTTTCAAAAGGAAAGGCGTTTTAGTCGTGGCTCGATCTCAATAATTAAACCGCATTCATAGTTGCAAATGTTTTTTTTTTTCGAAATTCATGTTAAAACTTTCCGAACCTATAACTTTGTCAAAACTTTCCGAACCTATAACTTTGTCAATTTTTTCCGAACCTTTTACTGTGTCAAAACTTTCCGATCCTATTACTTTGTCAAAACTGAACCGATTTTCAAAAGGAAAGGCGTTTTAGTCGTGGCTCGATCTCAATAATTAAACCGCATTCATAGTTGGAAATGTTTTTTTTTTCGAAATTCATGTCAAAACTTTCCGAACCTATAACTATGTCAAAACTTTCCGAACCTATAACTTTGTCAAAAATGAACCGATTTTCAAAAGGAAAGGCGTTTTAGTCGTGGCTCGATCTCAATAATTAAACCGCATTCATAGTAGCAAATTTTTTTTTTTTCGAAATTCATGTCAAAACTTTCCGAACCTGGAAACTATGTCAAAACTTTCCGAACCTATAACTTTGTCAAAACTGAACCGATTTTCAAAAGGAAAGGCGTTTTAGTCGTGGCTCGATCTCAATAATTAAACCGCATTCATAGTTGCAAATGTTTTTTTTTTTCGAAATTCATGTTAAAACTTTCCGAACCTATAACTATGTCAAAACTTTCAGAACCTATAAATTTGTCAAAACTGAACCGATTTTCAAAAGGAAAGGCGTTTTAGTCGTGGCTCGATCTCAATAATTAAACCGCATTCATAGTTGGAAATTTTTTTTTTTTTCGAAATTCATGTTAAAATTTTCCGAACCTGTAACTTTGTCAAAACTTTCCAAACCTATAACTATGTCAACATTTTCCGAACCTATAACTTTGTCAAAACTGAACCGATTTTCAAAAGGAAAGGCGTTTTAGTCGTGGCCCGATCTCAATAATTAAACCGCATTCATAGTTGCAAATGGTTTTTTTTCAAATTCGAAACTTCCGAACTTAATTGTTAAAACTTTCAGAACCTATAACTTTGTCAAAACTGAACCGATTTTCAAAAGGAAAGGCGTTTTAGTCGTGGCTCGATCTCAATAATTAAACCGCATTCATAGTTGGAAATGTTTTTTTTTTCGAAATTTATGTTAAAACTTTCCGAACCTATAACTTTGTCAAAACTTTCCGAACCTATAACTATGTCAAAACTTTCCGAACGTATAATTTTGTCAAAACTGAACCGATTTTCAAAAGGAAAGGCGTTTTAGTCGTGGCTCGATCTCAATAATTAAACCGCATTCATAGTTGGAAATGTTTTTTTTTTTCGAAATTCATGTTAAAACTTTCAGAACCTATAACTTTGTCAAAACTGAACCGATTTTCAAAAGGAAAAGCGTTTTAGTCGTGGCTCGATCTCAATAATTAAACCGAATTCATAGTTGGAAATGTTTTTTTTTTGAAATTTATGTTAAAACTTTCCGAACCTATAACTTTGTCAAAACTTTCCGAACCTATAACTATGTCAAAACTTTCCGAACGTATAATTTTGTCAAAACTGAATCGATTTTCAAAAGGAAAGGCGTTTTAGTCGTGGCTCGATCTCAATAATTAAACCGCATTAATAGTTGGAAATGTTTTTTTTTTCCAAATTCATTTCAAAACTTTCCGAACCTATAACTTTGTCAATTTTTTCCGAACCTTTAACTGTGTCAAAACTTTCCGAACCTATAACTTTGTCAAAACTGAACCGATTTTCAAAAGGAAAGGCGTTTTAGTCGTGGCTCGATCTCAATAATTAAACCGAATTCATAGTTGGAAATGTTTTTTTTTTCGAAATTCATGTTAAAACTTTCCGAACCTATAACTTTGTCAAAACTTTCCGAACCTATAACTATGTCAAAACTTTCCGAACCTATAACTTTGTCAAAACTGAACCGATTTTCAAAAGGAAAGGCGTTTTAGTCGTGGCTCGATCTCAATAATTAAACCGCATTCATAGTTGCAAATGTTTTTTTTTCGAAATTCATGTCAAAACTTTCCGAACCTATAACTATGTCAAAACTTTCAGAACCTATAATTTGTCAAAACTGAACCGATTTTCAAAAGGAAAGGCGTTTTAGTCGTGGCTCGATCTCAATAATTAAACCGAATTCATAGTTGCAAATGTTTTTTTTTTTCGAAATTCAGGTTAAAACTTTCCGAACCTATAACTTTGTCAAAACTTTCCAAACCTATAACTATGTCAAAACTTTCCGAACCTATAACTTTGTCAAAACTGAACCGATTTTCAAAAGGAAAGGCGTTTTAGTCGTGGCTCGATCTCAATAATTAAACCGAATTCATAGTTGCAAATTTTTTTTTTTCGAAATTCATGTCAAAACTTTCCGAACCTAAACTATGTCAAAACTTTCCGAACCTATAACTTTGTCAAAACTGAACCGATTTTCAAAAGGAAAGGCGTTTTAGTCGTGGCTCGATCTCAATAATTAAACCGAATTCATAGTTGCAAATTTTTTTTTTCGAAATTCATGTCAAAACTTTCCGAACCTATAAACTATGTCAAAACTTTCCGAACCTATAACTTTGTCAAAACTGAACCGATTTTCAAAAGGAAAGGCGTTTTAGTCGTGGCTCGATCTCAATAATTAAACCGCTTTCATAGTTGCAAATGTTTTTTTTTTCGAAATTCATGTCAATTTTTTCCGAACCTTTAACTGTGTCAAAACTTTCCGAACCTATAACTTTGTCAAAACTAAACCGATTTTCAAAAGGAAAGGCGTTTTAGTCGTGGCTCGATCTCAATAATTAAACCGCATTCATAGTTGGAAATTTTTTTTTTTCGAAATTCATGTTAAAACTTTCCGAACCTGTAACTTTGTCAAAACTTTCCAAACCTATAACTATGTCAAATTTTCCGAACCTATAACTTTGTCAAAACTGAACCGATTTTCAAAAGGAAAGGCGTTTTAGTCGTGGCCCGATCTCAATAATTAAACCGCATTCATAGTTAGAAATGTTTTTTTTTTTCGAAATTCATGTTAAAACTTTCAGAACCTATAACTTTGTCAAAACTGAACCGAAAGGCGTTTTAGTCGTGGCTCGATCTCAATAATTAAACCGCATTCATAGTTGGAATGTTTTTTTTTGAAATTTATGTTAAAACTTTCCGAACCTATAACTTTGTCAAAACTTTCCGAACCTATAACTATGTCAAAATTTTCCGAACGTATAATTTTGTCAAAACTGAACTCGAGCTCGATCTCAATAATTAAACCTCATTCATAGTTGCAAATGTTTTTTTTTTTTCGAAATTCATGTCAAAACTTTCCGAACCTATAAATATGTCAAAACTTTCAGAACCTATAACTTTGTCAAAACTGAACCGATTTTCAAAAGGAAAGGCGTTTTAGTCGTGGCTCGATCTCAATAATTAAACCGCATTCATAGTTGCAAATGTTTTTTTTTTTTTCGAAATTCATGTCAAAACTTTCCGAACCTCTGAATATGTCAAAACTTTCAGAACCTATAACTTTGTCAAAACTGAAACGATTTTCAAAAGGAAAGGCGTTTTAGTCGTGGCTCGATCTCAATAATTAAACCGCATTCATAGTTGCAAATGTTTTTTTTTTCGAAATTCATGTTAAAACTTTCAGAACCTATAACTTTGTCAAAACTTTCCGAACCTATAACTTTGTCAATTTTTTCCGAACCTTTTACTGTGTCAAAACTTTCCGATCCTATAACTTTGTCAAAACTGAACCGATTTTCAAAAGGAAAGGCGTTTTAGTCGTGGCTCGATCTCAATAATTAAACCGCATTCATAGTTGAAAATGTTTTTTTTTTCGAAATTCATGTCAAAACTTTCCGAACCTATAACTATGTCAAAACTTTCCGAACCTATAACTTTGTCAAAAATGAACCGATTTTCAAAAGGAAAGGCGTTTTAGTCGTGGCTCGATCTCAATAATTAAACCGCATTCATAGGAGCAAATGTTTTTTTTTTCGAAATTCATGTCAAAACCTTCCGAACCTGGAAACTATGTCAAAACATTCCGAACCTATAACTTTGTCAAAACTGAACCGATTTTCAAAAGGAAAGGCGTTTTAGTCGTGGCTCGATCTCAATAATTAAACCGCATTCCTAGTTGCAAATGTTTTTTTTTTTCGAAATTCATGTTAAAACTTTCAGAACCTATAACTATGTCAAAACTTTCAGAACCTATAAATTTTTTTCAAAACTGAACCGATTTTCAAAAGGAAAGGCGTTTTAGTCGTGGCTCGATCTCAATAATTAAACCGAATTCATAGTTGGAAATGTTTTTTTTTTCGAAATTCATGTTAAAACTTTCCGAACCTATAACTTTGTCAAAACTTTCCGAACTAGTCAAAACTTTCCGAACCTATAACTTTGTCAAAACTGAACCGATTTTCAAAAGGAAAGGCGTTTTAGTCGTGGCTCGATCTCAATAATTAAACTGAATTCATAGTTGCAAATTTTTTTTTTTCGAAATTCATGTCAATTTTTTCCGAACCTTTAACTGTGTCAAAACTTTCCGAACCTATAACTTTGTCAAAACTAAACCGATTTTCAAAAGGAAAGGCGTTTTAGTCGTGGCTCGATCTCAATAATTAAACCGCATTCATAGTTGGAAATTTTTTTTTTTTTCGAAATTTATGTTAAAATTTTCCGAACCTGTAACTTTGTCAAAACTTTCCAAACCTATAACTATGTCAACATTTTCCGAACCTATAACTTTGTCAAAACTGAACCGATTTTCAAAAGGAAAGGCGTTTTAGTCGTGGCCCGATCTCAATAATTAAACCGCATTCATAGTTGCAAATGGTTTTTTTTTTCGAAATTCATGTTAAAACTTTCAGAACCTATAACTTTGTCAAAACTGAACCGATTTTCAAAAGGAAAGGCGTTTTAGTCGTGGCTCGATCTCAATAATTAAACCGCATTCATAGTTGGAAATGTTTTTTTTTTTCGAAATTTATGTTAAAACTTTCCGAACCTATAACTTTGTCAAAACTTTCCGAACCTATAACTATGTCAAAACTTTCCGAACGTATAATTTTGTCAAAACTGAACCGATTTTCAAAAGGAAAGGCGTTTTAGTCGTGGCTCGATCTCAATAATTAAACCGCATTCATAGTTGGAAATGTTTTTTTTTTTCGAAATTCATGTTAAAACTTTCAGAACCTATAACTTTGTCAAAACTGAACCGATTTTCAAAAGGAAAAGCGTTTTAGTCGTGGCTCGATCTCAATAATTAAACCTCATTCATAGTTGCAAATGTTTTTTTTTTTTTTTCGAAATTCATGTCAAAACTTTCCGAACCTATAACTATGTCAAAACTTTCAGAACCTATAAATTTTTTTAAAACTGAACCGATTTTCAAAAGGAAAGGCGTTTTAGTCGTGGCTCGATCTCAATAATTAAACCGAATTCATAGTTGGAAATGTTTTTTTTTTCGAAATTCAGGTTAAAACTTTCCGAACCTATAACTTTGTCAAAACTTTCCAAACCTATAACTATGTCAAAACTTTCCGAACCTATAACTTTGTCAAAACTGAACAGATTTTCAAAATGAAAGGCGTTTTAGTCGTGGCTAGATCTCAATAATTAAACCGAATTCATAGTTGCAAATTTTTTTTTTTTCGAAATTCATGTCAAAACCTTCCGAACCTGGAAACTATGTCAAAACTTTCCGAACCTATAACTTTGTCAAAACTGAACCGATTTTCAAAAGGAAAGGCGTTTTAGTCGTGGCTCGATCTCAATAATTAAACCGAATTCATAGTTGCAATTTTTTTTTTCGAAATTCATGTCAAAACCTTCCGAACCTGGAAACTATGTCAAAACTTTCCTAACCTATAACTTTGTCAAAACTGAACCGATTTTCAAAAGGAAAGGCGTTTTAGTCGTGGCTCGATCTCAATAATTAAACCGCTTTCATAGTTTCAAATGTTTTTTTTTTCGAAATTCATGTCAATTTTTTCCGAACCTTTAACTGTGTCAAAACTTTCCGAACCTATAACTTTGTCAAAACTAAACCGATTTTCAAAAGGAAAGGCGTTTTAGTCGTGGCTCGATCTCAATAATTAAACCGCATTCATAGTTGGAAATTTTTTTTTTTTCGAAATTCATGTTAAAACTTTCCGAACCTGTAACTTTGTCAAAACTTTCCAAACCTATAACTATGTCAACATTTTCCGAACCTATAACTTTGTCAAAACTGAACCGATTTTCAAAAGGAAAGGCGTTTTAGTCGTGGCCCGATCTCAATAATTAAACCGCATTCATAGTTAGAAATGTTTTTTTTTTTCGAAATTCATGTTAAAACTTTCAGAACCTATAACTTTGTCAAAACTGAACCGAAAGGCGTTTTAGTCGTGGCTCGATCTCAATAATTAAACCGCATTCATAGTTGGAATGTTTTTTTTTGAAATTTATGTTAAAACTTTCCGAACCTATAACTTTGTCAAAACTTTCCGAACCTATAACTATGTCAAAACTTTCCGAACGTATAATTTTGTCAAAACTGAACTGAACTCGATCTCAATAATTAAACCTCATTCATAGTTGCAAATGTTTTTTTATTTTTCGAAATTCATGTCAAAACTTTCCGAACCTATAAATATGTCAAAACTTTCAGAACCTATAACTTTGTCAAAACTGAACCGATTTTCAAAAGGAAAGGCGTTTTAGTCGTGGCTCGATCTCAATAATTAAACCTCATTCATAGTTGCAAATGTTTTTTTTTTTTTCGAAATTCATGTCAAAACTTTCCGAACCTCTGAATATGTCAAAACTTTCAGAACCTATAACTTTGTCAAAACTGAAACGATTTTCAAAAGGAAAGGCGGTTTAGTCGTGGCTCGATCTCAATAATTAAACCGCATTCATAGTTGCAAATGTTTTTTTTTTCGAAATTCATGTTAAAACTTTCAGAACCTATAACTTTGTCAAAACTTTCCGAACCTATAACTTTGTCAATTTTTTCCGAACCTTTTACTGTGTCAAAACTTTCCGATCCTATTACTTTGTCAAAACTGAACCGATTTTCAAAAGGAAAGGCGTTTTAGTCGTGGCTCGATCTCAATAATTAAACCGCATTCATAGTTGGAAATGTTTTTTTTTTCGAAATTCATGTCAAAACTTTCCGAACCTATAACTATGTCAAAACTTTCCGAACCTATAACTTTGTCAAAAATGAACCGATTTTCAAAAGGAAAGGCGTTTTAGTCGTGGCTCGATCTCAATAATTAAACCGCATTCATAGGAGCAAATTTTTTTTTTTCGAAATTCATGTCAAAACCTTCCGAACCTGGAAACTATGTCAAAACATTCCGAACCTATAACTTTGTCAAAACTGAACCGATTTTCAAAAGGAAAGGCGTTTTAGTCGTGGCTCGATCTCAATAATTAAACCGCATTCCTAGTTGCAAATGTTTTTTTTTTTCGAAATTCATGTTAAAACTTTCAGAACCTATAACTATGTCAAAACTTTCCGAACCTATAACTTTGTCAAAACTAAACCGATTTTCAAAAGGAAAGGCGTTTTAGTCGTGGCTCGATCTCAATAATTAAACCGCATTCATAGTTGGAAATTTTTTTTTTTTTCGAAATTCATGTTAAAACTTTCCGAACCTGTAACTTTGTCAAACTTTTCCAAACCTATAACTATGTCAACATTTTCCGAACCTATAACTTTGTCAAAACTGAACCGATTTTCAAAAGGAAAGGCGTTTTAGTCGTGGCCCGATCTCAATAATTAAACCGCATTCATAGTTGCAAATGGTTTTTTTTTTCGAAATTCATGTTAAAACTTTCCGAACCTATAACTTTGTCAAAACTGAACCGATTTTCAAAAGGAAAGGCGTTTTAGTCGTGGCTCGATCTCAATAATTAAACCGCATTCATAGTTGGAAATGTTTTTTTTTCGAAATTTATGTAAAACTTTCCGAACCTATAACTTTGTCAAAACTTTCCGAACCTATAACTATGTCAAAACCGAACGTATAATTTTGTCAAAACTGAACCGATTTTCAAAGGAAAGGCGTTTTATCTCGCTGATCTCAATAATTAAACCGCATTCATAGTTGGAAATGTTTTTTTTTTCGAAATTCATGTTAAAACTTTCAGAACCTATAACTTTGTCAAAACTGAACCGATTTTCAAAAGGAAAAGCGTTTTAGTCGTGGCTCGATCTCAATAATTAAACCGAATTCATAGTTGGAAATGTTTTTTTTTTGAAATTTATGTTAAAACTTTCCGAACCTATAACTTTGTCAAAACTTTCCGAACCTATAACTATGTCAAAACTTTCCGAACGTATAATTTTGTCAAAACTGATTCGATTGGCAAAAGGAAAGGCGTTTTAGTCGTGGCTCGATCTCAATAATTAAACCGCATTAATAGTTGGAAATGTTTATTTTTTTCCAAATTCATTTCAAAACTTTCCGAACCTATAACTTTGTCAATTTTTTCCGAACCTTTAACTGTGTCAAAACTTTCCGAACCTATAACTTTGTCAAAACTGAACCGATTTTCAAAAGGAAAGGCGTTTTAGTCGTGGCTCGATCTCAATAATTAAACCGAATTCATAGTTGGAAATGTTTTTTTTTTCGAAATTCATGTTAAAACTTTCCGAACCTATAACTTTGTCAAAACTTTCCGACCCTATAACTATGTCAAAACTTTCCGAACCTATAACTTTGTCAAAACTGAACCGATTTTCAAAAGGAAAGGCGTTTTAGTCGTGGCTCGATCTCAATAATTATACCGCATTCATAGTTGCAAATGTTTTTTTTTCGAAATTCATGTCAAAACTTTCCGAACCTATAACTATGTCAAAACTTTCAGAACCTATAAATTTTTTCAAAACTGAACCGATTTTCAAAAGGAAAGGCGTTTTAGTCGTGGCTCGATCTCAATAATTAAACCGAATTCATAGTTGGAAATGTTTTTTTTTTCGAAATTCAGGTTAAAACTTTCCAAACCTATAACTATGTCAAAACTTTCCGAACCATAACTTTGTCAAAACTTTCAAACCTATAACTATGTCAAACTTTCCAACCTATAACTTTGTCAAAACTGAACAGATTTTCAAAAGGAAAGGCGTTTTAGTCGTGGCTAGATTCAATAATTAAACCGAATTCATAGTTGCAAATTTTTTTTTTTCGAAATTCATGTCAAAACCTTCCGAACCTGGAAACTATGTCAAAACTTTCCGAACCTATAACTTTGTCAAAACTGAACCGATTTTCAAAAGGAAAGGCGTTTTAGTCGTGGCTCGATCTCAATAATTAAACCGAATTCATAGTTGCAATTTTTTTTTTCGAAATTCATGTCAAAACCTTCCGAACCTGGAAACTATGTCAAAACTTTCCTAACCTATAACTTTGTCAAAACTGAACCGATTTTCAAAAGGAAAGGCGTTTTAGTCGTTGCTCGATCTCAATAATTAAACCGCTTTCATAGTTTCAAATGTTTTTTTTTTTCGAAATTCATGTCAATTTTTTCCGAACCTTTAACTGTGTCAAAACTTTCCGAACCTATAACTTTGTCAAAACTAAACCGATTTTCAAAAGGAAAGGCGTTTTAGTCGTGGCTCGATCTCAATAATTAAACCGCATTCATAGTTGGAAATTTTTTTTTTTTCGAAATTCATGTTAAAACTTTCCGAACCTGTAACTTTGTCAAAACTTTCCAAACCTATAACTATGTCAACATTTTCCGAACCTATAACTTTGTCAAAACTGAACCGATTTTCAAAAGGAAAGGCGTTTTAGTCGTGGCCCGATCTCAATAATTAAACCGCATTCATAGTTGAAATGTTTTTTTTTTTTCGAAATTCATGTTAAAACTTTCAGAACCTATAACTTTGTCAAAACTGAACCGAAAGGCGTTTTAGTCGTGGCTCGATCTCAATAATTAAACCGCATTCATAGTTGGAATGTTTTTTTTTTGAAATTTATGTTAAAACTTTCCGAACCTATAACTTTGTCAAAACTTTCCGAACCTATAACTATGTCAAAACTTTCCGAACGTATAATTTTGTCAAAACTGAACCGACTGGCAAAAGGAAAGGAGTTTTAGTCGTGGCTCGATCTCAATAATTAAACCGCATTAATAGTTGGAAATGTTTATTTTTTTCCAAATTCATTTCAAAACTTTCCGAACCTATAACTTTGTCAATTTTTTCCGAACCTTTAACTGTGTCAAAACTTTCCGAACCTATAACTTTGTCAAAACTGAACCGATTTTCAAAAGGAAAGGCGTTTTAGTCGTGGCTCGATCTCAATAATTAAACCGAATTCATAGTTGGAAATGTTTTTTTTTTCGAAATTCATGTTAAAACTTTCCGAACCTATAACTTTGTCAAAACTTTCCGACCCTATAACTATGTCAAAACTTTCCGAACCTATAACTTTGTCAAAACTAAACCGATTTTCAAAAGGAAAGGCGTTTTAGTCGTGGCTCGATCTCAATAATTAAACCGCATTCATAGTTGCAAATGTTTTTTTTTTCGAAATTCATGTCAAAACTTTCCGAACCTATAACTATGTCAAAACTTTCAAAACCTTTAAATTTTTTCAAAACTGAACCGATTTTCAAAAGGAAAGGCGTTTTAGTCGTGGCTCGATCTCAATAATTAAACCGAATTCATAGTTGCAATTTTTTTTTTTCGAAATTTATGTTAAAACTTTCCGAGCTTATAACTTTGTCAAAATTTCCGAACCTATAACTTTGTCAAAACTGAACCGATTTTCAAAAGGAAAGGCGTTTTAGTCGTGGCTCGTTTTCAATAATAAAACCGAATTCATAGTTGCAAATGTTTTTTTTTTTCGAAATTCATGTCAAAACTTTCCGAACCTATAAATATGTCAAAACTTTCAGAACCTATATCTTTGTCAAAACTGAACCAATTTTCAAAAGGAAAGGCGTTTTAGTCGTTGCTCGATCTCAATAATTAAACCGCATTCATAGTTGCAAATGTTTTTTTTTTCGAAATTTATGTTAAAACTTTCCGAACCTATAACTATGTCAAAACTTTCCGAACGTATAATTTTGTCAAAACTGAACCGATTTTCAAAAGGAAAGGCGTTTTAGTCGTGGCTCGATCTCAATAATTAAACCGCATTCATAATTGGAAATGTTTTTTTTTTTCGAAATTCATGTTAAAACTTTCAGAACCTATAACTATGTCAAAACTTTCCGAACGTATAATTTTGTCAAAACTGAACCGATTTTCAAAAGGAAAAGCGTTTTAGTCGTGGCTCGATCTCAATAATTAAACCGAATTTATAGTTGGAAATGTTTTTTTTTCGAAATTTATGTTAAAACTTCTCGAACCTATAACTTTGTCAAAACTTTCCGAACCTATAACTATGTCAAAACTTTCCGAACCTATAATTTTGTCAAAACTGAACCGATTTTCAAAAGGAAAGGCGTTTTAGTCGTGGCTCGATCTCAATAATTAAACCGCATTAATAGTTGGAAATGTTTATTTTTTTCCAAATTCATTTCAAAACTTTCCGAACCTATAACTTTGTCAATTTTTTTCGAACCTTTAACTGTGTCAAAACTTTCCGAACCTATAACTTTGTCAAAACTGAACCGATTTTCAAAAGGAAAGGCGTTTTAGTCGTGGCTCGATCTCAATAATTAAACCGAATTCATAGTTGGAAATGTTTTTTTTTTCGAAATTCATGTTAAAACTTTCCGAACCTATAACTTTGTCAAAACTTTCCGACCCTATAACTATGTCAAAACTTTCCGAACCTATAACTTTGTCAAAACTGAACCGATTTTCAAAAGGAAAGGCGTTTTAGTCGTGGCTCGATCTCAATAATTAAACCGCATTCATAGTTGCAAATGTTTTTTTTTTCGAAATTCATGTCAAAACTTTCCGAACCTATAACTTTGTCAAAATTTTCCGAACCTATAACTATGTCAAAACTTTCCGAACCTATAAATTTTTTCAAAACTGAACCGATTTTCAAAAGGAAAGGCGTTTTAGTCGTGGCTCGATCTCAATAATTAAACCGAATTCATAGTTGGAAATGTTTTTTTTTCGAAATTCATGTTAAAACTTTCCGAACCTATAACTTTGTCAAAACTTTCCGACCCTATAACTATGTCAAAACTTTCCGAACCTATAACTTTGTCAAAACTGAACCGATTTTCAAAAGGAAAGGCGTTTTAGTCGTGGCTCGATCTCAATAATTATACCGCATTCATAGTTGCAAATGTTTTTTTTTTCGAAATTCATGTCAAAACTTTCCGAACCTATAACTATGTCAAAACTTTCAGAACCTATAAATTTTTTCAAAACTGAACCGATTTTCAAAAGGAAAGGCGTTTTAGTCGTGGCTCGATCTCAATAATTAAACCGAATTCATAGTTGGAAATGTTTTTTTTTTCGAAATTCAGGTTAAAACTTTCCGAACCTATAACTTTGTCAAAACTTTCCAAACCTATAACTATGTCAAAACTTTCCGAACCTATAACTTTGTCAAAACTGAACAGATTTTCAAAAGGAAAGGCGTTTTAGTCGTGGCTAGATCTCAATAATTAAACCGAATTCATAGTTGCAAATTTTTTTTTTTTCGAAATTCATGTCAAAACCTTCCGAACCTGGAAACTATGTCAAAACTTTCCGAACCTATAACTTTGTCAAAACTGAACCGATTTTCAAAAGGAAAGGCGTTTTAGTCGTGGCTCGATCTCAATAATTAAACCGAATTCATAGTTGCAATTTTTTTTTTCGAAATTCATGTCAAAACCTTCCGAACCTGGAAACTATGTCAAAACTTTCCTAACCTATAACTTTGTCAAAACTGAACCGATTTTCAAAAGGAAAGGCGTTTTAGTCGTGGCTCGATCTCAATAATTAAACCGCTTTCATAGTTTCAAATGTTTTTTTTTTCGAAATTCATGTCAATTTTTTCCGAACCTTTAACTGTGTCAAAACTTTCCGAACCTATAACTTTGTCAAAACTAAACCGATTTTCAAAAGGAAAGGCGTTTTAGTCGTGGCTCGATCTCAATAATTAAACCGCATTCATAGTTGGAAATTTTTTTTTTTCGAAATTCATGTTAAAACTTTCCGAACCTGTAACTTTGTCAAAACTTTCCAAACCTATAACTATGTCAACATTTTCCGAACCTATAACTTTGTCAAAACTGAACCGATTTTCAAAAGGAAAGGCGTTTTAGTCGTGGCCCGATCTCAATAATTAAACCGCATTCATAGTTAGAAATGTTTTTTTTTTTCGAAATTCATGTTAAAACTTTCAGAACCTATAACTTTGTCAAAACTGAACCGAAAGGCGTTTTAGTCGTGGCTCGATCTCAATAATTAAACCGCATTCATAGTTGGAATGTTTTTTTTTGAAATTTATGTTAAAACTTTCCGAACCTATAACTTTGTCAAAACTTTCCGAACCTATAACTATGTCAAAACTTTCCGAACGTATAATTTTGTCAAAACTGAACCGATTTTCAAAAGGAAAGGAGTTTTAGTCGTGGCTCGATCTCAATAATTAAACCGCATTAATAGTTGGAAATGTTTATTTTTTTCCAAATTCATTTCAAAACTTTCCGAACCTATAACTTTGTCAATTTTTTCCGAACCTTTAACTGTGTCAAAACTTTCCGAACCTATAACTTTGTCAAAACTGAACCGATTTTCAAAAGGAAAGGCGTTTTAGTCGTGGCTCGATCTCAATAATTAAACCGAATTCATAGTTGGAAATGTTTTTTTTTTCGAAATTCATGTTAAAACTTTCCGAACCTATAACTTTGTCAAAACTTTCCGAACCTATAACTATGTCAAAACTTTCCGAACCTATAACTTTGTCAAAACTAAACCGATTTTCAAAAGGAAAGGCGTTTTAGTCGTGGCTCGATCTCAATAATTAAACCGCATTCATAGTTGCAAATGTTTTTTTTTTCGAAATTCATGTCAAAACTTTCCGAACCTATAACTATGTCAAAACTTTCAAAACCTATAAATTTTTTCAAAACTGAACCGATTTTCAAAAGGAAAGGCGTTTTAGTCGTGGCTCGATCTCAATAATTAAACCGAATTCATAGTTGCAAATTTTTTTTTTTCGAAATTTATGTTAAAACTTTCCGAACTTATAACTTTGTCAAAATTTCCGAACCTATAACTTTGTCAAAACTGAACCGATTTTCAAAAGGAAAGGCGTTTTAGTCGTGGCTCGTTTTCAATAATTAAACCGAATTCATAGTTGCAAATGTTTTTTTTTTTCGAAATTCATGTCAAAACTTTCCGAACCTATAAATATGTCAAAACTTTCAGAACCTATAACTTTGTCAAAACTGAACCGATTTTCAAAAGGAAAGGCGTTTTAGTCGTGGCTCGATCTCAATAATTAAACCGCATTCATAGTTGCAAATGTTTTTTTTTTTCGAAATTTATGTTAAAACTTTCCGAACCTATAACTATGTCAAAACTTTCCGAACGTATAATTTTGTCAAAACTGAACCGATTTTCAAAAGGAAAGGCGTTTTAGTCGTGGCTCGATCTCAATAATTAAACCGCATTCATAGTTGGAAATGTTTTTTTTTTTCGAAATTCATGTTAAAACTTTCAGAACCTATAACTTTGTCAAAACTGAACCGATTTTCAAAAGGAAAAGCGTTTTAGTCGTGGCTCGATCTCAATAATTAAACCGAATTTATAGTTGGAAATGTTTTTTTTCGAAATTTATGTTAAAACTTCTCGAACCTATAACTTTGTCAAAACTTTCAGAACCTATAACTATGTCAAAACTTTCCGAACGTATAATTTTGTCAAAACTGAACCGATTTGCAAAAGGAAAGGCGTTTTAGTCGTGGCTCGATCTCAATAATTAAACCGCATTAATAGTTGGAAATGTTTATTTTTTTCCAAATTCATTTCAAAACTTTCCGAACCTATAACTTTGTCAATTTTTTTCGAACCTTTAACTGTGTCAAAACTTTCCGAACCTATAACTTTGTCAAAACTGAACCGATTTTCAAAAGGAAAGGCGTTTTAGTCGTGGCTCGATCTCAATAATTAAACCGAATTCATAGTTGGAAATGTTTTTTTTTTTCGAAATTCATGTTAAAACTTTCCGAACCTATAACTTTGTCAAAACTTTCCGACCCTATAACTATGTCAAAACTTTCCGAACCTATAACTTTGTCAAAACTGAACCGATTTTCAAAAGGAAAGGCGTTTTAGTCGTGGCTCGATCTCAATAATTAAACCGCATTCATAGTTGCAAATGTTTTTTTTTTCGAAATTCATGTCAAAACTTTCCGAACCTATAACTTTGTCAATTTTTTTCGAACCTTTAACTGTGTCAAAACTTTCCGAACCTATAAATTTTTTCAAAACTGAACCGATTTTCAAAAGGAAAGGCGTTTTAGTCGTGGCTCGATCTCAATAATTAAACCGAATTCATAGTTGGAAATGTTTTTTTTTTCGAAATTCAGGTTACAACTTTCCGAACCTATAACTTTGTCAAAACTTTCCAAACCTATAACTATGTCAAAACTTTCCGAACCTATAACTTTGTCAAAACTGAACCGATTTTCAAAAGGAAAGGCGTTTTAGTCGTGGCTCGATCTCAATAATTAAACCGAATTCATAGTTGCAAATGTTTTTTTTTTCGAAATTCATGTCAAAACCTTCCGAACCTGGAAACTATGTCAAAACTTTCCGAACCTATAACTTTGTCAAAACTGAACCGATTTTCAAAAGGAAAGGCGTTTTAGTCGTGGCTTGATTTCAATAATTAAACCTCATTCATAGTTGCAAATTTTTTTTTTTTTCGAAATTCATGTCAAAACTTTCCGAACCTATAAATATGTCAAAACTTTCAGAACCTATAACTTTGTCAAAACTGAACCGATTTTCAAAAGGAAAGGCGTTTTAGTCGTTGCTCGATCTCAATAATTAAACCGCTTTCATAGTTGCAAATTTTTTTTTTTTTTCGAAATTCATGTTAAAAATTTCCGAACCTGTAACTTTGTCAAAACTTTCCAAACCTATAACTATGTCAACATTTTCCGAACCTATAACTTTGTCAAAACTGAACCGATTTTCAAAAGGAAAGGCGTTTTAGTCGTGGCTCGATCTCAATAATTAAACCGCATTCATAGTTGCAAATGTTTTTTTTTTCGAAATTCATGTTAAAACTTTCAGAACCTATAACTTTGTCAAAACTGAACCGATTTTCAAAAGGAAAGGCGTTTTAGTCGTGGCTCGATCTCAATAATTAAACCGCATTCATAGTTGGAAATGTTTTTTTTTTTCGAAATTTATGTTAAAACTTTCCGAACCTATAACTTTGTCAAAACTTTCCGAACCTATATCTTTGTCAAAACTGAACCGATTTTCAAAAGGAAAGGCGTTTTAGTCGTGGCTCGATCTCAATAATTAAACCGCTTTCATAGTTGCAAATGTTTTTTTTTTCGAAATTCATGTCAATTTTTTCCGAACCTTTAACTGTGTCAAAACTTTCCGAACCTATAACTTTGTCAAAACTAAACCGATTTTCAAAAGGAAAGGCGTTTTAGTCGTGGCTCGATCTCAATAATTAAACCGCATTCATAGTTGGAAATTTTTTTTTTTTTCGAAATTCATGTTAAAACTTTCCGAACCTGTAACTTTGTCAAAACTTTCCAAACCTATAACTATGTCAAAATTTTCCGAACCTATAACTTTGTCAAAACTGAACCGATTTTCAAAAGGAAAGGCGTTTTAGTCGTGGCTCGATCTCAATAATTAAACCGAATTCATAGTTGCAAATGTTTTTTTTTTCGAAATTCATGTTAAAATTGAACCTATAATAACTTTGTCAAAACTTTCGAACCTATAACTTTGTCAAAACTGAACCGATTTTCAAAAGGAAAGGCGTTTTAGTCGTGGCTCGATCTCAATAATTAAACCGCATTCATAGTTGGAAATGTTTTTTTT
Source organism: Scaptomyza reducta (assembly GCA_035044485.1). Classification (NCBI taxonomy): domain Eukaryota; kingdom Metazoa; phylum Arthropoda; class Insecta; order Diptera; family Drosophilidae; genus Scaptomyza; species Scaptomyza reducta. The sequence goes on from JAWNNV010000954.1 coordinate 35,096, forward strand.
TTCGAAATTTATGTTAAAACTTTCCGAACCTATAACTTTGTCAAAACTTTCCGAACCTATAATTATGTCAAAACTTTCCGAACCTATAACTTTGTCAAAACTGAACCGATTTTCAAAAGGAAAGGCGTTTTAGTCGTGGCTCGATCTCAATAATTAAACCGCATTAATAGTTGGAAATGTTTTTTTTTTCCAAATTAATGTCAAAACTTTCCGAACCTATAACTTTGTCAAAATTTTCCGAACCTATAACTATGTCAAAACTTTCCGAACCTATAACTTTGTCAAAACTGAACCGATTTTCAAAAGGAAAGGCGTTTTAGTCGTGGCTCGATCTCAATAATTAAACCGAATTAATAGTTGGAAATGTTTATTTTTTTCGAAATTCATGTCAAAACTTTCCGAACCTATAACTTTGTCAATATTTTTCGAACCTATAACTGTGTCAAAACTTTCCGAACCTATAACTTTGTCAAAACTGAACCGATTTTCAAAAGGAAAGGCGTTTTAGTCGTGGCTCGATCTCAATAATTAAACCGAATTCATAGTTGGAAATGTTTTTTTTTTCGAAATTCATGTTAAAACTTTCCGAACCTATAACTTTGTCAAAACTTTCCGAACCTATAACTATGTCAAAACTTTCCGAACCTATAACTTTGTCAAAACTGAACCGATTTTCAAAAGGAAAGGCGTTTTAGTCGTGGCTCGATCTCAATAATTAAACCGCATTCATAGTTGCAAATGTTTTTTTTTTCGAAATTCATGTCAAAACTTTCCGAACCTATAACTTTGTCAATTTTTTTCGAACCTTTAACTGTGTCAAAACTTTCCGAACCTATAATTTTGTCAAAACTGAACCGATTTTCAAAAGGAAAGGCGTTTTAGTCGTGGCTCGATCTCAATAATTAAACCGAATTCATAGTTGGAAATGTTTTTTTTTTCGAAATTCATGTTAAAACTTTCCGAACCTATAACTTTGTCAAAACTTTCCAAACCTATAACTATGTCAAAACTTTCCGAACCTATAACTTTGTCAAAACTGAACCGATTTTCAAAAGGAAAGGCGTTTTAGTCGTGGCTCGATCTCAATAATTAAACCGAATTCATAGTTGCAAATTTTTTTTTTTCGAAATTCATGTCAAAACTTTCCGAACCTGGAAACTATGTCAAAACTTTCCGAACCTATAACTTTGTCAAAACTGAACCGATTTTCAAAAGGAAAGGCGTTTTAGTCGTGGCTTGATTTCAATAATTAAACCTCATTCATAGTTGCAAATTTTTTTTTTTTTCGAAATTCATGTCAAAACTTTCCGAACCTATAAATATGTCAAAACTTTCCGAACCTATAACTTTGTCAAAACTGAACCGATTTTCAAAAGGAAAGGCGTTTTAGTCGTGGCTCGATCTCAATAATTAAACCGCTTTCATAGTTGCAAATTTTTTTTTTTTCGAAATTCATGTTAAAAATTTCCGAACCTATAACTTTGTCAAAACTTTCCAAACCTATAACTATGTCAAAATTTTCCGAACCTATAACTTTGTCAAAACTGAACCGATTTTCAAAAGGAAAGGCGTTTTAGTCGTGGCCCGATCTCAATAATTAAACCGCATTCATAGTTGCAAATGTTTTTTTTTTCGAAATTCATGTTAAAACTTTCAGAACCTATAACTTTGTCAAAACTGAACCGATTTTCAAAAGGAAAGGCGTTTTAGTCGTGGCTCGATCTCAATAATTAAACCGCATTCATAGTTGGAAATGTTTTTTTTTTTCGAAATTTATGTTAAAACTTTCCGAACCTATAACTTTGTCAAAACTTTCCGAACCTATATCTTTGTCAAAACTGAACCGATTTTCAAAAGGAAAGGCGTTTTAGTCGTTGCTCGATCTCAATAATTAAACCGCTTTCATAGTTGGAAATGTTTTTTTTTTTCGAAATTCATGTCAATTTTTTCCGAACCTTTAACTGTGTCAAAACTTTCCGAACCTATAACTTTGTCAAAACTAAACCGATTTTCAAAAGGAAAGGCGTTTTAGTCGTGGCTCGATCTCAATAATTAAACCGCATTCATAGTTGGAAATTTTTTTTTTTTCGAAATTCATGTTAAAACTTTCCGAACCTATAACTTTGTCAAAACTTTCCAAACCTATAACTATGTCAACATTTTCCGAACCTATAACTTTGTCAAAACTGAACCGATTTTCAAAAGGAAAGGCGTTTTAGTCGTGGCCCGATCTCAATAATTAAACCGCATTCATAGTTGCAAATGTTTTTTTTTTCGAAATTCATGTTAAAAACTTTCAGAACCTATAACTTTGTCAAAACTGAACCGATTTTCAAAAGGAAATGCGTTTTAGTCGTGGCTCGATCTCAAAAATTAAACCGCATTCATAGTTGGAAATGTTTTTTTTTCGAAATTTATGTTAAAACTTTCCGAACCTATAACTTTGTCAAAACTTTCCGAACCTATAACTATGTCAAAACTTTCCGAACGTATAATTTTGTCAAAACTGAACCGATTTTCAAAAGGAAAGGCGTTTTAGTCGTGGCTCGATCTCAATAATTAAACCGCATTAATAGTTGGAAATGTTTATTTTTTTCCAAATTAATTTCAAAACTTTCCGAACCTATAACTTTGTCAATTTTTTCCGAACCTTTAACTGTGTCAAAACTTTCCGAACCTATAACTTTGTCAAAACTGAACCGATTTTCAAAAGGAAAGGCGTTTTAGTCGTGGCTCGATCTCAATAATTAAACCGAATTCATAGTTGGAAATGTTTTTTTTTCGAAATTCATGTTAAAACTTTCCGAACCTATAACTTTGTCAAAACTTTCCGAACCTATAACTATGTAAAACTTTCCGAACCTATAACTTTGTCAAACTGAACCGATTTTCAAAAGGAAAGGCGTTTTAGTCGTGGCTCGATCTCAATAATTAAACCGCATTCATAGTTGGAAATGTTTTTTTTTCGAAATTCATGTTAAAACTTTCCGAACCTATAACTTTGGAAAACTTTCAACCTATAACTATGTCAAAACTTTCCGAACCTATAACTTTGTCAAAACTGAACCGATTTTCAAAAGGAAAGGCGTTTTAGTCGTGGCTCGATCTCAATAATTAAACCGAATTCATAGTTGCAAATTTTTTTTTTCGAAATTCATGTCAAAACCTTCCGAACCTGGAAACTATGTCAAAACTTTCCGAACCTATAACTTTGTCAAAACTGAACCGATTTTCAAAAGGAAAGGCGTTTTAGTCGTGGCTCGATCTTCAATAATTAAACCTCATTCATAGTTGCAAATGTTTTTTTTTTTCGAAATTCATGTCAAAACTTTCCGAACCTATAAATATGTCAAAACTTTCAGAACCTATAACTTTGTCAAAACTGAACCGATTTTCAAAAGGAAAGGCGTTTTAGTCGTGGCTCGATCTCAATAATTAAACCGAATTCATAATTGGAAATGTTTTTTTTTCGAAATTTATGTTAAAACTTTCCGAGCTTATAACTTTGTCAAAACTTTCCGAACCTATAACTATGTCAAAACTTTCCGAACCTATAACTTTGTCAAAACTGAACCGATTTTCAAAAGGAAAGGCGTTTTAGTCGTGGCTCGATCTCAATAATTAAACCGAATTCATAATTGCAAATATTTTTTTTTCGAAATTCATGTCAAAACTTTCCGAACCTGGAAACTATGTCAAAACTTTCCGAACCTATAACTTTGTCAAAACTGAACCGATTTTCAAAAGGAAAGGCGTTTTAGTCGTGGCTCGATCTCAATAATTAAACCGAATTCATAATTGCAAATATTTTTTTTTCGAAATTCATGTCAAAACTTTCCGAACCTTTAACTATGTCAAAACTTTCCGAACCTATAACTTTGTCAAAACTGAACCGATTTTCAAAAGGAAAGGCGTTTTAGTCGTGGCTCGATCTCAATAATTAAACCTCATTCATAGTTGCAAATGTTTTTTTTTTTCGAAATTCATGTCAAAACTTTCCGAACCTATAAATATGTCAAAACTTTCCGAACCTATAACTTTGTCAAAACTGAACCGATTTTCAAAAGGAAAGGCGTTTTAGTCGTGGCTCGATCTCAATAATTAAACCGAATTCATAGTTGGAAATGTTTTTTTTTTTCGAAATTTATGTTAAAACTTTCCGAGCTTATAACTTTGTCAAAACTTTCCAAACCTATAACTATGTCAAAACTTTCCGAACCTATAACTTTGTCAAAACTGAACCGATTTTCAAAAGGAAAGGCGTTTTAGTCGTGGCTCGATCTCAATAATTAAACCGAATTCATAGTTGGAAATGTTTTTTTTTTCGAAATTTATGTTAAAACTTTCCGAACCTATAACTTTGTCAAAACTTTCCGAACCTATAACTATGTCAAAACTTTCCGAACCTATAACTTTGTCAAAACTGAACCGATTTTCAAAAGGAAAGGCGTTTTAGGTTTGGCTCGATCTCAATAATTAAACCGAATTCATAGTTGCAAATTTTTTTTTTCGAAATTCATGTCAAAACTTTCCGAACCTAAACTATGTCAAAACTTTCCGAACCTATAACTTTGTCAAAACTGAACCGATTTTCAAAAGGAAAGGCGTTTTAGTCGTGGCTCGATCTCAATAATTAAACCTCATTCATAGTTGCAAATATTTTTTTATTTTCGAAATTCATGTCAAAACTTTCCGAACCTATAAATATGTCAAAACTTTCAGAACCTATAACTTTGTCAAAACTGAACCGATTTTCAAAAGGAAAGGCGTTTTAGTCGTGGCTCGATCTCAATAATTAAACCTCATTCATAGTTGCAAATGTTTTTTTTTCGAAATTCATGTCAATTTTTCCCGAACCTTTAAGTGTGTCAAAACTTTCCGAACCTATAACTTTGTCAAAACTTTCCAAACCTATAACTATGTCAAAACTTTCCGAACCTATAATTTTGTCAAAACTGAACCGATTTTCAAAAGGAAAGGCGTTTTAGTCGTGGCTCGATCTCAATAATTAAACCGCATTCATAGTTGCAAATGTTTTTTTTTCGAAATTCATGTTAAAACTTTCCGAACCTATAACTTTGTCAAAACTTTCCAAACCTATAACTATGTCAAAACTTTCCGAACCTATAACTTTGTCAAAACTAAACCGATTTTCAAAAGGAAAGGCGTTTTAGTCGTGGCTCGATCTCAATAATTAAACCGCATTCATAGTTGGAAATTTTTTTTTTTTCGAAATTCATGTTAAAACTTTCCGAACCTGTAACTTTGTCAAAACTTTCCAAACCTATAACTATGTCAACATTTTCCGAACCTATAACTTTGTCAAAACTGAACCGATTTTCAAAAGGAAAGGCGTTTTAGTCGTGGCCCGATCTCAATAATTAAACCGCATTCATAGTTGCAAATGTTTTTTTTTTTCGAAATTCATGTTAAAAACTTTCAGAACCTATAACTTTGTCAAAACTGAACCGATTTTCAAAAGGAAATGCGTTTTAGTCGTGGCTCGATCTCAATAATTAAACCGCATTCATAGTTGGAAATGTTTTTTTTTTTCGAAATTTATGTTAAAACTTTCCGAACCTATAACTTTGTCAAAACTTTCCGAACCTATAACTATGTCAAAACTTTCCGAACCTATAATTTTGTCAAAACTGAACCGATTTTCAAAAGGAAAGGCGTTTTAGTCGTGGCTCGATCTCAATAATTAAACCGCATTAATAGTTGGAAATGTTTATTTTTTTCGAAATTAATTTCAAAACTTTCCGAACCTATAACTTTGTCAATTTTTTCCGAACCTTTAACTGTGTCAAAACTTTCCGAACCTATAACTTTGTCAAAACTGAACCGATTTTCAAAAGGAAAAGCGTTTTAGTCGTGGCTCGATCTCAATAATTAAACCGAATTCATAGTTGGAAATGTTTTTTTTTTCGAAATTCATGTTAAAACTTTCCGAACCTATAACTTTGTCAAAACTTTCCGAACCTATAACTATGTCAAAACTTTCCGAACCTATAACTTTGTCAAAACTGAACCGATTTTCAAAAGGAAAGGCGTTTTAGTCGTGGCTCGATCTCAATAATTAAACCGAATTCATAGTTGGAAATGTTTTTTTTTTCGAAATTCATGTTAAAACTTTCCGAACCTATAACTTTGTCAAAACTTTCCAAACCTATAACTATGTCAAAACTTTCCGAACCTATAACTTTGTCAAAACTGAACCGATTTTCAAAAGGAAAGGCGTTTTAGTCGTGGCTCGATCTCAATAATTAAACCGAATTCATAATTGCAAATTTTTTTTTTCGAAATTCATGTCAAAACTTTCCGAACCTAAACTATGTCAAAACTTTCCGAACCTATAACTTTGTCAAAACTGAACCGATTTTCAAAAGGAAAGGCGTTTTAGTCGTGGCTCGATTTCAATAATTAAACCGCATTCATAGTTGCAAATGTTTTTTTTTTCGAAATTCATGTCAAAACTTTCCGAACCTATAAATATGTCAAAACTTTCAGAACCTATAACTTTGTCAAAACTGAACCGATTTTCAAAAGGAAAGGCGTTTTAGTCGTGGCTCGATCTCAATAATTAAACCGAATTCATAGTTGGAAATGTTTTTTTTTTCGAAATTTATGTTAAAACTTTCCGAACCTATAACTTTGTCAAAACTTTCCGAACCTATAACTATGTCAAAACTTTCCGAACCTATAACTTTGTCAAAACTGAACCGATTTTCAAAAGGAAAGGCGTTTTAGTCGTGGCTCGATCTCAATAATTAAACCGCATTCATAATTGCAAATATTTTTTTTTCGAAATTCATGTCAAAACTTTCCGAACCTGAAACTATGTCAAAACTTTCCGAACCTATAACTTTGTCAAAACTGAACCGATTTTCAAAAGGAAAGGCGTTTTAGTCGTGGCTCGATCTCAATAATTAAACCGAATTCATAATTGCAAATATTTTTTTTTCGAAATTCATGTCAAAACTTTCCGAACCTATAACTATGTCAAAACTTTCCGAACCTATAACTTTGTCAAAACTGAACCGATTTTCAAAAGGAAAGGCGTTTTAGTCGTGGCTCGATCTCAATAATTAAACCTCATTCATAGTTGCAAATGTTTTTTTTTTTCGAAATTCATGTCAAAACTTTCCGAACCTATAAATATGTCAAAACTTTCCGAACCTATAACTTTGTCAAAACTGAACCGATTTTCAAAAGGAAAGGCGTTTTAGTCGTGGCTCGATCTCAATAATTAAACCGAATTCATAATTGGAAATGTTTTTTTTTTTCGAAATTTATGTTAAAACTTTCCGAGCTTATAACTTTGTCAAAACTTTCCAAACCTATAACTATGTCAAAACTTTCCGAACCTATAACTTTGTCAAAACTGAACCGATTTTCAAAAGGAAAGGCGTTTTAGTCGTGGCTCGATCTCAATAATTAAACCGAATTCATAATTGGAAATGTTTTTTTTTTCGAAATTTATGTTAAAACTTTCCGAACCTATAACTTTGTCAAAACTTTCCGAACCTATAACTATGTCAAAACTTTCCGAACCTATAACTTTGTCAAAACTGAACCGATTTTCAAAAGGAAAGGCGTTTTAGTCTTGGCTCGATCTCAATAATTAAACCGAATTCATAGTTGCAAATTTTTTTTTTCGAAATTCATGTCAAAACCTTCCGAACCTGGAAACTATGTCAAAACTTTCCGAACCTATAACTTTGTCAAAACTGAACCGATTTTCAAAAGGAAAGGCGTTTTAGTCGTGGCTCGATCTCAATAATTAAACCTCATTCATAGTTGCAAATATTTTTTTATTTATCGAAATTCATGTCAAAACTTTCCGAACCTATAAATATGTCAAAACTTTCAGAACCTATAACTTTGTCAAAACTGAACCGATTTTCAAAAGGAAAGGCGTTTTAGTCGTGGCTCGATCTCAATAATTAAACCTCATTCATAGTTGCAAATGTTTTTTTTTTCGAAATTCATGTCAATTTTTCCCGAACCTTTAAGTGTGTCAAAACTTTCCGAACCTATAACTTTGTCAAAATTTTCTGAACCTATAACTATGTCAAAACTTTCCGAACGTATAATTTTGTCAAAACTGAACCGATTTTCAAAAGGAAAGGCGTTTTAGTCGTGGCTCGATCTCAATAATTAAACCGAATTCATAGTTGCAAATATTTTTTTTCGAAATTCATGTCAAAACCTTCCGAACCTGGAAACTATGTCAAAACTTTCCGAACCTATAACTTTGTCAAAACTGAACCGATTTTCAAAAGGAAAGGCGTTTTAGTCGTGGCTCGATCTCAATAATTAAACCTCATTCATAGTTGCAAATGTTTTTTTTTTTCGAAATTCATGTCAAAACTTTCCGAACCTATAAATATGTCAAAACTTTCAGAACCTATAACTTTGTCAAAACTGAACCGATTTTCAAAAGGAAAGGCGTTTTAGTCGTGGCTCGATCTCAATAATTAAACCGAATTCATAATTGGAAATGTTTTTTTTTTCGAAATTTATGTTAAAACTTTCCGAGCTTATAACTTTGTCAAAACTTTCCAAACCTATAACTATGTCAAAACTTTCCGAACCTATAACTTTGTCAAAACTGAACCGATTTTCAAAAGGAAAGGCGTTTTAGTCGTGGCTCGATCTCAATAATTAAACCGAATTCATAATTGCAAATATTTTTTTTTCGAAATTCATGTCAAAACTTTCCGAACCTGGAAACTATGTCAAAACTTTCCGAACCTATAACTTTGTCAAAACTGAACCGATTTTCAAAAGGAAAGGCGTTTTAGTCGTGGCTCGATCTCAATAATTAAACCGAATTCATAATTGCAAATATTTTTTTTTCGAAATTCATGTCAAAACCTACCGAACCTTTAACTGTGTCAAAACTTTCCGAACCTATAACTTTGTCAAAACTGAACCGATTTTCAAAAGGAAAGGCGTTTTAGTCGTGGCTCGATTTCAATAATTAAACCTCATTCATAGTTGCAAATGTTTTTTTTTTTCGAAATTCATGTCAAAACTTTCCGAACCTATAAATATGTCAAAACTTTCCGAACCTATAACTTTGTCAAAACTGAACCGATTTTCAAAAGGAAAGGCGTTTTAGTCGTGGCTCGATCTCAATAATTAAATCGAATTCATAATTGGAAATGTTTTTTTTTTTCGAAATTTATGTTAAAACTTTCCGAGCTTATAACTTTGTCAAAACTTTCCAAACCTATAACTATGTCAAAACTTTCCGAACCTATAACTTTGTCAAAACTGAACCGATTTTCAAAAGGAAAGGCGTTTTAGTCGTGGCTCGATCTCAATAATTAAACCGAATTCATAATTGGAAATGTTTTTTTTTTCGAAATTTATGTTAAAACTTTCCGAACTTATAACTTTGTCAAAACTTTCCGAACCTATAACTATGTCAAAACTTTCCGAACCTATAACTTTGTCAAAACTGAACCGATTTTCAAAAGGAAAGGCGTTTTAGGTTTGGCTCGATCTCAATAATTAAACCGAATTCATAGTTGCAAATTTTTTTTTTCGAAATTCATGTCAAAACCTTCCGAACCTGGAAACTATGTCAAAACTTTCCGAACCTATAACTTTGTCAAAACTGAACCGATTTTCAAAAGGAAAGGCGTTTTAGTCGTGGCTCGATCTCAATAATTAAACCTCATTCATAGTTGCAAATATTTTTTTATTTTCGAAATTCATGTCAAAACTTTCCGAACCTATAAATATGTCAAAACTTTCAGAACCTATAACTTTGTCAAAACTGAACCGATTTTCAAAAGGAAAGGCGTTTTAGTCGTGGCTCGATCTCAATAATTAAACCTCATTCATAGTTGCAAATGTTTTTTTTTCGAAATTCATGTCAATTTTTCCCGAACCTTTAAGTGTGTCAAAACTTTCCGAACCTATAACTTTGTCAAAACTTTCTGAACCTATAACTATGTCAAAACTTTCCGAACCTATAATTTTGTCAAAGCTGAACCGATTTTCAAAAGGAAAGGCGTTTTAGTCGTGGCTCGATCTCAATAATTAAACCGCATTCATAGTTGCAAATGTTTTTTTTTCGAAATTCATGTTAAAACTTTCCGAACCTATAACTTTGTCAAAACTTTCCAAACCTATAACTATGTCAAAACTTTCCGAACCTATAACTTTGTCAAAACTGAACCGATTTTCAAAAGGAAAGGCGTTTTAGTCGTGGCTCGATCTCAATAATTAAACCGCATTCATAGTTGCAAATGTTTTTTTTTTCGAAATTCATGTCAAAACTTTCCGAACCTGGAAACTATGTCAAAACTTTCCGAACCTATAACTTTGTCAAAACTGAACCGATTTTCAAAAGGAAAGGCGTTTTAGTCGTGGCTCGATCTCAATAATTAAACCGCATTCATAGTTGCAAATGTTTTTTTTTCGAAATTCATGTTAAAACTTTCCGAACCTATAACTTTGTCAAAACTTTCCGAACCTATAACTATGTCAAAACTTTCCGAACCTATAACTTTGTCAAAACTGAACCGATTTTCAAAAGGAAAGGCGTTTTAGTTTTGGCTCGATCTCAATAATTAAACCGCATTCATAGTTGGAAATGTTTTTTTTTTCGAAATTTATGTTAAAACTTTCCGAACCTATAACTTTGTCAAAACTTTCCAAACCTATAACTATGTCAAAACTTTCCGAACCTATAAATATGTCAAAACTTTTCGAACCTATAACTTTGTCAAAACTGAACCGATTTTCAAAAGGAAAGGCGTTTTAGTCGTGGCTCGATCTCAATAATTAAACCGCATTCAAATTTGCAAATTTTTTTTTTTTTCGAAATTCATGTCAAAACTTTCCGAACCTATAACTATGTCAAAACTTTCCGAACCTATAACTTTGTCAAAACTGAACCGATTTTCAAAAGGAAAGGCGTTTTAGTCGTGGCTCGATCTCAATAATTAAACCGCATTCATAGTTGCAAATGTTTTTTTTTTTCGAAATTCATGTCAAAACTTTCCGAACCTATAAATTTTTATAAAACTGAACCGATTTTCAAAAGGAAAGGCGTTTTAGTCGTGGCTCGATCTCAATAATTAAACCGAATTCATAGTTGGAAATGTTTTTTTTTTTCGAAATTCATGTTAAAACTTTCCGAACCTATAACTTTGTCAAAACTTTCCAAATCTATAACTATGTCAAAACTTTCCGAACCTATAACTTTGTCAAAACTGAACCGATTTTCAAAAGGAAAGGCGTTTTAGTCGTGGCTCGATCTCAATAATTAAACCGCATTCATAGTTGCAAATGTTTTTTTTTTCGAAATTCATGTTAAAACTTTCAGAACATATAACTTTGTCAAAACTGAACTGATTTTCAAAAGAAAAGGCGTTTTAGTCGTGGCTCGATCTCAATAATAAAACCGCATTCATAGTTGGAAATGTTTTTTTTTCGAAATTTATGTTAAAACTTTCCGAACCTATAACTTTGTCAAAACTTTCCGAACCTATAACTATGTCAAAACTTTCCGAACGTATAATTTTGTCAAAACAGAACCGATTTTCAAAAGGAGATGCGTTTTAGTCGTGGCTCGATCTCAATAATTAAACCGCGTTCGTAGTTGGAAATGTTTTTTTTTTCGAAATTCATGTTAAAACTTTCAGAACCTATAACTTTGTCAAAACTGAACCGATTTTCAAAAGGAAAAGCGTTTTAGTCGTGGCTCGATCTCAATAATTAAACCGCATTCATAGTTGGAAATGTTTTTTTTTCGAAATTCATTTTAAAACTTTCCGAACCTATAACTTTGTCAAAACTTTCCAAACCTATAACTATGTCAAAACTTTCAGAACCTATAAATTTTTTCAAAACTGAACCGATTTTCAAAAGGAAAGGCGTTTTAGTCGTGGCTCGATCTCAATAATTAAACCAAATTCATAGTTGGAAATGTTTTTTTTTTTCGAAATTCATGTTAAAACTTTCCGAACCTATAACTTTGTCAAAACTTTCCAAACCTATAACTATGTCAAAACTTTCCGAACCTATAACTTTGTCAAAACTGAACCGATTTTCAAAAGGAAAGGCGTTTTAGTCGTGGCTCGATCTCAATAATTAAACCGCATTCATAGTTGCAAATGTTTTTTTTTTCGAAATTCATGTCAAAACTTTCCGAACCTATAACTATGTCAAAACTTTCCGAACCTATAACTTTGTCAAAACTGAACCGATTTTCAAAAGGAAAGGCGTTTTAGTCGTGGCTCGATCTCAATAATTAAACCGCATTCATAGTTGCAAATGTTTTTTTTTTTCGAAATTCATGTCAATTTTTTCCGAACCTTTAACTGTGTCAAAACTTTCCGAACCTATAACTTTGTCAAAACTAAACCGATTTTCAAAAGGAAAGGCGTTTTAGTCGTGGCTCGATCTCAATAATTAAACCGCATTCATAGTTGGAAATTTTTTTTTTTCGAAATTCATGTTTAAACTTTCAGAACCTGTAACTTTGTCAAAACTTTCCAAACCTATAACTATGTCAACATTTTCCGAACCTATAACTTTGTCAAAACTGAACCGATTTTCAAAAGGAAAGGCGTTTTAGTCGTGGCCCGATCTCAATAATTAAACCCCATTCATAGTTGCAAATGTTTTTTTTTTCGAAATTCATGTTAAAACTTTCAGAACCTATAACTTTGTCAAAACTTAACCGATTTTCAAAAGGAAAGGCGTTTTATTCGTGGCTCGATCTCAATAATTAAACCGCATTCATAGTTGGAAATGTTTTTTTTTTCGAAATTTATGTTAAAACTTTCCGAACCTATAACTTTGTCAAAACTTTCCGAACCTATAACTATGTCAAAACTTTCCGAACGTATAATTTTGTCAAAACAGAACCGATTTTCAAAAGGAGATGCGTTTTAGTCGTGGCTCGATCTCAATAATTAAACCGCATTCATAGTTGGAAATGTTTTTTTTTTTTCGAAATTCATGTTAAAACTTTCAGAACCTATAACTTTGTCAAAACTGAACCGATTTTCAAAAGGAAAAGCGTTTTAGTCGTGGCTCGATCTCAATAATTAAACCGCATTCATAGTTGGAAATGTTTTTTTTTTCGAAATTCATTTTAAAACTTTCCGAACCTATAACTTTGTCAAAACTTTCCAAACCTATAACTATGTCAAAACTTTCAGAACCTATAAATTTTTTCAAAACTGAACCGATTTTCAAAAGGAAAGGCGTTTTAGTCGTGGCTCGATCTCAATAATTAAACCAAATTCATAGTTGGAAATGTTTTTTTTTTTCGAAATTCATGTTAAAACTTTCCGAACCTATAACTTTGTCAAAACTTTCCAAACCTATAACTATGTCAAAACTTTCCGAACCTATAACTTTGTCAAAACTGAACCGATTTTCAAAAGGAAAGGCGTTTTAGCCGTGGCTCGATCTCAATAATGAAACCGCATTCATAGTTGCAAATGTTTTTTTTTTTCGAAATTCATGTCAAAACTTTCCGAACCTATAACTATGTCAAAACTTTCCGAACCTATAACTTTGTCAAAACTGAACCGATTTTCAAAAGGAAAGGCGTTTTAGTCGTGGCTCGATCTCAATAATTAAACCGCATTCATAGTTGCAAATGTTTTTTTTTTTCGAAATTCATGTCAAATTTTTCCGAACCTATAACTGTGTCAAAACTTTCCGAACCTATAACTTTGTCAAAACTGAACCGATTTTCAAAAGGAAAGGCGTTTTAGTCGTGGCTCGATCTCAATAATTAAACCGCATTCATAGTTGGAAATTTTTTTTTTTTTCGAAATTCATATTTAAAACTTTCAGAACCTATAACTTTGTCAAAACTTTCCAAACCTATAACTATGTCAAAATTTTCCGAACCTATAACTTTGTCAAAACTGAACCGATTTTCAAAAGGAAAGGCGTTTTAGTCGTGGCTCGATCTCAATAATTAAACCGCATTCATAGTTGCAAATGTTTTTTTTTTCGAAATTCATGTTAAAACTTTCCGAACCTATAACTTTGTCAAAACTGAACCGATTTTCAAAAGGAAAGGCGTTTTAGGTTTGGCTCGATCTCAATAATTAAACCGAATTCATAGTTGCAAATTTTTTTTTTTCGAAATTCATGTCAAAACCTTCCGAACCTGGAAACTATTTCAAAACTTTCCGAACCTATAACTTTGTCAAAACTGAACCGATTTTCAAAAGGAAAGGCGTTTTAGTCGTGGCTCGATCTCAATAATTAAACCGAATTCATAGTTGGAAATGTTTTTGTTTTCGAAATTTATGTTAAAACTTTCCGAACCTATAACTTTGTCAAAACTTTCCAAACCTATAACTATGTCAAAACTTTCCGAACCTATAACTTTGCCAAAACTGAACCGATTTTCAAAAGGAAATGCGTTTTAGTCGTGGCTCGATCTCAATAATTAAACCTCATTCATAGTTGCAAATGTTTTTTTATTTATCGAAATCCATGTCAAAACTTTCCGAACCTATAAATATGTCAAAACTTTCAGAACCTATAACTTTGTCAAAACTGACCCGATTTTCAAAAGGAAAGGCGTTTCAGTCGTGGCTCGATCTCAATAATTAAACCTCATTCATAGTTGCAAATGTTTTTTTTTTTCGAAATTCATGTCAAAACTTTCCGAACCTCTAAATATGTAAAAACTTTCAGAACCTATAACTTTGTCAAAACTGAACCGATTTTCAAAAGGAAAGGCGGTTTAGTCGTGGCTCGATCTCAATAATTAAACCGCATTCATAGTTGCAAATGTTTTTTTTTCTTTCGAAATTGATGTCAAAACTTTCCGAACCTATAACTTTGTCAATTTTTTCCGAACCTTTAACTGTGTCAAAACTTTTCGAACCTATAACTTTGTCAAAACTGAACCGATTTTCAAAAGGAAAGGCGTTTTAGTCGTGGCTCGATCTCAATAATAAAACCGCATTCATAGTTGGAAATGTTTTTTTTTTCGAAATTCATGTTAAAACTTTCAGAACCTATAACTTTGTCAAAACTTTCCGAACCTATAACTTTGTCAATTTTTTCCGAACCTTTTACTGTGTCAAAACTTTCCGAACGTATAACTTTGTCAAAGTTGAACCGATTTTCAAAAGGAAAGGCGTTTTAGTCGTGGCTCGATCTCAATAATTAAACCGCATTCATAGTTGCAAATGTTTTTTTTTTCGAAATTCATGTTAAAACTTTCCGAACCTATAACTTTGTCAAAATTTTCCGAACCTATAACTATGTCAAAACTTTCCGAACCTATAACTTTGTCAAAACTGAACCGATTTTCAAAAGGAAAGGCGTTTTAGTCGTGGCTCGATCTCAATAATTAAACCGAATTCATAGTTGCAAATGTTTTTTTTTTCGAAATTCATGTCAAAACTTTCCGAACCTATAACTATGTCAAAACTTTCCGAACCTATAACTTTATCAAAACTGAACCGATTTTCAAAAGGAAATGCGTTTTAGTCGTGGCTCGATCTCAATAATTAAACCGCATTCATAGTTGCAAATGTTTTTTTTTTCGAAATTCATGTCAAAACTTTCCGAACCTATAACTTTGTCAAAACTGAACCGATTTTCAAAAGGAAAGGCGTTTTAGTCGTGGCTCGATCTCAATAATTAAACCGCATTCATAGTTGCAAATGTTTTTTTTTTTTTCGAAATTCATGTCAAAACTTTCAGAACCTATAAATTTTTTCAAAACTGAACCGATTTTCAAAAGGAAAGGCGTTTTAGTCGTGGCTCGATCTCAATAATTAAACCGAATTCATAGTTGGAAATGTTTTTTTTTTTCGTAATTCATGTTAAAACTTTCCGAACCTATAACTTTGTCAAAACTTTCCAAACCTATAACTATGTCAAAACTTTCCGAACCTATATATTTGTCAAAACTGAAACGATTTTCAAAAGGAAAGGCGTTTTAGTCGTGGCTCGATCTCAATAATTAAACCGAATTCATAGTTGCAAATGTTTTTTTTTTCGAAATTCATGTCAAAACCTTTTGAACCTGGAAACTATGTCAAAACTTTCCGAACCTATAACTTTGTCAAAACTGAACCGATTTTCAAAAGGAAGGGCGTTTTAGTCGTGGCTCGATCTCAATAATTAAACCGAATTCATAGTTGGAAATGTTTTTTTTTTCGAAATTTATGTTAAAACTTTCCTAACCTATAACTTTGTCAAAACTTTCCAAACCTATAACTATGTCAAAACTTTCCGAACCTATAACTTTGTCAAAACTGAACCGATTTTCAAAAGGAAAGGCGTTTTAGTCGTGGCTCGATCTCAATAATTAAACCTCATTCATAGTTGCAAATGTTTTTTTATTTATCGAAATCCATGTCAAAACTTTCCGAACCTATAACTATGTCAAAACTTTCAGAACCTATAACTTTGTCAAAACTGAACCGATTTTCAAAAGGAAAGGCGTTTTAGTCGTGGCTCGATCTCAATAATTAAACCTCATTCATAGTTGCAAATGTTTTTTTTTTCGAAATTCATGTCAAAACTTTCCGAACCTATAAATATGTCAAAACTTTCAGAACCTATAACTTTGTCAAAACTGAACCGATTTTCAAAAGGAAAGGCGGTTTAGTCGTGGCTCGATCTCAATAATTAAACCGAATTCATAGTTGCAAATGTTTTTTTTTTCGAAATTTATGTTAAAACTTTCCGAACCTATAACTTTGTCAAAATTTTCCGAACCTATAACTATGTCAAAACTTTCCGAACGTATAATTTTGTCAAAACTGAACCGATTTTCAATAGGAAAGGCGTTTTAGTCGTGGCTCGATCTCAATAATTAAACCGCATTCATAGTTGCAAATGTTTTTTTTTCGAAATTCATGTTAAAACTTTCCGAACCTATAACTTTGTCAAAACTGAACCGATTTTCAAAAGGAAAGGCGTTTTAGGTTTGGCTCGATCTCAATAATTAAACCGAATTCATAGTTGCAAATTTTTTTTTTTTCGAAATTCATGTCAAAACCTTCCGAACCTGGAAACTATTTTAAAACTTTCCGAACCTATAACTTTGTCAAAACTGAACCGATTTTCAAAAGGAAAGGCGTATTAGTCGTGGCTCGATCTCAATAGATAAACCGAATTCATAGTTGGAAATGTTTTTTTTTTCGAAATTTATGTTAAAACTTTCCTAACCTATAACTTTGTCAAAACTTTCCAAACCTATAACTATGTCAAAACTTTCCGAACCTATAACTTTGTCAAAACTGAACCGATTTTCAAAAGGAAATGCGTTTTAGTCGTGGCTCGATCTCAATAATTAAACCTCATTCATAGTTGCAAATGTTTTTTTATTTATCGAAATTCATGTCAAAACTTTCCGAACCTATAAATTATGTCAAAACTTTCAGAACCTATAACTTTGTCAAAACTGAACCGATTTTCAAAAGGAAAGGCGTTTCAGTCGTGGCTCGATCTCAATAATTAAACCTCATTCATAGTTGCAAATGTTTTTTTTTTTCGAAATTCATGTCAAAACTTTCCGAACCTCTAAATATGTCAAAACTTTCAGAACCTATAACTTTGTCAAAACTGAACCGATTTTCAAAAGGAAAGGCGGTTTAGTCGTGGCTCGATCTCAATAATTAAACCGCATTCATAGTTGCAAATGTTTTTTTTTCTTTCGAAATTCATGCCAAAACTTTCCGAACCTATAACTTTGTCAATTTTTTCCGAACCTTTAACTGTGTCAAAACTTTTCGAACCTATAACTTTGTCAAAACTGAACCGATTTTCAAAAGGAAAGGCGTTTTAGTCGTGGCTCGATCTCAATAATAAAACCGCATTCATAGTTGGAAATGTTTTTTTTTTCGAAATTCATGTTAAAACTTTCAGAACCTATAACTTTGTCAAAACTTTCCGAACCTATAACTTTGTCAATTTTTTCCGAACCTTTTACTGTGTCAAAACTTTCCGAACGTATAACTTTGTCAAAGTTGAACCGATTTTCAAAAGGAAAGGCGTTTTAGTCGTGGCTCGATCTCAATAATTAAACCGCATTCATAGTTGCAAATGTTTTTTTTTCGAAATTCATGTTAAAACTTTCCGAACCTATAACTTTGTCAAAACTTTCCGAACCTATAACTATGTCAAAACTTTCCGAACCTATAACTTTGTCAAAACTGAACCGATTTTCAAAAGGAAAGGCGTTTTAGTCGTGGCTCGATCTCAATAATTAAATTGAATTCATAGTTGCAAATGTTTTTTTTTTCGAAATTCATGTCAAAACTTTCCGAACCTATAACTATGTCAAAACTTTCCGAACCTATAACTTTATCAAAACTGAACCGATTTTCAAAAGGAAATGCGTTTTAGTCGTGGCTCGATCTCAATAATTAAACCGCATTCATAGTTGCAAATGTTTTTTTTTTCGAAATTCATGTCAAAACTTTCCGAACCTATAACTTTGTCAAAACTGAACCGATTTTCAAAAGGAAAGGCGTTTTAGTCGTGGCTCGATCTCAATAATTAAACCGCATTCATAGTTGCAAATGTTTTTTTTTTTCGAAATTCATGTCAAAACTTTCAGAACCTATAAATTTTTTCAAAACTGAACCGATTTTCAAAAGGAAAGGCGTTTTAGTCGTGGCTCGATCTCAATAATTAAACCGAATTCATAGTTGGAAATGTTTTTTTTTTCGAAATTCATGTTAAAACTTTCCGAACCTATAACTTTGTCAAAACTTTCCAAACCTATAACTATGTCAAAACTTTCCGAACCTATATCTTTGTCAAAACTGAAACGATTTTCAAAAGGAAAGGCGTTTTAGTCGTGGCTCGATCTCAATAATTAAACCGAATTCATAGTTGCAAATTTTTTTTTTTCGAAATTCATGTCAAAACCTTCCGAACCTGGAAACTATGTCAAAACTTTCCGAACCTATAACTTTGTCAAAACTGAACCGATTTTCAAAAGGAAAGGCGTTTTAGTCGTGGCTCGATCTCAATAATTAAACCGAATTCATAGTTGGAAATGTTTTTTTTTTCGAAATTTATGTTAAAACTTTCCGAACCTATAACTTTGTCAAAACTTTCCAAACCTATAACTATGTCAAAACTTTCCGAACCTATAACTTTGTCAAAACTGAACCGATTTTCAAAAGGAAAGGCGTTTTAGTCGTGGCTCGATCTCAATAATTAAACCTCATTCATAGTTGCAAATGTTTTTTTATTTATCGAAATCCATGTCAAAACTTTCCGAACCTATAAATATGTCAAAACTTTCAGAACCTATAACTTTGTCAAAACTGAACCGATTTTCAAAAGGAAAGGCGTTTCAGTCGTGGCTCGATCTCAATAATTAAACCTCATTCATAGTTGCAAATGTTTTTTTTTTTCGAAATTCATGTCAAAACTTTCCGAACCTATAAATATGTCAAAACTTTCAGAACCTATAACTTTGTCAAAACTGAACCGATTTTCAAAAGGAAAGGCGGTTTAGTCGTGGCTCGATCTCAATAATTAAACCGCATTCATAGTTGCAAATGTTTTTTTTTTTCGAAATTCATGTCAAAACTTTCCGAACCTATAACTTTGTCAATTTTTTCCGAACCTTTAACTGTGTCAAAACTTTCCGAACCTATAACTTTGTCAAAACTGAACCGATTTTCAAAAGGAAAGGCGTTTTAGTCGTGGCTCGATCTCAATAATAAAACCGCATTCATAGTTGGAAATGTTTTTTTTTTCGAAATTCATGTTAAAACTTTCAGAACCTATAACTTTGTCAAAACTTTCCGAACCTATAACTTTGTCAATTTTTTCCGAACCTTTTACTGTGTCAAAACTTTCCGAACCTATAACCTATAACTTTGTCAAAGCTGAACCGATTTTCAAAAGGAAAGGCGTTTTAGTCGTGGCTCGATCTCAATAATTAAACCGCATTCATAGTTGCAAATGTTTTTTTTTTCGAAATTCATGTTAAAACTTTCCGAACCTATAACTTTGTCAAAACTTTCCGAACCTATAACTATGTCAAAACTTTCCGAACCTATAACTTTGTCAAAACTGAACCGATTTTCAAAAGGAAAGGCGTTTTAGTCGTGGCTCGATCTCAATAATTAAACCGAATTCATAGTTGCAAATGTTTTTTTTTTCGAAATTCATGTCAAAACTTTCCGAACCTATAACTATGTCAAAACTTTCCGAACCTATAACTTTGTCAAAACTGAACCGATTTTCAAAAGGAAAGGCGTTTTAGTCGTGGCTCGATCTCAATAATTAAACCGCATTCATAGTTGCAAATGTTTTTTTTTTTCGAAATTCATGTTAAAACTTTCCGAACCTATAACTTTGTCAAAATTTTCCGAACCTATAACTATGTCAAAACTTTCCGAACCTATAACTTTGTCAAAACTGAACCGATTTTCAAAAGGAAAGGCGTTTTAGTCGTGGCTCGATCTCAATAATTAAACCTCATTCATAGTTGCAAATGTTTTTTTTTTCGAAATTCATGTCAAAACTTTCCGAACCTATAACTATGTCAAAACTTTCCGAACCTATAACTTTGTCAAAACTGAACCGATTTTCAAAAGGAAAGGCGTTTTAGTCGTGGCTCGATCTCAATAATTAAACCGCATTCATAGTTGCAAATGTTTTTTTTTTTCGAAATTCATGTCAAAACTTTTAGAACCTATAAATTTTTTCAAAACTGAACCGATTTTCAAAAGGAAAGGCGTTTTAGTCGTGGCTCGATCTCAATAATTAAACCGAATTCATAGTTGGAAATGTTTTTTTTTTTCGAAATTCATGTTAAAACTTTCAGAACCTATAACTTTGTCAAAACTTTCCAAACCTATAACTATGTCAAAACTTTCCGAACCTATAACTTTGTCAAAACTTTCCAAACCTATAACTATGTCAAAACTTTCCGAACCTATATCTTTGTCAAAACTGAAACGATTTTCAAAAGGAAAGGCGTTTTAGTCGTGGCTCGATCTCAATAATTAAACCGAATTCATAGTTGCAAATTTTTTTTTTTCGAAATTCATGTCAAAACCTTCCGAACCTGGAAACTATGTCAAAACTTTCCGAACCTATAACTTTGTCAAAACTGAACCGATTTTCAAAAGGAAAGGCGTTTTAGTCGTGGCTCGATCTCAATAATTAAACCGAATTCATAGTTGGAAATGTTTTTTTTTTCGAAATTTATGTTAAAACTTTCCGAACCTATAACTTTGTCAAAACTTTCCAAACCTATAACTATGTCAAAACTTTCCGAACCTAAAACTTTGTCAAAACTGAACCGATTTTCAAAAGGAAATGCGTTTTAGTCGTGGCTCGATCTCAATAATTAAACCTCATTCATAGTTGCAAATGTTTTTTTATTTATCGAAATCCATGTCAAAACTTTCCGAACCTATAAATATGTCAAAACTTTCAGAACCTATAACTTTGTCAAAACTGAACCGATTTTCAAAAGGAAAGGCGTTTTAGTCGTGGCTCGATCTCAATAATTAAACCGCATTCATAGTTGCAAATGTTTTTTTTTTTCGAAATTGATGTCAAAACTTTCCGAACCTATAACTTTGTCAATTTTTTCCGAACCTTTAACTATGTCAAAACTTTCCGAACCTATAACTTTGTCAAAACTGAACCGATTTTCAAAAGGAAAGGCGTTTTAGTCGTGGCTCGATCTCAATAATAAAACCGCATTCATAGTTGGAAATGTTTTTTTTTTTCGAAATTCATGTTAAAACTTTCAGAACCTATAACTTTGTCAAAACTTTCCGAACCTATAACTATGTCAAAACTTTCCGAACCTATAACTTTGTCAAAACTGAATCGATTTTCAAAAGGAAAGGCGTTTTAGTCGTGGCTCGATCTCAATAATTAAACCGAATTCATAGTTGCAAATGTTTTTTTTTTCGAAATTCATGTCAAAACTTTCTGAACCTGAAACTTTGTCAAAACTTTCCGAACCTATAACTTTGTCAAAACTGAACCGATTTTCAAAAGGAAAGGCGTTTTAGTCGTGGCTCGATCTCAATAATTAAACCGAATTCATAGTTGCAAATGTTTTTTTTTTTCGAAATTATGTTAAAACTTTCCGAAGCTTATAGACTTTGTCAAAACTTTCCGAACCTATAACTTTGTCAAAACTGAACCGATTTTCAAAAGGAAGTGCGTTTTAGTCGTGGCTCGATCTCAATAATTAAACCTCATTCATAGTTGCAAATGTTTTTTTATTTTCGAAATTCATGTCAAAACTTTCCGAACCTATAAATATGTCAAAACTTTCAGAACCTATAACTTTGTCAAAACTGAACCGATTTTCAAAAGGAAAGGCGTTTTAGTCGTGGCTCGATCTCAATAATAAAACCTCATTCATAGTTGCAAATGTTTTTTTTTTCGAAATTCATGTCAAAACTTTCCGAACCTGTAACTTTGTCAAAACTTTCCAAACCTATAACTATGTCAACATTTTCCGAACCTATAACTTTGTCAAAACTGAACCGATTTTCAAAAGGAAAGGCGTTTTAGTCGTGGCCCGATCTCAATAATTAAACCGCATTCATAGTTGCAAATGTTTTTTTTTTCGAAATTCATGTTAAAACTTTCAGAACCTATAACTTTGTCAAAACTTTCCGACCCTATAACTTTGTCCATTTTTTCCGAACCTTTTACTGTGTCAAAACTTTCAGAACCTATAACTTTTTCAAAGCTGAACCGATTTTCAAAAGGAAAGGCGTTTTAGTCGTGGCTCGATCTCAATAATTAAACCGCATTCATAGTTGCAAATGTTTTTTTTTTCGAAATTCATGTCAAAACTTTCCGAACCTATAACTATGTCAAAACTTTCCGAACCTATAACTTTGTCAAAACTGAACCGATTTTCAAAAGGAAAGGCGTTTGAGTCGTGGCTCGATCTCAATAATTAAACCGCATTCATAGTTGCAAATGTTTTTTTTTTCGAAATTCATGTCAAAACTTTCCGAACCTATAACTATGTCAAAACTTTCAGAACCTATAAATTTTTTCAAAACTGAACCGATTTTCAAAAGGAAAGGCGTTTTAGTCGTGGCTCGATCTCAATAATTAAACCGAATTCATAGTTGGAAATGTTTTTTTTTTTCGAAATTCATGTTAAAACTTTCCGAACCTATAACTTTGTCAAAACTGAACCGATTTTCAAAAGGAAAGGCGTTTTAGTCGTGGCTCGATCTCAATAATTAAACCGCATTCAAAGTTGCAAATGTTTTTTTTTTCGAAAATCATGTCAAAACTTTCCGATCCTATAACTATGTCAAAACTTTCCGAACCTATAACTTTGTCAAAACTGAACCGATTTTCAAAAGGAAAGACGTTTTAGTCGTGGCTCGATCTCAATAATTAAACCGCATTCATAGTTGCAAATGTTTTTTTTTTTCGAAATTCATGTTAAAACTTTCCGAACCTATAACTATGTCAAAACTTTCAGAACCTATAATTTTTTTCAAAACTGAACCAATTTTCAAAAGGAAAGGCGTTTTAGTCGTGGCTCGATCTCAATAATTAAACCGAATTCATAGTTGGAAATGTTTTTTTTTTTCGAAATTCATGTTAAAACTTTCCGAATCTATAACTTTGTCAAAGCTTTCCAAACCTATAACTCATTTCAAAACTTTCAGAACCTATAATTTTTTTCAAAACTGAACCAATTTTCAAAAGGAAAGGCGTTTTAGTCGTGGCTCGATCTCAATAATTAAACCGAATTCATAGTTGGAAATGTTTTTTTTTTTTCGAAATTCATGTCAAAACTTTCGCTTGAACCTATAACTTTTTCAAAACTGAACCGATTTTCAAAAGGAAAGGCGTTTTAGTCGTGGCTCGATCTCAATAATTAAACCGCATTCATAGTTGCAAATGTTTTTTTTTTCGAAATTCATGTCAATTTTTTCCGAACCTTTAACTGTGTCAAAACTTTCCGAACCTATAACTTTGTCAAAACTAAACCTATTTTCAAAAGGAAAGGCGTTTTAGTCGTGGCTCGATCTCAATAATTAAACCGCATTCATAGTTGGAATTTTTTTTTTCGAAATTCATGTTAAAACTTTCCGAACCTATAACTTGTCAAAACTTTCCGAACCTATAACTATGTCAAAACTTTCCGAACCTATAACTTTGTCAAAACTGAACCGATTTTCAAAAGAAAAGGCGTTTTAGTCGTGGCTCGATCTCAATAATTAACCCGCATTCATAGTTGCAAATGTTTTTTTTTTCGAAATTCATGTCAAAACTTTCCGAACCTATAACTATGTCAAAACTTTCCGAACCTATAACTTTGTCAAAACTGAACCGATTTTCAAAAGGAAAGGCGTTTTAGTCGTGGCTCGATCTCAATAATTAAACCGCATTCATAGTTGCAAATGTATTTTTTTTTCGAAATTCATGTCAAAACTTTCCGAACCTATAACTATGTCAAAACTTTCAGAACCATAAGTAAATTTTTTCAAAACTTGAACTCGATATTCAAAAGGAAAGGCGTTTTAGTCGTGGCTCGATCTCAATAATTAAACCGAATTCATAGTTGGAAATGTTTTTTTTTTCGAATTCATGTTAAAACTTTCCGAACCTATAACTTTGTCAAAACTTTCCAGACCTATAACTATGTCAAAACTTTCCGAACCTATAACTTTGTCAAAACTGAACCGATTTTCAAAAGGAAAGGCGTTTTAGTCGTGGCTCGATCTCAATAATTAAACCGAATTCATATGTTGCAAATGTTTTTTTTTCGAAATTCATGTCAAAACCTTCCGAACCTGGAAACTATGTCAAAACTTTCCGAACCTATAACTTTGTCAAAACTGAACCGATTTTCAAAAGGAAAGGCGTTTTAGTCGTGGCTCGATCTCAATAATTAAACCGAATTCATAGTTGGAAATGTTTTTTTTTTCGAAATTCATGTTAAAACTTTCCGAACCTATAACTTTGTCAAAACTTTCCGAACCTATAACAATGTCAAAACTTTCCGAACCTATAACTTTGTCAAAACTGAACCGATTTTCAAAAGGAAAGGCGTTTTAGTCGTGGCTCGATCTCAATAATTAAATCGCTTTCATAGTTGCAAATGTTTTTTTTTCGAAATTCATGTTAAAACTTTCCGAACCTATAACTTTGTCAAAACTTTCCGAACCTATAACTATGTCAAAACTTACCGAACCTATAACTTTGTCAAAACTGAACCGATTTTCAAAAGGAAAGGCGTTTTAGTCGTGGCTCGATCTCAATAATTAAACCGAATTCATAGTTGGAAATGTTTTTTTTCGAAATTCATGTCAAAACTTTCAGAACCTATAACTTTGTCAAAACTGAACCGATTTTCAAAAGGAAAGGCGTTTTAGTCGTGGCCCGATCTCAATAATTAAACCGCTTTCATAGTTGCAAATGTTTTTTTTTTCGAAATTCATGTCTATTTTTTCCGAACCTTTAACTGTGTCAAAACTTTCCGAACCTATAACTTTGTCAAAACTGAACCGATTTTCAAAAGGAAAGGCGTTTTAGTCGTGGCTCGATCTCAATAATTAAACCGAATTCATAGTTGGAAATGTTTTTTTTCGAAATTCATGTCAAAACTTTCAGAACCTATAACTTTGTCAAAACTGAACCGATTTTCAAAAGGAAAGGCGTTTTAGTCGTGGCCCGATCTCAATAATTAAACCGCTTTCATAGTTGCAAATGTTTTTTTTTTTTCGAAATTCATGTCTATTTTTTCCGAACCTTTAACTGTGTCAAAACTTTCCGAACCTATAACTTTGTCAAAACTGAACCGATTTTCAAAAGGAAAGGCGTTTTAGTCGTTGCTCGATCTCAATAATTAAACCGCTTTCATAGTTGCAAATGTTTTTTTTTTTCGAAATTCATGTCTATTTTTTCCGAACCTTTAACTGTGTCAAAACTTTCCGAACCTATAACTTTGTCAAAACTGAACCGATTTTCAAAAGGAAAGGCGTTTTAGTCGTGGCTCGATCTCAATAATTAAACCGCATTCATATTATTTTTTTTTCGAAATTCATGTTAAAACTGTCCGAACCTATAAATATGTCAAAATTTTCCGAACCTATAACTTTGTCAAAACTGAACCGATTTTCAAAAGGAAAGACGTTTTAGTCGTGGCTCGATCTCAATAATTAAACCGCATTCATAGTTGCAAATGTTTTTTTTTTTCGAAATTCATGTTAAAACTTTCCGAACCTATAACTATGTCAAAACTTTCAGAACCTATAAATTTTTTCAAAACTGAACCAATTTTCAAAAGGAAAGGCGTTTTAGTCGTGGCTCGATCTCAATAATTAAACCGAATTCATAGTTGGAAATGTTTTTTTTTTTCGAAATTCATGTTAAAACTTTCCGAACCTATAACTTTGTCAAAGCTTTCCAAACCTATAACTATTTCAAAACTTCCCGAACCTATAACTTTGTCAAAACTGAACCGATTTTCAAAAGGAAAGGCGTTTTAGTCGTGGCTTGATCTCAATAATTAAACCGAATTCATAGTTGCAAATTTTTTTTTTTCGAAATTCATGTCAAAACCTTCCGAACCTGGAAACTATGTCAAAACTTTCCGAACCTATAACTTTGTCAAAACTGAACCGATTTTCAAAAGGAAAGGCGTTTTAGTCGTGGCTCGATCTCAATAATTAAACAGCATTCATAGTTGCAAATGTTTTTTTTTTCGAAATTCATGTCAAAATTTTCCGAACCTATAACTATGTCAAAACTTTCCGAACCTATAACTATGTCAAAACTTTCCGAACCTATAACTTTGTCAAAACTGAACCGATTTTCAAAAGGAAAGGCGTTTTAGTCGTGGCTCGATCTCAATAATTAAACCGCATTCATAGTTGCAAATGTTTTTTTTTTCGAAATTCATGTCAAAACCTTCCGAACCTATAACTATGTCAAAACTTTCAGAACCTATAAATTTTTTCAAAACTGAACCGATTTTCAAAAGGAAAGGCGTTTTAGTCGTGGCTCGATCTCAATAATTAAACCGAATTCATAGTTGGAAATGTTTTTTTTTTTCGAAATTCATGTTAAAACTTTCCGAACCTATAACTTTTTCAAAACTGAACCGATTTTCAAAAGGAAAGGCGTTTTAGTCGTGGCTCGATCTCAATAATTAAACCGCATTCATAGTTGCAAATGTTTTTTTTTTCGAAATTCATGTCAATTTTTTCCGAACCTTTAACTGTGTCAAAACTTTCCGAACCTATAACTTTGTCAAAACTAAACCTATTTTCAAAAGGAAAGGCGTTTTAGTCGTGGCTCGATCTCAATAATTAAACCGCATTCATAGTTGGAATTTTTTTTTTTCGAAATTCATGTTAAAACTTTCCGAACCTGTAACTTTGTCAAAACTTTCCAAACCTATAACTATGTCAACATTTTCCGAACCTATAACTTTGTCAAAACTGAACCGATTTTCAAAAGGAAAGGCGTTTTAGTCGTGGCCCGATCTCAATAATTAAACCGCATTCATAGCTGCAAATGTTTTTTTTTTCGAAATTCATGTTAAAACTTTCAGAACCTATAACTATGTCAAAACTTTCCGAACGTATAATTTTTTCAAAACTTAACCGATTTTCAAAAGGAAAGGCCCTTTAGTCGTGGCTCGATCTCAATAATTAAACCGCATTCATAGTTGGAAATGTTTTTTTTTTCGAAATTCATGTTAAAACTTTCAGAACCTATAACTTTGTCAAAACTTTCCGAACCTATAACTATGTCAAAACTTTCCGAACCTATAACTTTGTCAAAACTGAACCGATTTTCAAAAGGAAAGGCGTTTTAGTCGTGGCTCGATCTCAATAATTAACCCGCATTCATAGTTGCAAATGTTTTTTTTTTTCGAAATTCATGTCAAAACTTTCCGAACCTATAACTATGTCAAAACTTTCCGAACCTATAACTTTGTCAAAACTGAACCGATTTTCAAAAGGAAAGGCGTTTTAGTCGTGGCTCGATCTCAATAATTAAACCGCATTCATAGTTGCAAATGTTTTTTTTTTCGAAATTCATGTCAAAACTTTCCGAACCTATAACTATGTCAAAACTTTCAGAACCTATAAATTTTTTCAAAACTGAACCGATATTCAAAAGGAAAGGCGTTTTAGTCGTGGCTCGATCTCAATAATTAAGCCGAATTCATAGTTGGAAATGTTTTTTTTTTCGTAATTCATGTTAAAACTTTCCGAACCTATAACTTTGTCAAAATTTAACTAGAATATGTCAAAACTTTCCGAACCTATAACTTTGTCAAAACTGAACCGATTTTCAAAAGGAAAGGCGTTTTAGTCGTGGCTCGATCTCAATAATTAAACCGAATTCATTGTTGCAAATTTTTTTTTTTCGAAATTCATGTCAAAACCTTCCGAACCTGGAAACTATGTCAAAACTTTCCGAACCTATAACTTTGTCAAAACTGAACCGATTTTCAAAAGGAAAGGCGTTTTAGTCGTGGCTCGATCTCAATAATTAAACCGAATTCATAGTTGGAAATGTTTTTTTTTCGAAATCTATGTTAAAACTTTCCGAGCTATAACTTTATCAAAAACTTTCCGAACCTATAACTTTGTCAAAACTGAACCGATTTTCAAAAGGAAAGGCGTTTTAGTCGTGGCTCGATCTCAATAATTAAACCTCATTCATAGTTGGAAATGTTGTTTTTTTTCGAAATTCATGTCAAAACTTTCCGAACCTATAACTTTGGCAAAACTTTCAGAACCTATAACTTTGTCAAAACTGAACCCATTTTCAAAAGGAAAGGCGTTTTAGTCGTGGCTCGATCTCAATAATTAAACCGCTTTCATAGTTTCAAATGTTT
Organism: Scaptomyza reducta; assembly: GCA_035044485.1. Classification (NCBI taxonomy): domain Eukaryota; kingdom Metazoa; phylum Arthropoda; class Insecta; order Diptera; family Drosophilidae; genus Scaptomyza; species Scaptomyza reducta. The sequence goes on from JAWNNV010000954.1 coordinate 63,951, forward strand.
TTTTTTTCGAAATTCATGTCAATTTTTTCCGAACCTTTAACTGTGTCAAAACTTTCCGAACCTATAACTTTGTCAAAACCGAACCGATTTTCAAAAGGAAAGGCGTTTTAGTCGTGGCTCGATCTCAATAATTAAACCGCATTCATAGTTGGAAATGTTTTTTTTTTCGAAATTCATGTTAAAACTTTCCGAACCTGTAACTTTGTTAAAACTTTCCAAACCTATAACTATGTCAACATTTTCCGAACCTATAACTTTGTCAAAACTGAACCGATTTTCAAAGGGAAAGGCGTTTTAGTCGTGGCCCGATCTCAATAATTAAACCGCATTCATAGTTGCAAATGTTATTTTTTCGAAATTCATGTTAAAACTTTCAGAACCTATAACTTTGTCAAAACTTTCCGAACCTATAACTATCAAAACTTTCCGAACCTATAACTTTGTCAAAACTGAACCGATTTTCAAAAGGAAGAGGCGTTTTAGTCGTGGCTTGATCTCAATAATTAAACCGCATTCATAGTTGCAAATGTTTTTTTTTCGAAATTCATGTCAAAACTTTCCGAACCTATAAATATGTCAAAACTTTCAGAACCTATAACTTTGTCAAAACTGAACCGATTTTCAAAAGGAAAGGCGTTTTAGTCGTGGCTCGATCTCAATAATTAAACCGAATTCATAGTTGGAAATGTTTTTTTTTTCGAAATTCATGTTAAAACTTTCCGAACCTATAACTTTGTCAAAACTTTCCGAACCTATAACAATGTCAAAACTTTCCGAACCTATAACTTTGTCAAAACTGAACCGATTTTCAAAAGGAAAGGCGTTTTAGTCGTGGCTTGATCTCAATAATTAAACCGAATTCATAGTTGGAAATGTTTTTTTTTTTCGAAATTCATGTTAAAACTTTCCGAACCTATAACTTTGTCAAAACTGAACCGATTTTCAAAAGGAAAGGCGTTTTAGTCGTGGCTCGATCTCAATAATTAAACCGCATTCAAAGTTGCAAATGTTTTTTTTTTCGAAAATCATGTCAAAACTTTCCGATCCTATAACTATGTCAAAACTTTCCGAACCTATAACTTTGTCAAAACTGAACCGATTTTCAAAAGGAAAGACGTTTTAGTCGTGGCTCGATCTCAATAATTAAACCGCATTCATAGTTGCAAATGTTTTTTTTTTCGAAATTCATGTTAAAACTTTCCGAACCTATAACTATGTCAAAACTTTCAGAACCTATAATTTTTTTCAAAACTGAAGCAATTTTCAAAAGGAAAGGCGTTTTAGTCGTGGCTCGATCTCAATAATTAAACCGAATTCATAGTTGGAAATGTTTTTTTTTTTCGAAATTCATGTTAAAACTTTCCGAACCTATAACTTTGTCAAAGCTTTCCAAACCTATAACTATTTCAAAACTTTCAGAACCTATAATTTTTTTCAAAACTGAACCAATTTTCAAAAGGAAAGGCGTTTTAGTCGTGGCTCGATCTCAATAATTAAACCGAATTCATAGTTGGAAATGTTTTTTTTTTTTCGAAATTCATGTCAAAACTTTCCGAACCTATAACTTTTTCAAAACTGAACCGATTTTCAAAAGGAAAGGCGTTTTAGTCGTGGCTCGATCTCAATAATTAAACCGCATTCATAGTTGCAAATGTTTTTTTTTTCGAAATTCATGTCAATTTTTTCCGAACCTTTAACTGTGTCAAAACTTTCCGAACCTATAACTTTGTCAAAGCTTTCCAAACCTATAACTATTTCAAAACTTTCAGAACCTATAATTTTTTTCAAAACTGAACCAATTTTCAAAAGGAAAGGCGTTTTAGTCGTGGCTCGATCTCAATAATTAAACCGAATTCATAGTTGGAAATGTTTTTTTTTTCGAAATTCATGTTAAAACTTTCCGAACCTATAACTTTGTCAAAACTTTCCAAACCTATAACTATTTCAAAACTTTCAGAACCTATAATTTTTTTCAAAACTGAACCAATTTTCAAAAGGAAAGGCGTTTTAGTCGTGGCTCGATCTCAATAATTAAACCGAATTCATAGTTGGAAATGTTTTTTTTTTTCGAAATTCATGTTAAAACTTTCCGAACCTATAACTTTTTCAAAACTTCCAAACCTATAACTATGTCAAAACTTTCCGAACCTATAACTTTGTCAAAACTGAACCGATTTTCAAAAGGAAAGGCGTTTTAGTCGTGGCTCGATCTCAATAATTAAACCGCATTCATAGTTGCAAATGTTTTTTTTTTCGAAATTCATGTCAAAACTTTCCGAACCTATAACTATGTCAAAACTTTCCGAACCTATAACTTTGTCAAAACTGAACCGATTTTCAAAAGGAAAGGCGTTTTAGTCGTGGCTCGATCTCAATAATTAAACCGCATTCATAGTTGGAATTTTTTTTTTTTTCGAAATTCATGTTAAAACTTTCCGAACCTATAACTTTGTCAAAACTTTCCGAACCTATAACTATGTCAAAACTTTCCGAACCTATAACTTTGTCAAAACTGAACCGATTTTCAAAAGAAAAGGCGTTTTAGTCGTGGCTCGATCTCAATAATTAACCCGCATTCATAGTTGCAAATGTTTTTTTTTTTCGAAATTCATGTCAAAACTTTCCGAACCTATAACTATGTCAAAACTTTCCGAACCTATAACTTTGTCAAAACTGAACCGATTTTCAAAAGGAAAGGCGTTTTAGTCGTGGCTCGATCTCAATAATTAAACCGCATTCATAGTTGCAAATGTATTTTTTTTTCGAAATTCATGTCAAAACTTTCCGAACCTATAACTATGTCAAAACTTTCAGAACCTATAACTTTGTTCAAAACTGAACCGATATTCAAAAGGAAAGGCGTTTTAGTCGTGGCTCGATCTCAATAATTAAACCGAATTCATAGTTGGAAATGTTTTTTTTTTTCGAAATTCATGTTAAAACTTTCCGAACCTATAACTTTGTCAAAACTTTCCAAACCTATAACTATGTCAAAACTTTCCGAACCTATAACTTTGTCAAAACTGAACCGATTTTCAAAAGGAAAGGCGTTTTAGTCGTGGCTCGATCTCAATAATTAAACCGAATTCATAGTTGCAAATTTTTTTTTTTCGAAATTCATGTCAAAACCTTCCGAACCTGGAAACTATGTCAAAACTTTCCGAACCTATAACTTTGTCAAAACTGAACCGATTTTCAAAAGGAAAGGCGTTTTAGTCGTGGCTCGATCTCAATAATTAAACCGAATTCATAGTTGGAAATGTTTTTTTTTTCGAAATTCATGTTAAAACTTTCCGAACCTATAACTTTGTCAAAACTTTCCGAACCTATAACAATGTCAAAACTTTCCGAACCTATAACTTTGTCAAAACTGAACCGATTTTCAAAAGGAAAGGCGTTTTAGTCGTGGCTCGATCTCAATAATTAAATCGCATTCATAGTTGCAAATGTTTTTTTTTCGAAATTCATGTTAAAACTTTCCGAACCTATAACTTTGTCAAAACTTTCCGAACCTATAACTATGTCAAAACTTTCCGAACCTATAACTTTGTCAAAACTGAACCGATTTTCAAAAGGAAAGGCGTTTTAGTCGTGGCTCGATCTCAATAATTAAACCGAATTCATAGTTGGAAATGTTTTTTTTTCGAAATTCATGTCAAAACTTTCAGAACCTATAACTTTGTCAAAACTGAACCGATTTTCAAAAGGAAAGGCGTTTTAGTCGTGGCCCGATCTCAATAATTAAACCGCTTTCATAGTTGCAAATGTTTTTTTTTTCGAAATTCATGTCTATTTTTTCCGAACCTATAACTGTGTCAAAACTTTCCGAACCTATAACTTTGTCAAAACTGAACCGATTTTCAAAAGGAAAGGCGTTTTAGTCGTGGCTCGATCTCAATAATTAAACCGAATTCATAGTTGGAAATGTTTTTTTTCGAAATTCATGTCAAAACTTTCAGAACCTATAACTTTGTCAAAACTGAACCGATTTTCAAAAGGAAAGGCGTTTTAGTCGTGGCTCGATCTCAATAATTAAACCGCTTTCATAGTTGCAAATGTTTTTTTTTTTCGAAATTCATGTCTATTTTTTCCGAACCTTTAACTGTGTCAAAACTTTCCGAACCTATAACTTTGTCAAAACTGAACCGATTTTCAAAAGGAAAGGCGTTTTAGTCGTTGCTCGATCTCAATAATTAAACCGCTTTCATAGTTGCAAATGTTTTTTTTTTCGAAATTCATGTCTATTTTTTCCGAACCTTTAACTGTGTCAAAACTTTCCGAACCTATAACTTTGTCAAAACTGAACCGATTTTCAAAAGGAAATGCGTTTTAGTCGTGGCTCGATCTCAATAATTAAACCGCATTCATAGTTTTTTTTTTTCGAAATTCATGTTAAAACTGTCCGAACCTATAAATATGTCAAAACTTTCCGAACCTATAACTTTGTCAAAACTGAACCGATTTTCAAAAGGAAAGACGTTTTAGTCGTGGCTCGATCTCAATAATTAAACCGAATTCATAGTTGCAAATGTTTTTTTTTTCGAAATTCATGTTAAAACTTTCCGAACCTATAACTTTGTCAAAACTTTCCGAACCTATAAATTTTTTCAAAACTGAACCAATTTTCAAAAGGAAAGGCGTTTTAGTCGTGGCTCGATCTCAATAATTAAACCGAATTCATAGTTGGAAATGTTTTTTTTTTCGAAATTCATGTTAAAACTTTCCGAACCTATAACTTTGTCAAAGCTTTCCAAACCTATAACTATTTCAAAACTTCCCGAACCTATAACTTTGTCAAAACTGAACCGATTTTCAAAAGGAAAGGCGTTTTAGTCGTGGCTCGATCTCAATAATTAAACCGCATTCATAGTTGCAAATGTTTTTTTTTTCGAAATTCATGTCAAAACCTTCCGAACCTATAACTTTGTCAAAACTTTTAGAACCTATAACTTTGTCAAAACTGAACCGATTTTCAAAAGGAAAGGCGTTTTAGTCGTGGCTCGATCTCAATAATTAAACCGCATTCATAGTTGCAAATGTTTTTTTTTTCGAAATTCATGTCAAAACTTTCCGAACCTATAACTTTGTCAATTTTTTCCGAACCTTTACTGTGTCAGAACTTTCCGAACCTATAACTTTGTCAAAACTGAACCGATTTTCAAAAGGAAAGGCGTTTTAGTCGTGGCTCGATCTCAATAATTAAACCGCATTCATAGTTGGAAATGTTTTTTTTTTCGAAATTCATGTTAAAACTTTCCGAACCTTAACTTTGTCAATTTCCAACCTTAACTTGTCAAAACTTTCCGAACCTATAACTTTGTCAAAACTGAACCGGCTCGATCTCAATAATTAAACCGAATTCATAGTTGAAAGTTTTTTTTTCGAAATTCATGTTAAAACTTCCGAACCTGGACTTGTCAAAACTTTCCGAACCTATACTTTGTCAAAACTGAACCATTTTCAAAAGGAAAGGCGTTTTAGTCGTGGCTCGATCTCAATAATTAAACCGCATTCATAGTTGCACATGTTTTTTTTTTCGAAATTCATGTCAAAACTTTCCGAGCCTATAAATATGTCAAAACATTCCGAACCTAGAACTTTGTCAAAACTGAACCGATTTTCAAAAGGAAAGGCGTTTTAGTCGTGGCTCGATCTCAATAATTAAACCGCATTCATAGTTGGAAATTTTTTTTTTTCGAAATTCATGTTAAAACTTTCCGAACCTGTAACTTTGTCAAAACTTTCCAAACCTATAACTATGTCAAAACTTTCCGAACCTATAACTTTGTCAAAACTGAACCGATTTTCAAAAGGAAAGGCGTTTTAGTCGTGGCTCGATCTCAATAATTAAACCGCATTCATAGTTGCAAATGTTTTTATTGTTCGCAATACATGTCAAAACTTTCCGAAACTGTAACTTTGTCAAAACTTTCCAAACCTATAACTATGTCAGAACTTTCCGAACCTATAACTTTGTCAAAACTGAACCGATTTTCAAAAGGAAAGGCGTTTTAGTCGTGGCTCGATCTCAATAATTAAACCTCATTCATAGTTGCAAATGTTTTTTTTTTTTCGAAATTTATGTTAAAACTTTCCGAACCTATACTTTGTCAAAACTTTCCGAACCTATAACTTTGTCAAAACTGAACCGATTTTCAAACGGAAAGGCGTTTTAGTTGTGGCTCGATCTCAATAATTAAACATCATTCATAGTTGCAAATGTTTTTTTTTTTTCGAAATTCATGTCAAAACTTTCCGAACCTATAAATATGTCAAAACTTTCAGAACCTATAACTTTTTCAAAACTGAACCGATTTTCAAAAGGAAAGGCGTTTTAGTCGAGGCTCGATCTCAATAATTAAAATTAAACCGCATTCATAGTTGCAAATGTTTTTTTTTCTCGAAATTCATGTCAAAACTTTCCGAACCTATAACTTTGACAATTTTTTCCGAACCTTTAACTGTGTCAAAACTTCCGAACCTATAACTTTGTCAAAACTGAACCGATTTTCAAAAGGAAAGGCGTTTTAGTCGTGGCTCGATCTCAATAATTAAACCGCATTCATAGTTGGAAATGTTTTTTTTTTCGAAATTCATGTCAAAACCTTCCGAACCTATAACTTTGTCAATTTTTTCCGAACCTTTAACTGTGTCAAAACTTCCGAACCTATAACTTTGTCAAAACTGAACCGATTTTCAAAAGGAAAGGCGTTTTAGTCGTGGCTCGATCTCAATAATTAAACGTCATTCATAGTTGGAAATGTTTTTTTTTTCGAAATTTATGTTAAAACTTTCCGAACCTATACTTTGTCAAAACTTTCCGAACCTATAACTTTGTCAAAACTGAACCGATTTTCAAAAGGAAAGGCGTTTTAGTCGTGGCTCGATCTCAATAATTAAACCGCATTCATAGTTGGAAATGTTTTTTTTTTCGAAATTCATTTCAAAACCTTCCGAACCTATAACTTTGTCAATTTTTTCCAAACCTTTAACTATGTCAAAACTTTCCGAACCTATAACTTTGTCAAAACTGAACCGATTTTCAAAAGAAAGGCGTTTTAGTCGTGGCTCGATCTCAATATTTAAACCGCATTCATAGTTGGAAATGTTTTTTTTTTCGAAATTCATGTTAAACCTTTCCGAACCTGTAACTTTGTCAAAACTTTCCGAACCTATAACTATGTCAAAACTTTCCGAACCTATAACTTTGTCAAAACTGAACCGATTTTCAAAAGGAAAGGCGTTTTAGTCGTGGCTCGATCTCAATAATTAAACCGCATTCATAGTTGGAAATGTTTTTTTTTCGAAATTTATGTTAAAACTTTCCGAACCTGTACTTTGTCAAAACTTTCCGAACGTAGAATTTGTCAAAACTGAACCGATTTTCAAAAGGAAAGGCGTTTTAGTCGTGGCTCGATCTCAATAATTAAACCGCATTCATAGTTGCAAATATTTTTTTTCCGAAATTCATGTCAAAACTTTCCGAACTACTGATCAACTAACTTGTCAAAACTGAACCTATAACTTTGTCAAAACTGAACCGATTTTCAAAAGGAAAGGCGTTTTAGTCGTGGCTCGATCTCAATAATTAAACCGCATTCATAGTTGATTTTTTTTTTTTTCGAAATTCATGTCAAAACTTTCCGAACCTATAAATATGTCAAAACTTTCCGAACCTATAACTTTGTCAAAACTGAACCGATTTTCAAAAGGAAAGGCGTTTTAGTCGTGGCTCGATCTCAATAATTAAACCGCATTCATAGTTGGAAATGTTTTTTTTATCGAAATTTATGTTAAACCTTTCCAGAACCTATAACTATGTCAAAACTTTCCGAACCTATAACTTTGTCAAAACTGAACCGATTTTCAAAAGGAAAGGCGTTTTAGTCGTGGCTCGATCTCAATAATTAAACCGCATTCATAGTTGCAAATGTTTTTTTTTTTCGAAATTCATGTCAAAACTTTCCGAACCTATAACTATGTCAAAACTTTCAGAACCTATAACTTTTTCAAAACTGAACCGATTTTCAAAAGGAAAGGCGTTTTAGTCGAGGCTCGATCTCAATAATTAAACCGCATTCATAGTTGCAAATGTTTTTTTTTCCGAAATTCATGTCAAAACTTTCCGAACCTATAACTTTGTCAATTCTTTCCGAACCTTTAACTGTGTCAAAACTTCCGAACCTATAACTTTGTCAAAACTGAACCGATTTTCAAAAGGAAAGGCGTTTTAGTCGTGGCTCGATCTCAATAATTAAACCGCATTCATAGTTGCAAATGTTTTTTTTTCCGAAATTCATGTCAAAACTTTCCGAACCTATAACTTTGTCAATTTTTTCCGAACCTTTAACTGTGTCAAAACTTTCCGAACCTATAACTTTGTCAAAACTGAACCGATTTTCAAAAGGAAAGGCGTTTTAGTCGTGGCTCGATCTCAATAATTAAACCGCATTCATAGTTGGAAATTTTTTTTTTTCGAAATTCATGTCAAAACTTTCCGAACCTAGTAAACTATGTCAAAACTTTCCGAACCTATAACTTTGTCAAAACTGAACCGATTTTCAAAAGGAAAGGCGTTTTAGTCGTGGCTCGATCTCAATAATTAAACCGCATTCATAGTTGGAAATGTTTTTTTTTCGAAATTATGTTAAACCTTTCGAACCTATAACTTTGTCAAAACTTTCCGAACCTATAACTATGTCAAAACTTTCCAGAACCTATAACTTTGTCAAAACTGAACCGATTTTCAAAAGGAAAGGCGTTTTAGTCGTGGCTCGATCTCAATAATTAAACCGCATTCATAGTTGGAAATGTTTTTTTTTTTCGAAATTTATGTTAAAACTTTCCGAACCTATAACTTTGTCAAAACTTTCCGAACCTATAACTATGTCAAAACTTTCCGAACCTATAACTTTTTCAAAACTGAACCGATTTTCAAAAGGAAAGGCGTTTTAGTCGTGGCTCGATCTCAATAATTAAACCGCATTCATAGTTGCAAATGTTTTTTTTTTCCGAAATTCATGTCAAAACTTTCCGAACCTATAACTATGTCAAAACTTTCCGAACCTATAACTTTGTCAAAACTGAACCGATTTTCAAAAGGAAAGGCGTTTTAGTCGTGGCTCGATCTCAATAATTAAACCGCATTCATAGTTGGAAATGTTTTTTTTTTCCAAATTCATGTCAAAACTTTCCGAACCTATAACTTTGTCAAAACTTTCCGAACCTATAACTGTGTCAAAACTTTCCGAACCTATAACTTTGTCAAAACTGAACCGATTTTCAAAAGGAAAGGCGTTTTAGTCGTGGCTCGATCTCAATAATTAAACCGCATTCATAGTTGCAAATGTTTTTTTTTCGAAATTCATGTTAAAACTTTCCGAACCTATAACTTTGTCAAAACTTTCCGAACCTATAACTATGTCAAAACTTTCCGAACCTATAACTTTGTCAAAACTGAACCGATTTTCAAAAGGAAAGGCGTTTTAGTCGTGGCTCGATCTCAATAATTAAACCGAATTCATAGTTGGAAATGTTTTTTTTTCGAAATTCATGTCAAAACTTTCAGAACCTATAACTTTGTCAAAACTGAACCGATTTTCAAAAGGAAAGGCGTTTTAGTCGTGGCCCGATCTCAATAATTAAACCGCTTTCATAGTTGCAAATGTTTTTTTTTTTTCGAAATTCATGTCTATTTTTTCCGAACCTTTAACTGTGTCAAAACTTTCCGAACCTATAACTTTGTCAAAACTGAACCGATTTTCAAAAGGAAAGGCGTTTTAGTCGTGGCTCGATCTCAATAATTAAACCGCATTCATAGTTGGAAATGTTTTTTTTTTTCGAAATTCATGTCAAAATTTTCCGAACCTTTAACTGTGTCAAAACTTTCAGAACCTATAACTTTGTCAAAACTGAACCGATTTTCAAAAGGAAAGGCGTTTTAGTCGTGGCTCGATCTCAATAATTAAACCGCATTCATAGTTTTTTTTTTCGAAATTCATGTTAAAACTGTCCGAACCTATAAATATGTCAAAACTTTCCGAACCTATAACTTTGTCAAAACTGAACCGATTTTCAAAAGGAAAGACGTTTTAGTCGTGGCTCGATCTCAATAATTAAACCGCATTCATAGTTGCAAATGTTTTTTTTTTTCGAAATTCATGTTAAAACTTTCCGAACCTATAACTATGTCAAAACTTTCAGAACCTATAAATTTTTTCAAAACTGAACCAATTTTCAAAAGGAAAGGCGTTTTAGTCGTGGCTCGATCTCAATAATTAAACCGAATTCATAGTTGGAAATGTTTTTTTTTTCGAAATTCATGTTAAAACTTTCCGAACCTATAACTTTGTCAAAGCTTTCCAAACCTATAACTATTTCAAAACTTCCCGAACCTATAACTTTGTCAAAACTGAACCGATTTTCAAAAGGAAAGGCGTTTTAGTCGTGGCTTGATCTCAATAATTAAACCGAATTCATAGTTGCAAATTTTTTTTTTTCGAAATTCATGTCAAAACCTTCCGAACCTAGAAACTATGTCAAAACTTTCCGAACCTATAACTTTGTCAAAACTGAACCGATTTTCAAAAGGAAAGGCGTTTTAGTCGTGGCTCGATCTCAATAATTAAACAGCATTCATAGTTGGAAATGTTTTTTTTTTCGAAATTCATGTTAAAATTTTCCGAACCTATAACTATGTCAAAACTTTCCGAACCTATAACTATGTCAAAACTTTCCGAACCTATAACTTTGTCAAAACTGAACCGATTTTCAAAAGGAAAGGCGTTTTAGTCGTGGCTCGATCTCAATAATTAAACCGCATTCATAGTTGCAAATGTTTTTTTTTTCGAAATTCATGTCAAAACTTTCCGAACCTATAACTATGTCAAAACTTTCAGAACCTATAAATTTTTTCAAAACTGAACCGATTTTCAAAAGGAAAGGCGTTTTAGTCGTGGCTCGATCTCAATAATTAAACCGCATTCATAGTTGCAAATGTTTTTTTTTTTCGAAATTCATGTCAAAACTTTCCGAACCTATAACTTTTTCAAAACTGAACCGATTTTCAAAAGGAAAGGCGTTTTAGTCGTGGCTCGATCTCAATAATTAAACCGCATTCATAGTTGCAAATTTTTTTTTTTTCGAAATTCATGTCAATTTTTTCCGAACCTTTAACTGTGTCAAAACTTTCCGAACCTATAACTTTGTCAAAACTAAACCGATTTTCAAAAGGAAAGGCGTTTTAGTCGTGGCTCGATCTCAATAATTAAACCGCATTCATAGTTGGAAATTTTTTTTTTTCGAAATTCATGTTAAAACTTTCCGAACCTATAACTTTGTCAAAACTTTCCGAACCTATAACTATGTCAAAACTTTCCGAACCTATAACTTTGTCAAAACTGAACCGATTTTCAAAAGGAAAGGCGTTTTAGTCGTGGCTCGATCTCAATAATTAAACCGCATTCATAGTTGAAATGTTTTTTTTTTCGAAATTCATGTTAAAACTTTCCGAACCTATAAATATGTCAAAACTTTCCGAACCTATAACTTTGTCAAAACTGAACCGATTTTCAAAAGGAAAGGCGTTTTAGTCGTGGCTCGATCTCAATAATTAAACCGCATTCATAGTTGCAAATGTTTTTTTTTTCGAAATTTATGTTAAAACTTTCAGAACCTATAACTTTGTCAAAACTTTCCGAACCTATAACTATGTCAAAACTTTCAGAACCTATAACTTTGTCAAAACTGAACCGATTTTCAAAAGGAAAGGCGTTTTAGTCGTGGCTCGATCTCAATAATTAAACCGCATTCATAGTTGGAAATGTTTTTTTTTTCGAAATTCATGTTAAAACTTTCCGAACCTATAACTTTGTCAAAACTTTCCAAACCTATAACTATGTCAAAACTTTCCGAACCTATAACTTTGTCAAAACTGAACCGATTTTCAAAAGGAAAGGCGTTTTAGTCGTGGCTCGATCTCAATAATTAAACCGCATTCATAGTTGCAAATGTTTTTTTTTTCGAAATTCATGTCAAAACTTTCCGAACCTGATAAATATGTCAAAACTTTCCGAACCTATAACTTTGTCAAAACTGAACCGATTTTCAAAAGGAAAGGCGTTTTAGTCGTGGCTCGATCTCAATAATTAAACCGCATTCATAGTTGCAAATGTTTTTTTTTCGAAATTCATGTCAAAACTTTCCGAACCTATAACTTTGTCAAAATTTTCCGAACCTATAACTATGTCAAAACTTCCGAACCTATAACTTTGTCAAAACTGAACCGATTTTCAAAAGGAAAGGCGTTTTAGTCGTGGCTCGATCTCAATAATTAAACCGCATTCATAGTTGCAAATGTTTTTTTTTTCGAAATTCATGTCAAAACTTTCCGAACCTATAACTTTGTCAAAACTTTCCGAACCTATAACTTTGTCAAAACTGAACCGATTTTCAAAAGGAAAGGCGTTTTAGTCGTGGTCGATCTCAATAATTAAACCGAATTAATAGTTGGAAATGTTTATTTTTTCGAAATTCATTTTAAAACTTTCCGAACCTATAACTTTGTCAAAATTTTCTGAACCTATAACTATGTCAAAATTTCCGAACGTATAATTTTTTCCCAACTACCGATTTTCAAAAGGAAAGGCGTTTTAGTCGTGGCTCGATCTCAATAATTAAACCGCATTCATAGTTGGAAATGTTTTTTTTTTCGAAATTCATGTCAATTTTTTCCGAACCTTTAACTGTGTCAAAACTTTCAGAACCTATAATTTTGTCAAAACTAAACCGATTTTCAAAAGGAAAGGCGTTTTAGTCGTGGCTCGATCTCAATAATTAAACCGCATTAATAGTTGGAAATGTTTTTTTTTTTCGAAATTCATGTTAAAACTTTCCGAACCTGTAACTTTGTCAAAACTTTCCAAACCTATAACTATGTCAACATTTTCCGAACCTATAACTTTGTCAAAACTGAACCGATTTTCAAAAGGAAAGGCGTTTTAGTCGTGGCCCGATCTCAATAATTAAACCGCATTCATAGTTGCAAATGTTTTTTTTTTTCGAAATTCATGTTAAAACTTTCCGAACCTATAACTATGTCAAAACTTTCCGAACGTATAATTTTTTCAAAACTTAACCGATTTTCAAAAGGAAAGGCC